>OY744467.1:4222948-4429096 GCA_963556145.1 Hygrocybe punicea | reverse complement strand
CGCGTCAATTGACGCTGCCGTACCCATTCGCGAGGTGGTGGTTGGTTTGGGGAGGCGGTGGAGGGGCTGGGCTACAAGGAGAAGGGCGGGGACTTGTTGTCCTCGTTCCCCAACTGTTGCTCTTGCTCCGGTTCATCCTCGTTGTCACTGTTTCCAGTGATGCCGACATCGCCTGGTGGCCCTGGTCATAGTGGTTGTTGTTAGTAGAAGCCAGATGGTGAGGTGACTTACCTGTGCCGGTACGTGGGCGCACCACCCTCCCGGCTTGCTCTCCATCGCCCGCCATTGCCTTGTAAGTAGAGCGGGGGTGGTGGGAAGGGTAGGAGGGCAGGAGAAGGCAAGAGAAAAAAAAGATACCCGAAATCGCGCAAACGCGCAGTGTTTATCGCGCAAATAATAAAAGTGCACGTGGAACGTCATACGTCATAAGGTTGCACTGCCCAAAACATTGGCTGTCTGTGCCAGGAAACTGAATGATGATAAGGCCATACACAGGGGTGAACCTGCAATTATTCCCAAAATGGTAATGCAGGTTTGGTTACAGTGTCCCAATTTGGACACTGTGACCATACCACACCCATCACCTGCAGTTATGCGGACCTGCAGGTTAGCCCCTGCAGGTACTCTCAAGAGCCGCCAGGTAAGTAATTAGTTTTCTTTTATTTTACTAATTGATTTTATTTTATTTCCTATACAAACTAACTCAAAAACAAATGAATGACAATGAATGATGACAATGACTCAGACTCAGACTCAGCAATGAAAATGATGGAACAATGCTGGGAGGGTGGTGCATCCACTGAATGGCCTAGTGATGCCGAAGTTCAGTTCGGAACCGATCTGAACCCGGTTTGAACCACGAACCGAACCGGAAGTTCGGTTCTGGTTCAGCCATTTGGCTGAACCAAACCGCTGGTTAAGTTTGCGGTTCTGGCACTGACATGCGGTTCAAACTGCGTTCAAATGCGGTTCAAACCGCGAACCGTAATGTATAGTTACCTACGTAGATACTCATTTACTTAATCCTTCACATTTTTTTCTATGTAGTCGCGTGAACTTAGGTCATGTGACCTTAAACATACTCGCGCGCAACTTCAAGTTCGACTCAACACTAACGTTACTCAACAACCACGGTGAGTAATGACTTTATTTCATATTTTACTGACATTTTTTTACATAGAACAGCCCCACAGGGCCCACCTTGACCACATAAATAAGGCGCCCGCGGTCGACTTCACCCAACAACCTCCCTCGCGTTCCAACGCGAGTCGGAGTGAATCGATGGCAGCAGCGGCAGCAGCAGCAACAGCAGTGGCAACACCACCAATGCCACCACCCCGATGACGACGACAGCGACGACGACGACGACGACGACGACGACGACGACGACGACAGGGAAGTTGAAGGCTGGTAGGGTGGTGCGCCCACCTACCAGCCCAGGTACGTATGCTAGCTTTAACCCGTCGACAACTTGCTAACCACACACCTCGCAAACCCGGGCTGACACGTCAACAGACGCGCAGACGTCGTTTGCGAGGAATTCGGCATGGCAACGATGAAGAAGGATGCGGAAAGGCCCAACAATGGCAACAACCACGCACAAAAAAAACGCGGAAAGTGAGAGAACTGGCCGGGAGAGTGGTGCACCCACCCCGGTCGCCAGGTAAGTCTTTTTTCGTTTGCTGTCGAATTTTCCCCACCACCGCAGACAGGCACGGTCCACGCCTTCGACCATCCCGCCTCCATCCGCCCGCCAATGCACCGTACCGGGCCCGAAGATGCCCCAGCCTGAAGCTACAACCACCCCACCTCCCATCCCACCTCCTGCTTCCCTCGTGAAACCCAGCGCCACATCAATTGATGTGTGCCTGGTCTTCACGAGGAGATTTGGAGGTTGGTTCGCGGTTCGAACCGCATTTGAACGCAGACCGAACGCGTTGAAACCGTTCGACGCGGTTCCGGTTCCGGTCCGGCATTTGGCTGAACCGAACCAACGGTTTCGGTTCCGGTTTTCCAAAAAAGTCGAAAAACCGGACCGAACCGAACTTCGGCAACACTAGAATGGCCCAGATATGTGCCCCAAACCCAGTGTCATTTAGTGAACTGCAGGGGTACAGCAACCCTGTGGGTTTTTGGTCATGGATTGCTATGGGTATGGGTATGGGTAGCCAAATCTGGACCTGGCCCAAACTCATACCCGTGGCACAGGTAACATGGGTTTATTGTGTTAAGGTCACAATTACTTTGTAGATGCGGGTTCTAGGGAATGTCATGGTGATACCATGGGTTTTTTTTTCATACACCACACCTGTACCTGGATACACCACACCCATACAGGTATGGTGTATACAGGTACAGGTATAACCTGCAGGTTTTTGACTATACCCATGGTGTACTAACCCATGGTACACCATAACACCATTTGATAAAAAAGAGACCCCACAGTTCAATTGAAGCAATGGCAACTGACATAATGGCAACTATATTTAAGAGTCCAGCTATCTAAGCTAAGTATAGAAGGGAGGGCATGGTATAGAGGGGGGTCATGGTTATCACTCAGCCACTTCAACCTCAGCCTCGTCGTCAACTTGTTTTTGCTTGCCTTTGTTGTCACGGACAGCCCCAACCACATCTGCCATGGTCACAATATCCTTTTGACTCCAGTCTCCGAAACATAGCAGAGCACGAATACTCTTCCCTGTCATCCTGTTCCGAGTGTAGCTTAATAACTGTTGCCCTTGAGAGAATACATGCTCGACCGAGGTGGACGTAGCTGAAACATATGTTAGCTCATGTAATCTCATTGAGAATATGACTTACCGGGTGCACTAAGATAATCGAAAGCCATCAAGGACAGTGCCGGGTATACTTTCCAATGGTTCCACCACCATTCAAGTGGATCTTTGACCTTCTCCACAGGTGCTGCAAGATACTCGTCCAATTCGTGAAGTTTCTCTCCCCCGTCCATTGGAATATCAAAGAAATCGACAGCAGACTCTTCCTGCAGTTGGTTAACAATCTGCAAGACGCAATGATTGTGATTTCAAGTTATAGCTCAAGTTAGCAGACTTACCTCAAGGTTGGCTTGTCCGTTTTTGGTTTGATACTTTTCAAACTCATCCTGGACCAAGGATTTGGCTGTCGCAATCCATTCTTGGGACCACCCGCTATGCTGGAAATACTTGAGTTTCATTTGGGGGTGCAGAACTAGTGAGACAATCGTTAGCATGAGAGTCTTAATCAGTGTGCATCTTACCCATAGCAATGCGATGGATGTTGGATGCGTCTGTCTTCGAGTAATACTTGTTCATGAGATTCCTCGTGAAACTTAAAGCGTGCTTGACAGAGGCACAGAGTGGTTCCATGGCCGATTGAGTTAGCATAGCATCAATTTTGTCCATCGTCGGGATGACGTGTGTTATTGTTGGCACTTTTTCTTGCGAGAAAAAGACTGTGGCATCCTTGAACATCTGAAAAGAGATTGTTGAGCACTGGCCTGCTCATCTCAATCCATACATACCTTGAGAACTCGAAGTAGATCTTTGACCATCATCCAGTCATCCTCGTCAAGCTCATAACGACGGAGCTTGAGTAACCTGTTGCCAGTCACCTCATCAATGGCATTTCGATACTCCACAGCTGCCCTGAGCATATTAGTGTTGCCGAAGTTCAGTTCGGTCCGGTTCCGACCCTTTTTGGCAGAACCGTGAACTGAACTTCGGGTCCGGTTTGGCGCATGGCCAAACCTGGACCCGGACGGCATTGAACCGTTTCTCCGCGTTCGGTCTGGGTTCAGACGCGGTCTGAACCCCAGACTGAGGTGGGCTCACCCCATGAGCTCCGTTCTCCTCGCGAATGGCAGGCACGTATCAATCGATACGGCGCTACACTTCGCGAGGTAGTTGGGCTGCGGGGGAGCCGTCCAGCGCTGCTGCTGCCGCCGCTGTCACTGCTGCCGTTGCTGCCGCTGCCGGCGCTGCTGCTGCTGCCGTCGCCGTTGCTGCTGCCACTGCTGCTGCTGCTGTCGTGGCCGTTGCTGCTGCCGCCGTTGCTGCTGCCGCCGTTGCTGCTGTTGCTGTTGCTGCTGCTGCCGGCATTGCTGCTGCTGCTGGCCATCATAGTTGTGGTTGCCGTTGTTGTTGCCGCCGCTGGTGGTGATGTTGGATGGCTTTGGCTGTTGCCGCTGCCGCTGCTGCTGCTGCTGCTGCTGCTGGCGCTGCTGCTTCCGCTGTTGCTGCTGCTGCTGGCCGTTGCCGTTGTCATTGCCTGGTTGCCGTTGCCTTTGCCGTTGCCGTTGCCGCCGCTGGTGGTGGTGGTGGTGGTGGTGGTGGTGGTGTTGCGGCTGCCCCGCGTCCATTGGCATTGCGTTGGCGTTGGCATTCATCTTGTGCCAATGTGGTTGCGATGTGGTCGCAGTCAAGTTGCCTGCCGCAAATAACATTAGTAAAGTTAAGAAAAAAATGGAAACTTACCTTTGAACACAACACAATTTGTGTTGTGTTCAACCCGCGTTGAAGTTGCTGTGTTGTGTGAAAGGTCACGGCCGGTCACATGATGCCGTTTAACACGAAATAGTAAGTAAAGAAATACGAAAAACAAATGAAATCAATACCTTAAAAATATCCGCGTTCGCGGTTTGAACGCGGTTTGGAGCCATTCAGGAAATCTGGCAGGCCTTGAAACCCGGAACTGAACCCGCGGTCCGGTTCAGCACTTGGCTGAACTTAGACCGAACTTAGGGTTCGGTTCGGGGTTTGAACCGGGTTCGGCTAGGTTCGGAACCGAACTACGGCAACACTAGAGCATATCATATGTGGAATTCCACCAGGTCTTGACATCGCGAGGCAGCACACGAACCGGTAACTCGTGAGCAGCACATGCAGCACGCCATGCAGGGAGGGCAATCGTAGTTGACTTGATGACGACAAACGAGAGTTTGCGAATCTGGTCGAGCCCACATCAGAGGGCTTCAACTTGTTTTGCCGCCAGCTTACCTTATGGAGAACATCACGTACAGCAGCAGTATTCGCCACTAGGTTTTCCCTCTCATTGTCATTCAACGCGGCCAGTGGATCTTGGTCTTCATCCATATCATCGTCATGCTCTGCATCATCATCTTGCGCCGCTTCGTCAAGGATGGTTTTGAGGTCAGGTGCATCATCGCCGTCATCAGCCTCCTCCTCGCCAGCACGGGTATCCAAGTCTTTCCCTATGAAGGGTCTAACCAGACCACGTGCAGAGATTTGTAATGTATGATTGAAGCATCGTACACGGTTGACGCAATCAAAGGAGTTGTCAAGTTCATCGAGTTTGTCTGTTTGCGTATCATTGCAGCTAGCATTATCAGCATTGAATGACAGTATCTGAGTGAAACGTGAGGCAATGAAATAGTGGAGTAAACACACTCTTACTTTATTTTCAAGGCTGTGTTCAATCAGCATCTGATGAAACTCGTTAGCCAAGGTTTCACCCGTGTGAGACTAAAGTGGGGATATCTGTCAACGCTGGTTCCGACATGAAGAAGATCGCGTACCTCTGGAACTTCGATAACATCCAGCAAAAAGGACAGCATATGACCCTCGTGGGCCAGATGTATGGTGTGACGGCGAGTTCTGTTGTAGACCCGAATGGGAATCTACGGAAAGGGTGATCAGCTAAGAAGTGATCAGAGGAGTTTATTGTCTATATTCTAGTCAATCCAACCCAAATCCAGGGGTTCTGGATCAGAGGGGAAGTGTAGGGAGTGGAGTTTACGAAGACTAATATGGAGACGATACGAAGGGAGGACTAAGAAATAGAACTGAAGGGGAGCGATAACCTGTATTTTCTCTATGATGGGATATGATGGGATATGATATGGTTGTAGTATAAGGGTACATCTTTTATACTACTGGGAGAGATCCTGTGCTCTAGTAACTATGTACTACAACCGAAGGCTGTAACTGATAGGAGAGGAGTGGAGCGGAGTATAGGAGGAATGATACTATGTACTAAGTAACGGGAAACGAAGATATATCATATGTAACTATATACGTACTGATTCCGGGTCGTTAGAGACATCGCATCTTGAGTATGAACGATTCCGGAGGCGGAATCCGGAGCGGAATCGACGGAAAGGACCTGAATTGGGCGGAATCGACGATACGTGAATGGGAATGGACGGGGATGAAGTGGGATATGAAGAGGATTCGGGTCCAGAGGGCCCAGAGCCTCTACATCCGGTCAGGACTCAGATAGAGACCATCCCTGGTCGATCCATACGAAATAACGAAGATACCGGGGTCGTGGGAATAAATGAGCGGATGCGATGTCGAAAACAGACGGAAACGGGAGTACAACATGAGCGGAGTCGAAGCCGGCAGGTATCGAAGCGTCGGGAGGCAGTGGTCCGGAGCTACTGAAAGAGGGTGGGGCGAAACGGCTGGATACAGGAACAACGGTCACGTGATGGGGCAACAAATACAAACAAGAAAACTTTTCAACGCGACTTCAACAATCTCGACAACATCCTCAACAAGCCCAACAAACCCAACAAACACCAACACCAACACCAGATGTCGACGGAATACGACAATTTCCTCAACAATCTCGATGCGGAAATGCGGCAAGATTTCGAGAGCGCCGTGGCCGAGTTACTAGAAGTCGATGCGGCTGGAATCGATATCGTACGCGACGGATTCGAGAACGAAGCATGGCAATGGGTGGTGAGACGATGACGGGCCATGGTAAGAGATCCCATTCCTGTAAATGGCACGGACTAACGATACCCGGCAGCGGAACTACAGGGGAATCTTGACGGAAATCCGGGACAACGGAATCGACGTGACGGAACCGAGGGATTTCTCGATGGGCGGAGAGATGGTGGTGGAGGTTGAGGAATGGTTGCGGAGCTGGGAAAACTACGAACGGGAACGGAAAGAGGCGAGGCGTCGGGAAGCTGTACGGTTGCAGGAGGAAAAGGAGGAGGAAGCGAGGAAACAACGGGTCGAGGAGGCGGAAAGGATCGAGCGGCAACGGGCGGAGGAATCGCGTCAGTACGAAGAGGAGATGAATAGGAGGGCGGAAGCGGAGAAGCGGATCGAGGAGGCGGAAAGGGCGAAGGCGGCAGAGGCAGCAAAAAGGGAGGCTGATGCAGCCGCGGAAAGGGACCGGGAGGAGGCTGCACAAACCAGCTATCACGGAAGCGAGGATGAGGAGGGCACCTGGTCCGATCAGCAACTACGAAAATACGAGCGGCTTCAAGCACTCAACGCAATCAAACACAAAAAGCTCAACCGGGATAAGAGGGTCAACCGGGACGACGAGACCGTTCACGGGGACTACAACAGCGGCAACGATTTCTCGAATGCGAGCGGGAACGAGGATGCGGAACCGAAGGGAAAGATTCCGGGGGTAAGTGATATCTCGCGGACTCGTATATCTGTGGTGCCTAACTAATCCGTAGTACATGCAGTCGTTCTGGATCCGGCAATGCAATGCGTGCGTGACCGCCAATGCAGTTTGTCGCGGAATCGAGGGGTACGCATGCGATCGATGCAAAAGGCTTAAACGACGTTGCGGATTATCGATGAAGGGACCGGCCACTGGAACTGGGAAAGCGGAACGGAAAGGGAAGGCGAAGGCGGGAAGTCCAAAGAGAAGGATCGTCGCGAAGAGGATTTCGAAGCCGGTGAAGAAGCCCAAGCTACGGGCCGGAGAGGCATCGACGAGTAAACGGACGCTAACCGACGTCGAACCGGATATGGAATCGGAGCGGGATGATGGGAGGCGAGGGAATCCATTCAAGCACCCGCGGATCGGAGCCGGAATCAACGACCACGTCCGGGCAGTACGCAAGATGGCGACGGAAACGCAAAGGGAGATATCGATGATCACGGATGGCCTCTCGGAGTACGTTGCGGAGGTCCATCCGAAGCTAACCCGTTGGACGAAGGAGCTGAACCGACTACGCGCGAACCAAGCCCATATCTTCGGCCAACTCGACATGATCGACACGAAACTCGACGAAAGGAGAAGGGAGTAAAAAGGGAATGGACGAAAAGGGAAGGGAAAGCGGAATGTCGAACAATGTATATAAAATAAAAATGGAGTATATAATAAAACTATAAACGGAAAAGAGGGAAACGGAACGACGAGATAAGATAACCGGAATCTGGGGGTCGAGGAGGAGGACGGGTCCGGAATACAACAGAAACGAAACGGGTCCGGTACGAGCGGGACACAAAGGAAACTAGAAATGGAAACGAAAATATAAATAAACGAGAAACGGGAACGGGAACGGAAAGCGGAACGGAAGACGAAAACGCAAAAATAGGAGACGGAAACGGGTCTACATCCCCACAAGAGTTTCTGAAAGAAGGTCGGAGGCGGAACGACGAGAGGAGGCGGAGAACTTCTTGCAAATATTCGAGCAAGGTGTCGAGGGGGCGGAGGTCCAGAATGTGATCACAAAGTAGAATGAAGACGGAAACGAGGAATAAAATAAAATCGAGAACCGGAGTGCCGACACCAACACGATCCCATATAACGGGTGTGCCGCGTGACGGGTCTAAAAACGACGGGGTGCCCCAAGCGGGCGGAAACGACAAAGTGCCCCAAGTGGGCGAGGAGGGAGCCGGAGACGATACGGGAGCGGGAACGACGAGGGGAACCGGGAACGAAGGGGTCGACATAACGGAACCGGGACCAGAATCGAAATCGAATAAAAGGGGTGGAATGGAGTCCGGAATGGGAACAGGTACGGAATACTCAACCAAAGTCGACGGAATCTTGGTAGACGGTGACGGAGGACAATATGGGGGCAATATCGGGGACGGAATGTCTATTTCTGGAGAATCCGAGGACAATGGGAGCGGGTCCGGTACGAGTTCGTGGACGGAAAGCGGAGGGGTCGAATCTGGAGAAGACGTGGACGAAATAGGAAATGAATTGGATAAATCGTTGACCGGCATCGATAAATCCGGAGTGGGATCGGACGGGGGCGACACGGGACTGGACGACAAAACCTGTAAACAAATGACGGTCTCGACGGGCACCGGAATGGACGGGGACGGGGAACACGATGACAGGGACGGAGTATACGAAGGACCGGAATGAACGTGGGGGACGGAACGAACGACAGTGGGCGGGATCGAGGACGGGATCTGTTCCGGAGGTGAAATGACTGTGACAGGTGCGGGACCGGGACCGGAATCGGGACTGGAAATGGCAACGGGGGCTGCAGTGACAATGGATTCCGGAACGGAATGGCAACCGGAAAGGAGAAATGATGCGGCGTCGTGGAAAATATCAACCGGGTACGGATCGTCGTGGTAATGACTGGGAAGAAGGTAATGGAGTCGTTCTTCAACACGTTGACGAAGATCTGAGTCAAATCCGTTGGCAAAATACTCATTCCGCTGCTTGTCCAATAAACGGCCGTTGTCATATAGTACTCCGGATATGCGTATGAAGTCCCGGAAATACTGTCCTAAGTCCGTCTTGTTTTCTATACCATAAGCCGATTGTCGTCTAATCAATTGATCAAGATCCGCGATCGTATACCGAATACTGTTCGTGGCACCGGGATAGAAGGCGAAAACGGCACGTCGGAAAGCGATGAAGTCCTTTGCTGAAGCGGCGGGTAGGGTAGACCAAAGTTCGTAATCGTCGTTATCGAGGTACCGGAGCGTGTAGCGAATCTTCATAGCGTCCGTGAGTCCACAGTCGGAGCCGAGCATGTCAATTTCGTCAAAGAAGCGGGGAAGGTCGTGTTCGTCACCGTGAAACGTCGGGGCTGAACGATCACCTCGGAGAGGCATCAATCCGTGCGTCATATCGGGGAATTTCCAAATCGGGAAGCGGGTCGGGTCGGGGAGGTACGAGGAAGGGGTCGAAGTCGTAAGCGGGGCTGAGCGATTAGAGTCGGGAACAAAAGAAAAACGTCATGAAAGTCAAACCCGACGGTGGGGAGGGTATGAAAAGACAAAAGAAATAAACTCCTCGCGGTGTGCTCCAGTTGTGACGGCGAGTTCTGTTGTAGACCCGAATGGGAATCTATGGAAAGGGTGATCAGCTAAGAAGTGATCAGAGGAGTTTATTGTCTATAGTCTAGTCAATCCAACCCGAATCCAGGGGTTCTGGATCAGAGGGGAAGTGTAGGGAGTGGAGTTTACGAAGACTAATATGGAGATGATACGAAGGGAGGACTAAGAAATAGAACTGAAGGGGAGCGATAACCTGTATTTTCTCTATGATGGGATATGATGGGATATGATATGGTTGTAGTATAAGGGTACATCTTTTATACTACTGGGAGAGATCCTGTGCTCTAGTAACTATGTACTACAACTGAAGGCTGTAACTGATAGGAGAGGAGTGGAGCGGAGTATAGGAGGAATGATGCTATGTACTAAGTAACGGGAAACAAAGATATATCATATGTAACTATATACGTACTGATTCCGGGTCGTTAGAGACATCGCATCTTGAGTATGAACGATTCCGGAGGCGGAATCCGGAGCAGAATCGACGGAAAGGACCTGAATCGGGCGGAATCGACGATACGTGAATGGGAATGGATGGGGACGAAGTGGGATATGAAGAGGATTCGGGTCCAGAGGGCCCGGAGCCTCTACAATGGTCCAAGCCACTATCGCCTTGTGATTGGGGGAAGTCCACGCTAGTGTTGGGGAAGTTCGGTCTCAGACCGATCCAAACCCAGTTTAGACCGAACCGAAACCGCCGGTCTCGGTTTCAGTTTGGGAATTTCCAGCGGAGACCGAACCGTTCGATCTCCGGTTTGGGAATTTGGCTGCGGGCCGAAACGGTTTCAAACTCGGTTTGAACCGCAAACCGACAGTCCAAAGTCGGCTCCTTGGCTGACTTCGAAAGTCACCCAAAGTCACCAACGCCCACCAGCAACACCCCCGATGTACACCAAACGAGGACGATGGAGCACCCGAGGTCGACAAAACGGGCGGCGGGGTACTCCCTGCCGCCCGCGTATGTTTTTTATTTTTATTTATTTGAACTTTAACTAATGCATTAACACATTACAGGTTGACGCACCACCACCACCAACACCACCGTCACCACCATCACCACCACCACCACCACGACGGCGACTGCCACCACGACGGCCACGACCATGACAGCAGCGATCAACGCCACACCGGACACGCCAACTCCTCCAATGCGCGCGCACGCAAACAAACGTGAACGGAGTGGAATGGTAGTCATCAAGCAGCGGGGGATGGTGCATCCACCCCCGCTCCTTCGTGGTATGTATTTTTATTGACTTTTTCACTGATTTTATTTGTATATCACAGAACGTGGCACCGTACCACCACCACCACCATGCAACACCACCACTACCACCATCACCACCACGCAACACCACCACTACCACCATCACCACCACGCAACACCACCACTACCACCATCACCACCACGCAACACCAACACCACTGAGGAACGCCAAAACGCGGGGTCAACCCGGCCGTCGTCGCGTGTACAACGCGTATGACGTGCCTGGACACCCACGCGAAGAGGCTCCTATGCCACCACCACCATGCGTCTGCCGAAAACAACCAAAGCGGGTGCAACCCGGCCATCGTCACGTGCACAACGCGTATGATGCGTAGGGCACCACCACCACCACCACCACCACCACCACCATCACCACCACGCGCCTACCCAAACCAGCCAACACGGCAATCGCGGGTCCAACCCGCCTTCGCGCGAACAATGCGTGTGACGTGTCGGGTCACCACCACCACCACCACCACCACCACCACCACAACACCCAAACGACAACAGCCGAGGCCGAACACACGCGTTCGACGCGTGTGTTTCGCTAGGACAGGGCTGGGCAGCCCACCAAACCCCCAATCCCACCTCGTAATGAGGCCGGCCACATCGATTGACGTGTGCGGCACTCTTGTGAGGTCAGATGGGAGTGAGGGCCCCCAGCCCATATGGTTCGCGGTCTAGACCGCATTTGGACCGAAACCGAACTGATGCAAACGGTTTGCATCGGTTCCGGTCTGGTTTGGGGATTTCGGGTGTAAAACCGGACCATTCGGTTTCTGGTTTGGGCAAAAAGGCCCCAAACCGGACCAAACCGAACTTCCCCAACACTAGTCCACGCATCCGTGGCGAAATGAACAAGGCCTGAATGCTCCTAACAAGACCGAGGTTAGAAACGATGACAAATGGATCCACTACACGTTACCTTCAGGATCCTATCAATGCGAGCATGAGATTTCTTGAATGCAGCCGCAATGTCTCGCATGACGGTCTTCTTGCCCGGAAGCGTAGTCACGGGACAGCCGGCCTTCATGAGATTCTCGAATTCTCGATCCGTTACTATCTTCGGCGGCCTAGAGCTCTTGGCACACCAACGGGCAATGTGAGCACTAAAGGAACGATGAGATATGAATAGATAGATGTAGAGGCCACCCACCGAGTCTCCTCCATGGTGTGAGCACGGTGGGTGAATTTGACTGGCTGCTGACCTTGGCGGGCAAAGGCGGCAAAGACGGACACAGTGGTGGCAGTCTTGCAACCAAATGCGGCGTTGATGAGATCTTCACCAAAGCACTTGGTGGCATGACTTTTGAGGTTTGAAGTGGCACCACAGTCCTTTGAATCTTGGTAGCGCCGAACGCCTTGGTGACCGCCGTTGCAACAATGTTTGGCGGCACATTTGAAGAAATGATACTTGCGGCCATTGTCGTAACCCACAGTCACTTTGGAGTCGAAGAAGCCATAGACCGGCGAGCGCCAATTCACATGCAAGCGCTCTGACAGTGCCAGTCAGTGAGCCAGTATTGATGAAGGGGGATAGGACCACATACCAAGTTCTTGCTTATCTGTTTCCGGTTGCGTGTCAGATTGAGAGTCAGGCTGAGGTGAGGACACGTGGGAAGTAATAGTCATGATAGAGGGAGCTCTAGAGACAGGAGCAGACTCCGACGGTTCTGAGCGGGGAGGGTTCGGTTTCTGTGTCTTACAGGCCATACTGGATGTGGTCAGTAGGAAAGAACAGAGATGTTCTTATGCACTCACCTATCTAGGCACCTGGCCAAAGAAGGTCTGGTGCCACATGCATGGTCGCGAGGGTGAGACATGAAGAAAAATTGAGGGCATGATGGCGTGCTTCGATCCGAATCTTCTGGGCTGCTAAGCAGAGTGATCGCGGTGTTCTGTACCGATTTTCGAGGCTGCTGAGTGCACCTGACTTGCCTATGTCTGGTAAGTTGTAGGGACAACTCGACAGAGTCAGACGCATACCTGGTAGCCAATTTGATGTTCAGGTTCGAAGGGGTGATATTCGGGATGATCGGCGTTGTCAAAGGGCTTTGGCTTTCCTATGAAAGGCAGGCTGATAGGCAGGCTGAAGCGTCAAACGCGTCAGGAGACAGGTACCTACTTTTTTTTTCATTTGACCGTGACACCTAGGAGTCACGACCAGAGTTGCGACCAGCTTCCGGGGATGGGGTGATGCTGTGAAAGGAAGGATGAAGGAAACAGGGATGGCTGACAAAGTGGAGAATGTACTGGACTTGGGGAGGCACGGAGGAATGTGGCTATTGTGGTGCTGTACAGTTGTTACATAATGTCTACCGGTCACCCAGTGTCCATTTATAGTAAGACACTGTGAGAACCCGCGTACCTGCGGTTTTGGGTATGGTATATACACAGGTTGGAGTTTCTGCACACCACACCTGTACCTGTAGCACCTGTAGACCCATACCCACAGGTTTACCCAAACCCACGACATACCCTAGCAGGTTCGGGGTGGCTTCAGAACAATAATAATGATGATCCTAACCTAGGGGTGTCAGCATAGAAGTGACTGCGGATAAGTCAGTGTCGGGAGTAGTAGTAAAAAGTGGAAATGGAAGTAAAAATGTAAGCTGCCGTGTAGAACTAGACAAATAATGATGAATCCGGCAATGAACGGAGTGAAAGCGGATAAATAATGATGAACCCGATGATGCCAACGATGTCGGGTATGGCAGGTTGGGTTGGGTTGGAAACAATGAATGAATATACAGGAACAACGATAAAAACAACGATGTGAACTATAAAAATCTAAGGGTTTATGAGGACGAGCATATGAAGGGATTAAAACATGGTTCTGACTGTAGGGAAATGGGGACTAAGGGTATCTCTTTTTTGTGTACGGTTGTTGGGGACCATTTTTATAGTACATGTATGGGTAGTCTACTTTCGGTCATGTCTATTTCAGCCGATAGAAACTACAAACAAAAGTTGGAAAGGGGATGAGAAGAGGGGGGTTGCAATGCGACAGTGACAGGATAATGGAGGGGAAAATGAATATCCAAGAAAAAGATCTAAAATCTCATACATATCTCCATAAGGACGACAGGATGCATATATTGGGCAAGTCTGAAGTTGGGAATCTAGTCCGATGAGATCCATCTCCCATAATTGGAACTCTGGGGCTTATGAGGCTGCCAGATTTGGTCCAAAGGCGGCTGTGACAAAGCGGCATGTGTCAGGTTATATCAGTCATGTCACGTCACGTCGGGTTATGTCGGGTTGGAATGGGAATCATTTGGAGGCATCGGGTTCATCCGGATTCGTGACATATTGACGATACGGACTCAGAGGGATGTTGAGTCTCTACATCTCCAGGATACTAAATAAAGACCATCCTTGGTCGATACTACATGGACTCAGGACTCGGACATGTGAGATAAGGCCGATGAGGTGGTCATGGTAATGGGTTCAACAGGATGAGGCGGGTTGTGGATGACGCAAACAGGGACAGCGGATGGTGACTAGCGGAACTCAATGGATGGTCAGAGGCCAAGAGCGGGGAGTAGAGAACAAAATGGGTGAAGCCGGTGTTGAGTAAAAGGAAACAAAGTAAATAGAACTGAAGGAAAAAGAAACTATAATGACAATATAACGAAGCGGAAATGAAATCAGAGATGGAAAACTACAAAATTGGGACAAATAGAGAGTGGAAATGAGAAAATAATTAGATGTCGGGGGTCGGAAAGAAAGGACGCTTGGGATAAAATCAAACGTGACATGGGATTGGGGACAGGTGATGGAGATGAGTAAGGCATGAGCAGAAACGAAATAAATTGAAAGTGGATGACAAAGATGATGTAGGGGGTTGAGTTAGGGTCGGCAGCTTCGGTGGCTGTGTCAACGGGTGGTGGAAACGGTGGCATAGGCTGCAGAAAGCATAAAACAATAAGCTTGGTGACGTGGGCATGGAGATACAACAGTAAACATGATATGACGATGGCAGAGATATGATATGATGACAATGGAGGTTCGATGGATGATGATGGAGGTTCGATGGACGATGGCGGAGGTTCGATAGACGATGGTGGAGGTTCGATATGTCGATACTAATATGGGGGTGATAATCAACAGATGTGATATCAGCCTCATACTAGGCAGTTCAGCACCGGCTTGGACCTGTTGGGAAGGATTCTCCCCCATGGAGCTGAGAAATAAGGGTCAGGTGGGATTCGAAACCGAGACAGGGAACGTTGTGTCTGGGGCAAAACGGTGGCGGGTTGGGTTACTCGTGGGGAGCAGGGAATGATGGTCGTGGATCTGCAGCAACAGAGCATAATGTCAACAGGTCTAATGTGGGTGCATAGGCAGATGTGTTGGGTATGAGTGTGGTGGTGCGTCGGGTGTGGGAGCAGGTTCATTGGGTGTGGCAGGTTTGTAAGTGGGTGTGTCGGGTAGGTCAGGTGGATGAAGTGGGTGCTGGGTGTGTCAGGAACAAGTGTATTTCTTTTTATCTTTCTTTTATCTCTGTTTTTCTGTCTTTCTTATTTATTTTATTCTATCTATTTATATAACTCTCATTTCAATGGATGGCAATGGGGTTTTCATAGGGTCAGGTTCGGTGGGTATGGGGGTGCGAAGGTGGTGGGTATGGGATGTGAGACTGGAACCAGAACCAGATGCTCGAATGGAGCAACAGTGCTCGAATTGAGCCGGAACCAGAAGTGGATGCCGCAGGATCGTAGTTGGTTGTCAGGAATGCGTCTGGGTTCGTAGTTGGGTGTTGGCTTTGTCAAAATGCGGTGGTGGTGATATGTCGGGTCCACAGTTGGGGGTCGGGAACGAGTCCAGGTTCCGGTGGATGTTAGCGGCTTTGTAGGGACGTGTGGTGATGACCGTCAGGCTTATTTTATTGCAGGTGTGAGTGGCTTGGATGCTTTTGGGTGTTGGTTCTGTGCTTCAGGTGCCTTTGATGTGATCTAGGCAATCTCGGTGGTGGATTCAACAACGCAGGTGTCTTGACTAGTGGAGGGACTTGTTTTTGGGGTGACGGAGGCAAACACGGGACTGCGTGGGCTTGACCGAGGTTACATAGGGCCGTTCGAGGTGGCAAGAGGTCGGGTGAGCGGTAAACAGGTGATCGGGTGTGGCGGTATGGGATAGGACAACATTGGGAGATGGAGGCAGATGATGTGGGCGGATACAATGGAACGTGGTGTTGCATGAGGTGGTTCGTGGTTGCGTGGGGTCATTCAAGGGTGCGAGAGGATGGGGTAGCAGGAAATGGGTGATTGAGTGCGGCATTATGGCATAGGGTGACATTGGGGGATGGAGGCAGATAACATGGGCAGATGAGACGGAACGTGGGGTTGCGAGATGTAGATCGTGGTTGTGTGGGGTCATTTGAAGCTGCGGGTGGTCGAGGGAAGCGGGTAACGGGTGGTCGAGGTTGGGGGTATGTCATAGGGTGAGGATCGGGATGGATGTCAAGGGCATGAGCAGACTGACACGGCATACTGGGAAATGGACTGGGGCGATGCAGGTGGTGTTTTCATGATACTTTCGTGGTGGGTAGATGCATGGGGGTTTGACAAGGGCTAAATAAAGGAGGTGGTGCTGGTCTCATTGGCCGTGGTCCTGGGCATGACATGGGCGCAAACACTGTGGGTGTCTCAATACTTGCTGTTAGGGATGATGGAGAGGGTGTAGATGGTGATGGCGGGCAGATTGGGCATGAAACGAGGGTGGATGCAGCTGGAAATGTGTGGGCAGATGACAATGGCAATGATGACAGTATTTCGAGGATGGCACAGGCATAGGCACAGGCGGCATGTCATTTGTGGTGTCTGGGCATGACAGAGGGGGTGTGGACAAAGACAGCAGGTAAATGGGGGCAAAACAAGGGCGAAGGCGGCTGGGAAGTGGGGGTGATGTGGCTGCTTGCATATGATGAGGGATGGGGGCGGACTTGTTTGGGACAGATGAGGGCCATGCCAAGGTGCGGGGGCATGAACGTTGTAGAGGGTCCTTGACCCTCTGAGGCCATAAACTCGATATCTCACAAATCTGCTCGAACCTGACGTCTCTAGCGATCCACGCTCGAACCCGACGTAACCCGATGCATACCGACTAGCACGGCCGCTCACGTACCTGGTCGGTCCACCTCCTAAACTCACGGAATCCCAATTATCACAGATGGATCTCATCAGACTCGATTCCCAACTTCGGACTTGCCTTATATACGCATCCCTTTGTCCTTTCGGAGATAGGTATGAATCTTTAGATCGTTTTCGTGGATATTTACTTTCCCCTCCATTTTCCTGTCACCGTCACGTTGCTGTGATGGCGAGTTCTGTTGTAGACCTGGAAAGGGAATCTACGGAAAGGGGTGATCAGCTAAGAAGTGATCAGAGGAATTTAGTTTCTTTTAGAAAGGTCTAGTCAATCCAACTTAAATCCAGGGGTTCCGGAATCAGAGGGAGAGTGTGGGGAAAGGATGAAGGGGGATGTAGATGATCGAAGAGAAGACTGAGAAATGGAACTGAAGCGGTGTAGTAGATGTGCCTGGGCTGTCACGTGACCCAGTTCCCACAATCGACCTTAGTCAGTAGGTGTCCTGATGTAGTAGACAGTCTCATCCTTCGACATCGACTCTGTTCCACACGATTCTGGCGTGAGCACCCTGAGAGGTCCCTCGGGACCTCTCCAGCGGGACGATAAGATATGTCTATATTTCTATATGTCTGGGTGTCGGTATTTTCTATATGGTTTGTAGTATAAATGTGCTACTTTTATACTACTGTGAGGGATCCTGTGCTGTAGTAACCATGTACTACAAGCGAAGGCTGTAAATGATAGGGGGAGTGGAGTGGAGGAATGGTGGAGTGGTGCTATGTACTAGGAGACAGGAAATGAGGATACATGATATATAACTATATACGTACTGATTCCGGGTCGTTAGGGACATTGCATCTTGAGTAGGAACGATTCCGGAGGTGGAATCCGGAGTGGAATCGATAGGAAATGAGCAGAATCGAATGGAATCGATGATACGGGAATGGGAATGGACAGGAACGGAGTGGGATATGAAGAGGGAATGGATCCACACGATCTGGAGCCTCTACATCACAACCCTCTTCTCATTTCCCCATTTCTATTTCTCTTTGTTCTCTCTCATCGGCTGAGGACTCTCATCTGAATCTAGATAGAGATTTCTGTAGTATAAAAACGGTGCCCAAGCGCCGTGTCAAAATAAGAAATCAGTTCCCCCATTTCCTCTCTCTGAGAATCAGTCTCTCAGTAAAATCCATCGCACATATTGCTCGTTGGTTTCCTTGACACTCTCCCCATCATTCTACCGTCTTTATTTCTACATCTCTCGTCACCTGACACCCAACCCACCATACCCGACATTGTCAGCTTCGACCGGTTTTGTTAGTTATCAGTAGTACTACGTGGCGGCTTTTCACTCTTAGTTTCTTATCATTTCTTTGAAGCTTGCTGAACTATTCCCAGTCACTTCTACGCTGACACCCCAGGTTAGGATCTTTATTCCGCAGCCACCCCGACCTCGCCACTACAACGTGGGTGTAGAGACTGACGGTCATGGTGGTTGTTGGTTCTGGGTATGGGAACGCGGGTACAAGGCAGCAGGTGGTTCAACAGATGCGTGAGGGGCTGGGGAGGTCGTATTGGTGGGTGCATGGGTGGGATGACGTGGCATGGCGTTAAAGGCTCAATAATGGTGAGGACGGCTTGTACTTGCTCGTGAACAACAGTGTGGGACTCTGGGAGGCTGTACGAGGCGGCGGATGGGTCCAACGTGAGCGGCTGGGGATGTCATATAGGCAGGTGCATGAGATGGGTTGACGTGGGACATGCGTGGAGGCTCAATAATGGTGAGGACGGCAAATGAGGGCTTGCAACTGGGGTTGTGGGGTTGTAGGAAGTGGTGCGAGGCGACGGGGATGTCCAACAAGGGCGTGAGCAGCCGGAGATGTCATATTGGCTGAGGCACGAAGTGTGGTGATGTGGCATGGCGTGGGGTATCGATAACGGCGAAGATGGCTCGTGAGGTCTCGCGAAGGACGCTGTGGGGTGCTGGGAGGCTATATGGACACATAGGATGTGGTCTGTGGGTGTAGGATGCGTGGTGACATGGGAGAGGTGACAATGGTGGCATTTTTGGGATGGCACAGGCACAGATGGTGGGGTCATATCATGGTTCACGTCTATGGGGATGACAGCAAGTCTGTAGATGTAAACAGGGGCTCATTCGGGTCTGAAACGGGAGGGGCACATTGATGTGTGCATGGACACATTTTCCTGGGAATGGTGCGTGTTCATATGCTGGATACATGTCAGGGCTTGTATCTGGGTTGACTGCGAGTACATAGATGCAAACGGCTGGCAAAATGGGGGTGAAATGGGGGTGGACACACTGGGACTGGTCGAGAATGGGGTTTGCTGTACATTGGCATGGCTTTCCGGTGACAGCATGGGCGTAGACGGTGGGGCCATGTCATGTATCACTTCTTGGGATGATGTTGAGGGCATAGACATGAACAGTGGGCCAAATGGGGGCCAAATGGGGGCAGATATGGTTGGACGCGTCAAAAACCACATTTCAATGTGTTTTTCTGCATGGAAAGGCGAGGATGGGCATACCTGGTGTAGATGCGGGTTCGGGGTGGCTTCGGAAGATTAGATCCTAACCTAGGGGTGTCAGCATGAAAGTGACTGTGGATAATCAGTGTCAGGGATAATAGTAAAGGAAAAGGAAATGGAAGTAAAATATAATGCCGCCGTGTAAAACTGGACAAATAACGACAAATCCGGCGATGAATGGACTAAAAATGGATAAATAACGAAGAACCCAACAATGCCGACAATGTTGGGTATGGCGGGTTGGGTTGGGTTGGGTCAGGTCAGAAACAATGAACGAATAATGGAACAAGGATAGAGACAACAAAGTGAACTACGAAAAGCTAAGGGTTTATGAGGATGAGCATTTGAAGGGATTAAAAACGATTCTGACTATAAGGAAATGGGGACTAAGGGTATCTCTTTTTTTTGTATGGTCATCGGGGACCATTTTTATAGTACATGAGTGAGTAATCTACTTTCAGATATGTCTATTTCAGCTGATGGTAAACTACAAAGAAAAGTTGGAAAGGGGATGAGAAGAGGGGTGTTGCAATGCGACAGTGACAGGATAATGGAGGGGAAAATGAATATCCAAGAAAAAGATCTAAAATCTCATACATATCTCCATAAGGATGACGGGATGCATATATTGGGCAAGTCCGAAGTTGGGAATCTAGTCCGATAAGATCCATCTCCTATAATTGGAACTCCAGGGCTTATGAGGCTGCCGGATTTGGTCCAAAAGCGGCTGTGACAAAGCAGCATGTGTCGGGTTACATCCGTCACGTCGGGGTCACGTCACGTCATGTCACGTCACGTTGGGTTCGAATGCAAGTCGATTGGAGGCATCGGGTTCATCCAGATTCGTGATATATCGACAATATGGACTCAGAGGGATGTTGAGTCTCTACACCGGGAGTGCACAGGCTAAACCCGTTGCATGGTGGGCATTTTCCTTCTGCTTCATGGCTCTGTTCGTCTGTGTTTCATCTGTGTTTCGTGAGTGACATGTGAGTGGCGTTGTTTGTTGGTCGTGGTTGTTGGGGCCATTTTTGGGGCTTTCCGGGCGCAGATTTTCGACTGGAATCTGTGGGGCCTTGGTTTCCAAAGTACATTGGAGTTGTGAAATGAGCATGGATGGTGGATGTGACAAAGTTCGAGTCGTTGAGTCGACAAAGGAGGGTGTTAGATCATGGCTGTGCAAGTTTCCTAAAGCGGTAAGCGGCCATTGGGTTAGGCGGCACAAGAGCGGTTTCAAGTTTGTACGTGAAACTAGACAGTTGTGGTCATAAAAGAAGAGAAGATAGTAATAAAATCAAATGCTAATGATGGTGCGATAGTTGGAGATTAGATGTCAGAGCGTTGGGTGTCAAATGTAAAGAGGTCGGGTAATGGGTGTGGGATGTGTAGAGTGCTGTGGCAAGGCTTGTTTTGATATGACAAAAGGAAATGAAGGGCTATGGAATGAATGGGTCTTGACACTGAATTATCCTCGCGGTGGGCTCCAGATGTAGATGCGGGTTCAGGGTGGCTTCGGAACAATAATAATGATGATCCTAACCTAGGGGTGTCAGCATAGAAGTGACTGCGGATAAGTCAGTGTCGGGAGTAGTAGTAAAAAGTGGAAATGGAAGTAAAAATGTAAGCCGCCGTTGATACGCAGTCTCTCCCTTTGGGCATGGAATCTCTCATAGGATCCAATTCTACTTTCCCTACAACTCTTCCGCGTCCCGTGTACATGCGAAACATCAGCGCACCGCCCGTGACTTGCGCGACTTACGCCAATTGACGCATGCGTGACTGTGACATTTTCGCTGTATCTTAACAGCGCAGCCCGGTCTCAATATGCTGAAACACGACCGTTAAACACGTCCTATACGTTCGGACACCGAGTCCGATACCAGAAATGTAATTCATCCGGTTTATCTTCGTCTTTTCACCGACTTTCATGTGATATTCGCTGTTATTTCAAATCCTTCGCTATTCCGTTCCCGTTTCGTCACTTTCATGCGATATTTCGCTGCATTTCTATTTCACTCATCCACCCTTTCCCCCTATCCCTTTAGAATATAAAAAATGTCCTGTAGTAGAAAATAAAAAAACAAGAACCCAGTTCTCCCCTCCCCACTAGTTTGTGTCTTAAGTTTAAAAATCCAGTCATTCCTACTCAAATCTGCGTCTTTTCTTGTTGCGCACTCTCCGCTATCGCGACCTAAGTCGTAGCGTAGAACCCTCATCTCGTCGCGTCATCGCTGCGTATCGCGCTGTCATCTAGGACACCCAGCTAAGCCTTCCGATTCTTGTTTATCACTGCATTGCGATCTCGCGTTATCTCGCGACTCTCCGCGTTTGTTTATTTGATCGCGCATATTATCACACATATTATCGCGCATTATCACGTTATTGTCGGGAGTGTCCCAAGTCCCGTCGCACCTTTGCGACGTTTCCATCTTTGATTATCTCTTTATCCGAGGTCATAGATGTGGAAACCGTATCATTTTCTGGAGCCCACCGCGAGGGGACTTAAAATCTAAACCACTCCTTCAACTAACACGTCTAGTTCAAGCATCATAGCTATCATACTCTTAGCTCAGTACAGCGTCAAGCGCAACAATGTGTGACGACCTCTCAAAATACCCCTGACTTCGACAGCGATCTCAACAAACTCACCAAAAGTTCCTCCGATTCTGAACACGATACCTCACATCGATTTTGTTCTCATTCACCTCGCATGCCTCTTGATTTTCACGATTCTCCACGTGATTACAATCCACAATCTCCCACACCAGCTAGCGGTTCTTTATCTTGACACACTTCCGACCCCTCTTCTGGTCCACTTTCTAACTTACCATCCACATCCACTCTCGATTCTTCTATTCCTATTCTACCAAGCACCTCCTTGTCATCTACCTCATCGCGTCCACCCACACCACCACCCGCAACTCAAACAATGGCGACACCACCGCAAATGCCCGCTCGTGGTCATAATACCGCTCCCAGCTTCTCGCCGGAGCACCCACACGAACTTCGCTGATACTTTGATGAGCTCGAGGCCCAATTCGATTCGTGCGCAATAGCCAACGCTGTCGACAAAAAGAGATATGCGTTGCGCTATCTCGACATAGACACCGCCAAACTTTGGGAATCGCTCGACGAGTACTTGCCGGCATCGACTTATGAAGAGTTCACAAAGGCTGTGTATAAGCTTTATCCTGGTTCGGAAGACGAAAGGAAATGGTCCGTATCGGATATGGAGAAGCTCGTCGAGAAACAACATCAGTTGGGAATCGCAAACATCATAGAGCTTGGCGCTTATCATTGCGCATTCCTCACTATCACAAAATTTCACTGTAAAAAGAATCGCATCTCCGAAGCTGAGCAAAGTTGCGCGTACATTCGCGAGTTTCAAAAGTGTCTCTGGACGCGCGTCATGCAGCGACTACAGCTGAAGCTACCTGATCACTTTCCCGATGACCCCTATCCGCTATATGAAATTCAAGCGGCAGCGCAGTTCGTTCTTCATGGTACCAGTCCCACGAACGCACCTAGAGAAGGTAAACCAACGTCCGCGACCTCTTCCGAGTCTTCTTCGATAAAACGGGACGACATCACACTCATCGTCGATACTGTGGTCCAAGCGGTAAATAAAATTATGGACCCGCACACATCTAAAAACCCTGCTCCATGCCCCCATACCTCTTCTCATACGCCCCCTACAAGAACGACTCAGTCCGAGACAGCGGCAAATGGCAATTGCAACTTCTGCAACCTACCCGGTCACTTTAGGCCGAACTGCCTGCATGTGATTGAATATATCAATGCTGGACGCATCCGAGAAAATATCGACAAGAAAATCGTTCTACCCTCTGGCGCTTTCTGCCCACACCAATTACCCAGCAATTCTATGAAGGAGCACATCAATGAATGGCATCGTCGCAATCCCGGTCAATTAGTGCGACGCAACAAACCAATATGAACAATGTCGGTCAAATGATGTATAGCGTTGATACGGTTTCCACGTCTATGACCCCGGATAAAGAGATAATAAATGATGAAAAACGTCGCAAAGGTGCGAACGAGACTTGGGGACACTCCCGACAATAACGCGATAGTGCGCGATAATATGCGCGATAAAATAAACAAACGCGAAGAGTCGCAAGACAACACGATGTCGCAATGCAGTGATAAACAAGGATCGGAAGGCTTAGCTGGGTGTCCTAGATGACAGCGCGATACGCGGTGATGACGCGACGAGACGGAGGTTCTGCGCTACGACTTAGGTCACGATAGCGGAGAGTACGCGATGAGGAGAGATGCAGATTCGAGTGAGAATGACTAGATCCTTTTAAAACTTAAGCCGCAAACTAGTGGAGAGGGGAGAACTGGGTTCTTCTTCGCATATTTTCTACTACAGGGCACTTTTTATATTCTAAAGGGATAGGGGGAAAGGGTGGATGAGTGAAATAGAAATGCAGTGAAATATCGCATGAAAGCGACGAAACGGGAACGGAATAGCGAAGGATTTGAAATAACGGCGAATATCACATGAAAGTCGGCGAAAAGACGAAGATAAACCGGATGAATTACATTTCTGGTATCGGACTCGGTGTCCGAACGTGTAGGACGTGTTTAACAGTCGTGTGTCAGCGTTTTAAGACCGGGTCGCGCGGTTAAGATACAGCGAAGATGTCGTGGTCACGCGCGCGTCGATCGGCGTAAGTCGCGCAAGTCGCGGTGTAAAGGCGAGGTCGGGGTGGCTGCGGAATAATGATCCTAAGCCTGAGAGGTCAGCGTAGAAGTGACTAGGAATAGTCTAACAAGCTTCAGTAAGATAATAGGATATAAAAAGTAAGAAGCTGCCGAGTAAACTACTGAAATCTATCGAGACCGATCGAAGCCGACGAAGCCGACGATGTCGGGTACGGCGGGTCGGGTGTCGGGTGACGAGAAACGTAGAGATAAAGGCGGTAGAACGACGGGGAGGGCGTCGAGGAATCCAACGAGCAATGTGTGCGATGGAATTTACTGAGAGACTTAATTCTCAGAGAGAGGAAATGGGGGAACTGGTTTCTTATTTTGAGACGGCGCTTGGGCACCGTTTTTATACTACAAATTTGTGTACCTAGATTCGGACGAGAGTCCTCGGCCGATGAGAGGAGACAAAGGAGAATAAAAATGGGGAAGTAGGAAGAGCGTTGCGAGGCGACGATGACAGGGAAAATGGGTGGAAGATATGAAAAACCGTAAAAGATGCAATATACTTTACTATATCCCCATAAGGGAGACGCTAGGCGTGAATAAGGCAAGTCCGATGTCGGGATCCCAGTCCGATGAGATCTATCTTCGATATTTGAAGTTCCGTGAGTTTATGAGATAGACCGACCAGGTACGTGAGCGGCCGTGCTAGTCGGTATGCATCGGGTTGCGTGGGGTTACGTCGGGTTCGAGCGTAGACTGCTAGAGACGTCGGGTTCGAGCGGATTCGCTAGATATCGATGTTATGGCCTCAGAGGGTCGAGGACCCTCTACATCTCCTTGGGTCTTCTAATAGAGACCATCCGTGGTCGAGAATATGGGGTCTCCGAATGCGGGTCGCGAATGTGGCCAATCACGTGAGCGGCCAAACAACGGCAAAGTAAATAAAAATAAAAATTTCTCGTTGTTGATCCGACCTTTCCTCTACACCATCACACGTTCACAATGTCCCAAGTCTACGACAACTTCCTCGCTTTCGTCGAAAGCATCGAACCCGATGTCCGGGCGGACTACGAAGAGGCCGTCAACGCGGTCACCGTGTTTCATAGCGACGACCTCGTAACGATGGTGGACGGCAACGAGGGGATGGCCCAACAATGGTTAAGCGGCCGCAAGAAGGCGCTGGTGAGTTTCCTTATTGACTACGCGTGTCTTAAGATAGCTCATGTCGTCCCGTCAGCGTGCTTACAATGGAATCGTCGCGGAACTCCGAGCTGGTGGTACGAGGCCAGTAATGCCACCGTTATGGGCCGACCGCCAATCGTACGCCAACAATGTCGAAGAGTGGCTGAAAGAAGCGGCGGACCGGGAGAGGCAGGAACAGGAAGAAGCCAGACGGCAGGCGGATGAAGAAGCGGCTACGCGGGAAGAGGAGGCCAGACGGATGGCAGAGGCAAACGCACGAGCGGAGGCGGAGAAAAGGCGAAAGGCGGCAGAGGAAAGGCGGGAGCAGCTTAGAATAGAACAACACGAGCAGCACTGGCATCAAGAAGCGGACCGGGTTGAAAGGGATGGAGCCGCGTATCGGCGGCGGCTCAGCGAAGAACGGCGAGCTGAAGCAAACGCATCGGTCGCGGGTGAACCAAGGACTGAGTCGATTCCGGAGGGCGAAGCCGCAGTTGAGCCAGAGGAAGGCCCCGTCGACCCGGCACCAGAGACACCGGCCGATGTAGAAGACGTAGATACGCCGGGCGTAGAGACCGGAGACTTGGCTGGTACGACGGTGAGTTCTTGTGTCGGTTCATATGTTCTTTAGTTACTGATCCTGGTAACAGTTCACCGGGCCGTTTCCCCTACAACCCTGCACCAACTGCGTCAAGGCGCAAGAGGCGTGTCGAGGCGTCACGGGCTACGTGTGCGAACGATGCCGGAGGCTGAAGAAGAGATGTACTAACGCTACACACCGGACGGGCGGGGGTCGGCGCAAGGTGGATACCGGAAAGGGCAAAGAGGTCGCGGTCGGCACGAGGAAGCCGCTGTCGTTCACGACAAAACCCATCCGCAGTAGGCCTGCCCGGGCCTCAACGAGCAAACCGCGGGTCGAGGAGGTGGAGTCGGTCGAGGACGATGACGAAGACGAGGAGGAGTCGGAGGAAGAGCGGCCGACGAAAAGGCTTAGGACGGCCTCGGCAGCGAACCCGTTCGTTTTGACGATGGAGAATTACGAGCAAGTGTCGGCGCGGCTAGCGGTCCTTACGGAGGAGCTGGGAGCCCTGGGCACCAACGTCAACCGTCACCTCGTCCACTTCGGTCAAGAGTTCCAGCGGCTTCGCGTCGATCTCGAACGGTCGACCTCAAGGTTGGTGATGTTGAAGCGGGATTACGAGACCGGCCGCCTGTAAAATATATATATATAAATAACGAGCCCGTTGTATATAAAAAATATATCGTGTATATAAAAGACGTGTCAGCTTGTTCACCCAGCTAAGGAAAGCCGATCGGCTCCCGAAGACATAGGACTATTCGCATCATTCGTCTTATCGTTAGAAAACTAAGAGGAACTAAATAAAATGGGGGTATAACGTGGACAGAATGAAATGCTTAATCGTCGTCGGGTGAGGAGTCTATAGAGGGCGGGTACGTCGGTTCATCAAGATCGTTTGAATCGGTATCGTCGGCATCGGGATATTGTAAGAAGTCATCCAACGGTATCGATATTTTTGAGCGGGCGTGGTAGGGTACGACTCGGAAAGCGGCAAATCGAGATTTAGAAACCACACCGTCGAGTTCGGCGAGTATGTAGGATCCGCCTTCTGTTTTCCTGACGACAACCATGGGTCCAAAGTACCGCGGTTTTGCTTTACGATCGAGAGACATTTCGATACGTGAATTTCGGACGAGAACGAGGTTACCGGGTTCGAAGTCGTAAACTTTGATCGTGTTGGCGTATTTCTGCTCGAATTGCCGGGCGGACGCGAGCCGAGATTTGGTAAGCTTTTCTTTGACCCGATCGAGGTCGGCTTCTCGTTTACGAAGTTGTCGGGCGCGGATGACTATGAGGTCGGTCGTAGACATCGTATCTTGCGTCGGAACCATGTACGTAGCTTCGGCAAAATCGAATGGAAACAGCGGTTCTACTCCGTGTGCGATGTAGTAGGATGAGTATCCGAGGCTTTTGTGTGTCGTGACCCGTTCGGCCCAAAATACGGAGTGGGTTACGGTGTGCCATTTCTTTTCATCTCCGTCACAACTTTTCATAATGGCCTCCCGGACATCTAGGTGGCGACGCTCAACGGGTCCGTTCGCTTGTGAGTTATAGGGCGAAATGCGGATGTGGCGGATACCGTAGCGGGAGGCGAGATAGTCGAGCGCTTCTACGAACGGCTTGCCGTTGTCGGTGACGATTTCTTCGAGAGCGTCCCAACGGCATAAGATGTCTTCGAACAAGAACGTGCCGATGGTGGAGCCGGTCTCGCGGCGTAACATGCGGAACTCAGGGTAGGCGGACAGGGAGCAACGGGCTTGGACGATGTATCGATAGCCGCCGGATCGTGGCATAAACATTGTGTCGACATACGCTTTACGAAATAGCGAGGCCGGTGTAGCGACGGTAGGCAGAATGTGATGATAACGCATTTGCCGTACTTGGCACTGATGGCAAGACTGGACGTACCACTTGACGTCGTGGTCGAGGTGCGGCCACCAGAAACGGTCGAGTAGCCGAGCGCAGACGGAGAATATACCTTTGTGGCCGAGAGAGTCATGAGCGTCTTTGAGTAACTGAAGCCGGCGGTCGGGCGGTATGACGAGTTTGTGTTTTCCGTGACGGTCTTTGCGCCAAAGCTTGTTATCGGTGACGAAGAATTCAAGGGCGTATCGTAGGAACAGACGGTATTCTTCGTCCGTGAAGTTCGCGGGTCGGGTTAGATCTCGTAACCAAGTCTCGACGAGGGCAAGACGAACGTCGGCCGCGCGGGCTTTATCGGATCGTGGTATGTCAGAAACGGCTTCCTGATTTGTGTAGACGAGGACGGCCGGTAATTCTTGGAGTCGGTCGGCTGTGGCACGGCAGCGGCCGCATACGGCAATCGGCTTAGACGGTATGGGGACGGGTCGGTAGTTGACGACTTCCATAAAGAAACCGTAGGAGTGGTCGAGCCAATCGTCGGAGTCGTTGATCTCCTCGGGGTCTTCTGCAGCGCGGGGACGTCGGGAGAGTCCGTCGGGTGCACCGTGTGCGGAAGCGGGTACGTGAACGAGTCTAAAGTCAAATAAGAGCACGCCGGCTATCCATCGGTTGATCGTTGCATTGGGCTGAATGTCGGGGTTGTTGAGCATCCCTTTTATGTACTTCGCGTCGACTTCAACGGTGAGGTTGCGGACGCCGATAATGAAAATCCGATAGGCGCGGAGGGCCCTGAAGAGACCGTAAAGCTCGAGCTTGGACTGAGAGTATTGGGCTTCACGTTCGTTCCACGATATTGAACCAAAGCGATTCGGATAGCGCTTTCCGTCGGCGCGGATTTGCATAAGAACGAAGCCGACTCCAAGAACGGATGAATCGACGGCGAGAATCACTTCCCATTCACGCGTGTAGTCGATAGCGCGCAGCGCTGGCGACGTAATGACGGCGTTTTTGAGGTAGTCGACGGCGGTCTCTTCTTCTTCACCAAATTCGAAGGGTATACCTTTGCGGGTAAGGCGGACGAGGGGTCGGGAGTGAAGCGAGAAGTCCTTGATAAAAATACGCAAGACGCCGCAGATACCGAGAAAGGCGCGAACTTCGGTGAGGTTGGTCGGCAGTGGCCAATCGCGAATCTTCTGTACTTTGGAGTCATCGGCTACTCTTCCTTCGTATGTGCATCGGTGGCCAACAACGATGACTGAGGGTCGACACAACTCGAGTTTTTTGCCGTTGAAGGTACCGCCGACATAGCGGAAACGCTGGATGACGCGGTTGACACCTTGGAAGTGTTCCCAAATGAAACGTCGGATTGCCGGGTTCTCGGGTATAGTCTCGTAGGTACCGTCGGGTTGCTCGTAGCGGGTTGGAGGCCCTTTAACGGGAATATCGTCCATATACGGAACGGCAAGATGAGGGATTTCGTCACGGAGGATGTACGTGGAGTCACCGTGTAGGATCTGCGGGGAATTTGTGTATCCCATAGCAATCCGCGTAAGTCGAAGCGTTCCGAGTGGAGACTGAAAAGTCATATAGTCCCGAGACGAGGGGTGGATGAGGCGTTGGTCGAAAGAGACGAAGAGGTCAAAGGAAGCGTAGCAAGAGTGGCCGCCAAAGGCCTCGGCCAAGTGTTCGGTCATGGGCGGTACGGCGGGATCGCGGATAGTGACGGCGTTAAGCGGCTGTAGATCGTGGACGATTCGAAGAGACTTCCCGTCCTTTTTCAAAACGCAAAACCAGCGGGAGCGATATGATGAATTCGAGGGTTCATAGGTACCGGCGTTAATTTTGTCTTTGATGATGCCGATGACTTCGTTAAGGATGCCGGGTGGGATTGGGATATTGTGATGGACCCACGGGTCGTGCGGTACGGTGGGAATGTGGATCGGCGGGAAGTAGTCCGTATTGAACTGGCCTTTCTCGGATTCGTTCCAGGCGAAGGCGGCTTCTTGCGTTTTGATGATATGGTGGCCGAGTTTTTCTTCCTCAGGCCAAAGGAATCCATCCGGGTTCATCGGCATCGCGTCGTGTCGTTCCTGGGTATAGCGGGTGCCGGGTGTAAAGTCGGGCGGGTGAGTCGGGAGCGTGGGTAAATCGGCTAGCGGGTCGCCGGTGATCTCGCGTATGATGCGGTATTCGTCGGGGAGAGTGGTAGAAATTGGGCGGATACAATCGGCTACCTTCTTATACTTTTTCTTGGTAACGACTCCTTTTAGGTCCCTGGTAGGGGGGGTGGTATACGAGATATAAGTAGCGTGTTCAGTAGAGGCTTTGTTACAAATATTCGAAGAGGAAATATGTGACGCAGGAGCGGAGACGGAACAAGACGAAGGAAGGGTATCGGTAGTACGTAGCTGATTTTGTACATCGGTCAACAATGAAATGTACTGGGCGGCAGTCTGAGGCTGAGACGAAGAGAAATCTAAATCGATAGAAAAACATAAGTCCTCTTCTAGGGGAAACGGCAAAAGGGAAGCATAGTTCGTGGTATATGTGTGGTCGCTTTCGAGTGGCGGCTTCTCATCTCCCGGTGCGTCCTTTCCGAGAGGTATCTCCGGGTCCTCGACTTCTAAAAATCCGGCTTTCCGGTGTCGGACCGCTCTCGTCGGTTCTTTTGGTTGTGCTCGATGGTGGGCAAGGTGACGACAGCGCCGGTGTTTGGGTCCGTGATCGTGACTTGTTGTTCTCCGTTTTTATAATCCTTCGTAAGGGCTTCGGAAAGCGTGAAGAACGGGCGGCCGATGAGGATCTCGTAGGGGGCGTCGTCGACGACTTGGACTTGGAGGAAAAGATCGACGTCGCCAAAAGTGAATTTTAGGTTGGCGATCCGGCCGAGGGTGTCGTTGTCGCTTTTATTTGCCGACTGCATCCACATCTTCATATTTTGGAGGCCGTAACCGAGTTTCTCCCAAATATCGCGCCGCATGCCGATGATCATGGAACCGTTGTCGAGGATGCACTCGAATACGGATTTGCCGTTGATGAGCGGGTAGACCGCACGGAGAGGGACTGAGTCGCGGCCGACGACGAGCGGGACGTTTTCCTGACAGTGTTGACAGGCGCGAGTGGGGATTTCGGGTGCGTGAAAGTGGAAGACCTCGACGTTGTTACTCTCGGCGGTGACCTTTTTCGACGTAGTGAGGTCCTTCATGTGACGGCGGGCGTCGGACGACATGGCTAAAAGTTCTCGCTGCGAAATGCAGACTTGAGAATCGAGCGCGCGGTCGATGACGGATTTGGCGATACCGGGATCTTCAATGGGGGCTTGGTAGCGGTATTGGGGGTGCGATGCGGGAAGGTTCTGGGGAGTGCGCGGTACAAGGGCGGTCGGCTCGGTCGGCCGCGTGTTCGAAGGGGGGACTATGGTGATCGGCTGCTCGTTGATAGGTCTGGTCGTTTTCTCGGCGGGTTTCGCGGCGGGGACAGACGTGGAAGTGGTGGGCAGATTGGGAAACGTTTCTCTAGACTTGCCTTTCGCCTTTGATGGGATCTCTACACCGTCGAATCTAACCCGTTTACGAAGCCGCTGCACTTCGGCTTCCAGAACCTTAATCTGTTCGTTGTCGTCGTCGATGTCGGACGTCGTGGACTGAAAGATGTCGGCGTACTCGGTAGTGGCCTCTGGTTCGTAGGTGGTTACTTCGACAGCGGAGACGAAGTTAGCTTTGACATGAGGCGGCGGGTCGCGTTGGAACGGTTCTGTGGGGTTGCGGGCAGGGGGAGCGCGGTTGCCGGGGTTCTGTGCGTGCCACGCGTCGAAGCGTTCCCTCATATTTTTGCCAACGATAGCCTTTGGAAGATACATTCCGTTAGGCAACACGATGCGGCCGTGCTCGTTCTTGCGGCATATCCCGTCTCGAGTGTACTGCTCGCAAATAGGACAATCGCGTATACGATGGAACGGGTCATCGCAAAAGAGGCAGTTGAAATTGGTGAAACCCTGTCCCGCGGTGGTCGGCTCAGCCCTATTTGCACACGGCTTTGGGGGGTTGTTGCGTTCGGTGAGGGCTTGCGTGAGGACGGCGAGTTGTTCCGAAACGAGACGAAATAGGTCGGATACGTTAGGTTCGACCGGTTCCGCTTTAGGAATGACCGGGTCATAGCGAGCGGGTGGCGGGTAGCGGGTGGCGGGTTCCATTGGAGTCGAGTACTGGATGGCGGCAGGCGACGTTGACGAAAGATGAGAGACGGTGGACGGTTCGGCCGCGGTTCCGGCCAGCAGGAAGTGGGCGCAATTGTGGAAGTCCTGGAAGTCGTAAGGGTCGCTATGGAAATGGTTCGGCTTTTGGTACTGCAGACGGGTTTTGATGTCCTTTTTAAGCTCGACATGGAAGCCGTTCTCGTACGCGATGTTGCGTTCTCGGGGAGAGATTCGACCCTTGTCTAAGAGGAATCCCGAGATCCGGATGAACTCGCGGTAATATTCGCCAAGTTCGGCGTGGGTACGGATACCGTAAGCGGTTTGGGTGTGCATAAGACGGTCGAGATCCGCCATAGTGTACCGGTGATCGTCTTCCGTACCCGGGTATAGCACGAGTACGCTCTTCTTGAATGCGGCATAATCGACGCCGGTCGCGCTAGGCAAACTTGCCCAAAGCTCGTAGTCGCTAAGCGACGCGTAGCGCAGACTATGCTTAATGCGTCCTGCATCGTCGAGAGCGGCATCGGCAGCAAGTATCTCGACTTCTTCGAAGAAACAGTTTAAATTGAGCGGGTTCCCGTCGAAGGTCGGGGCCGTGGAGTGACCGCGAGCGGGCATTTGTCGTGGAGTAACATGGGGAGCGGTAACGTGGGGAGCAGTCGAGGATCCAGAGGTCGAAGTCATTGTGGGTGGAAGGAGCTGAGATGTCGATGAAGCGGTTGTCGGGTGTGCGATGAGCGGGTTGGGTAACGTGGACGATGACGGCGTAGGCGAAGACAATGACGGGGACGATGACGGCGTAGGCGATGACGATGACGGGGACGATGACGATGACGGATTATTCGATGTCGAGAGCGAAGACGGAGACGATGACGATGACGGAGTTTTCGATATCGAGAGCGAAGACGTGGACGGGGGTTCTAACGAGGTCGAAGTCGGGGACATAGGCGATGCGGGTGTCGAACTGAGATCGGATGAGTCGGGTGTGATGGTAATTATCGGTATATCGACCGATTCGAGACTGTTGGATGAAAGATATAGGGGGGTGTTTGACCCTGAGACGAGCGGGAGATTGTTATGTCAAGCGAGGTGGTCGGGTACTAGCTGGAAGAAGTCGTCGTCGATTGTCGGGTCGAAGGCGGCTAAAGAGAGTTCTTGTTGAAGAGTTCTTCGAGGAAGATCTCGAAGACGACGGTCAGAGGGAGGGATATGGGAAGAGGAAGCTATGGTGGTGCTAGACTATTCCTCGCGGTGGGCTCCAGATGTAAAGGCGAGGTCGGGGTGGCTGCGGAATAATGATCCTAAGCCTGAGAGGTCAGTGTAGAAGTGACTAGGAATAGTCTAACAAGCTTCAGTAAGATAATAGGATATAAAAAGTAAGAAGCCGCCGAGTAAACTACTGAAATCTATCGAGACCGATCGAAGCCAACGAAGCTGACGATGTCGGGTACGGCGGGTCGGGTGTCGGGTGACGAGAAACGTAGAGATAAAGGCGGTAGAACGACGGGGAGGGCGTCGAGGAATCCAACGAGCAATGTGTGCGATGGAATTTACTGAGAGACTTAATTCTCAGAGAGAGGAAATGGGGGAACTGGTTTCTTATTTTGAGACGGCGCTTGGGCACCGTTTTTATACTACAAATTTGTGTACCTAGATTCGGACGAGAGTCCTCGGCCGATGAGAGGAGACAAAGGAGAATAAAAATGGGGAAGTAGGAAGAGCGTTGCGAGGCGACGATGACAGGGAAAATGGGTGGAAGATATGAAAAACCGTAAAAGATGCAATATACTTTACTATATCCCCATAAGGGAGACGCTAGGCGTGAATAAGGCAAGTCCGATGTCGGGATCCCAGTCCGATGAGATCTATCTTCGATATTTGAAGTTCCGTGAGTTTATGAGATAGACCGACCAGGTACGTGAGCGGCCATGCTAGTCGGTATGCATCGGGTTGCGTCGGGTTACGTCGGGTTCGAGCGTAGACTGCTAGAGACGTCGGGTTCGAGCGGATTCGCTAGATATCGATGTTACGGCCTCAGAGGGTCGAGGACCCTCTACAGCGGGCGGCGCGCTGATGTTTCGCATGTATGCGGGACTGCGGAAGAGTCGTAGGGAAAGTAGAATTGACCATATGAGAGATTCTGTGCCCAAAGGGAGAGACTGCGTATCAGCGTATCTCCTGCAGTTCACGCCAATGTCCTGGCGTCGGCGATGAGCTCTAACGACTTGCGCATTGAGGAACTGGAGTGCAAACTTTTCGCGCTTAAAAAGGTAAAATTTGACGGTGTAGATATTTCTCGTCAGCGCAAACCCGTCCCGTCTACCACCAATTTACCTCGTCCATGCACTCAGCCCGCACCTGATCAATCAACCGCGCAACAAGCCCCTTTGCCTGCGACACCCGCTCCTACCGCAGAACCACCCATCCATCCCTTCGCATCCGCACCGGAAACCGCGTACCGCCTGCCACATGAACGTAATTTTGCAGGTCCACCGTTAAAACAATCTAAGGATAAAGAACCCGTGTATCGCACTCAAGCCCCTATCCAGGACTCTAAGATTATTAGTGAGGTTTACTCGCGCTCTATGGCGGCTCCCTGTGTCACGCTCACACCAATGGAATTGTTCTCAATTTCTCCGGACTGTCGTTCGAAACTTCGCAATGATATTACGCCCAAGCGTTGTAGAGACATCTATATCTCTGGGTACGTATTCACTCATTTTACTATATTTCCTATTTGTTCTATTTGTATGTAGTGGCTGTTGTAAATAGTCACAAACAAGAAGAGTTTTGGGTTTTGACCCCAGTGACAACGATCTCGCACACCCCGAATCCGCGCCTACCCAGGCCGCGTTCACCACATCTGGAGCCCACCGCGAGGAGTGTCAAGCTCACTTCACCTTTCCCTCTTTGAATTCACCATTTTTACACCTTTCTCTCTCTTTCTGGCAGCAACAGCGCCCCATAGTCAACAGCGCCCCGTATTCGTCAGCATTTCGAGCACCCCTAGTCTTCTGTCAGCTCTTAGACCCATCCCCGATGTTTTCGACACCTCAGTATACTTTCTTTGTACCAGTTGCGCCTCCTTGGCTGCAGAACACGGCTCTTTTGCCTTTTTGTCACGGCATCACAGCCACGTCACACGGTGTTCAATACATCCCCCCCTCCGCATTTCCCATTTATTTCACTAATCCCGCCACCTCCACTCATTTCAACACATCCAACGGACCCGGTATTCAACGCCCCACAGATCCCGCTCGAAAAACCGCGCCCGGAAAGCCCCAAAACGGCCGCAACGAGCCCGTCCAACATGGAGCGCGTCTCGCGCATCAAACGAGTAACGGACGCCCTGTAGATGAAGGAAAACGCCCGCCATGCAACGGCTGTTGCATGTGCACCTTTAGGTATGCCCCCCGTCGTTCCCGTGGTTGCCGTGCAGGAAAACGCGTCCGCGCGCGCCAACGCGAGGGTAGGACGCGTATTGACGTGTCCACCTCCGTTTCCGTCTCGTTTCGCCCGCCGTTTGCGCCTACGCCCTCGCAATCATCCCCAGCGATGTTCCAACACACGCCGCCATCGTCTGCGCCCGCGCCGTCCCCGGAAAAATGCGTCCGCGCGCGCCAACGCGACGATAATGCGCGTATCAACGCGTTCCCCCCCGTTTCAGACCCGAATCGCCCCCCGTTTGCGTCAACGGCCTCGCCGTTATCCCCAGCAACGAGCCACGCCACGCCGCCAACATTTGGGCCAGAGCCGAACCCGAAATCGCCCTCGCCGTTGCCCCCTTCATCCACCAACCCATTTCCAGCCGTGTCCACCCTCGTTTCGCCCTCGATTCGCCTGCCGTCAGCGTCTACGCCCTCTCCGTCGTCCCCGGATGCAAGCCACGACGTACACCCGTCGTTTGAACGCGCACCATCCCCAGGAAAACGCCTCCGCGCGCGCCCAAGGCCGATTTCCACGCGTCCCGGCGCGTCTGCCTCCGTTTCACCCCCGTTTCGCCCCGCGTTCGCGTCCACGGCCTCGACGTCATCCCTAGAGGCGAACCGTTACACGCCCCCGCCGTCTGTCCCCGCGCCGTCTCCAGAAAACCGTGCCGACACTCAACGGACGCCATTTTTGACCTGTCCCAGCGTATCCGCCCTCGTTTCACCCTTGTGTCGCCAGCCGTCCACGTCTCCGCCCTCGCCGTTGTCCCCAGAGGCCATCCGTGACACGCCCCCGCCGTCTGAGCCCCCGCCGTCCCCAGAAACCCGCGCCAGCCCCAAACATACCTTGTTTTTGACCAATTCCGCCACATCCGCCCCCGTTCCGCTCTTGTTTCGACCCCCGGCAGCCGCGTACCACCGCCAGGACCCCCATATCACCCTCCGTGACGCCGTACAAGCCGCCCCCGCCATGTTCGAGCCCCCAATGGACCCACAGACTAGCCCCTACGCCCACGTTCACGCCCCCACACCTCTGTACGGCCCCCTCCCGTCCCAAACGAGTCCGGCCCTGTCCCTCTTCGATGCCCCCAACACACCATGTCACCCGCTACCCCAGTCAACCCTGCATGCCCACGATCCACCCCATGGAGCCTCGCAGGCCCATTCAGTAGCCCATACCACGACCCTGCGCTCGACCCCGTCCTGCTATGCCCATGCACTGCCGCTCCATGACTTTGTACCCACTACACCCTTGTCGGGCACACTACCAACGTCCACGTTTGCCACTGACGACATACCTGCTGCGACATTGCTTGCGCTCGAGTCAGCATTGTTATCCCTCAAGGCCCTCAAGGTTCTGGAGCAAAAGTTGGTAAAGTTGGTGGATCGGTTGGAGAAGTTGGAAGACTTTGTGTTGGAAGATTTGTGTTGAGTTGATTGGATTTTTGTTTTTGTTTTTGTTTTGTTTGTTTTGTTTTCAGTATTGTCCCTTCCCTCCCTCCCTTTTTCTTTTTCCTATTTCTTTCTCCCTTGCCTTGTGTGAGACTGGGGACAGTCTCTATTTGTGTCCCTACTGGATGTAGAGACATCTATATCTCTGGGTACATATTCACTCATTTTACTATATTTCCTATTTGTTCTATTTGTATGTAGTGGCTGTTGTAAATAGTCACAAACAAGAAGAGTTTTGGGTTTTGACCCCAGTGACAACGATCTCGCACACCCCGAATCCGCGCCTACCCAGGCCGCGTTCACCACAGCGTGTCCAACCTCCTGGCGCATCACCAGTAAAAGTTAACATCTTCGCCGACGACCCACTTCCTTTTGCATCATGTGAGAACACTTGCAAAAATGCCTCTGCTGAACCACAACCCATCATTGTTCCCGACCCATATGAGACCTACCTCATGAGTCTCTCGCCAGGCAAAATTCCTGAAATCCTTACCGTCGCAAAAGAATCGCATGCTCTACGCTGTAGAGGCTCTGGGCCGTCTGGACCCGAATTCTCTTTATATCCCACATCGTCCCCGTCCATTCCCATTCATGTATCGTCGATTCCGCCCGATTCCGGTCGTTTCCATCGATTCCGCTCCGGATTCCGCCTCCGGATTCGTTCCTACATGCACTGCAATGTCTCTAACGACCCGGAATCAGTACATTTATAGTCATATATCATGTATCTACGTTTCCCGTCTCCTAGTACATAGCATTCCTCCACTCCACTCCACTCCTATCAGTTACAGCCTTCGCTTGTAGTACATAATTACTACAGCACAGGATCACTCTCAGTAGTATAAAAGATGTACCCTTATACTACAAACTATATAGAAAATACAGGTTATCGCTCCCCTTCAGTTCTATTTTCTTAGTCCTCGCTTCGTATCGTCTCCATATTAGTCTTCGTACTCCACCCCCTTCACTTCCCCTCTGATCCGGAACCCCGGATTCGGGTTGGATTGACTAGACTACATAGACACTAAACTCCTCTGATCACTTCTTAGCTGATCACCCTTTCGTAGATTCCCATTCGGGTCTACAACAGAACTCGCCGTCACAACTGGAGCCCACCGTGAGGAGTTTATTTCTTTTGTCTTTTCATACCCTCCCCACAGTCGGCTTTGACTTTCATGACGTTTCCCTCTTCTACCCGACTCTAGTTAGTTAGTTCCGCTTATGACTTCGACCTCGACCTCGAACCTCCTCGACCCGACCCGCTTTCCGACCCGCATCCCGATTTAGACATTCCCGATATGACAACCGGATTCATGCCTCTCCAAGGTGATCCCTCAGCCCCAACATTCGACAGAAATGAACTCAACCTTCCCTGCTTCTTTGACGAAATTGACATGCTCGGCTCCGACTGTGGACTCACGGACGCTATGAAGATTCGCTACACGCTCCGGTACCTCGATAACGACGATTACGAACTTTGGTCTACCCTACCCGCCGCTTCATCAAAGGACTTCATTGCTTTCCGACGTGCCGTCTTCGACTTTTATCCCGGTGCTACGGATTCCATCCGGTATACAATCTCGGATCTCAATCAACTTACGCGACGACAATCGGCTTACGGTATAGAGAACAAAGCGGACTTAGGACAATATTTCCGGGATTTCATATGCATTTCCGGTGTCTTGTTTGACAACGGCCGTCTAACGGATAAGCAACGGAACACATACTTCGCCAACGGATTCGACTCAGACCTTCGTCTACGTATTGAAGAACGCCTCCATTACCTTCTTCCTGACCATTACCACGACGATCCGTACCCGCTCGATGTTTTCCACGATGCCGCCTTATTCCTACTTTCCGGTTATCGCTCCGTTCCGAAATCCCCTTCCCTTGCCGTTACCATCTCTAGTCCCGATTCTGGTCCCAGTCCCCCACCCGTCATAGCTTTGTCATCTCCGGTCCCGATTCTGACCTCGATCCCGCCCAACGTCGTTCGTTCCGTCGCCCATGTTCATTCCGGTCCTACGTATACTCCGTCCCCTTTATCGCATATTCCGTCCCTGTCCATTCCGGTGCCCGTCGAGACCGTCATTTGTTTACAGGTATTGTCGTCCAGTCCCGTGTTGTCCCCGTCCGATCCCATTCCCGATTTATCGATGCCGGTCACTGTTCTCTCTAATCCGACCATTGCCGGAGCATACTCTTTTGGACTTCGACCACAGACCATACGACTTCCCAAACAGTGAACCAACCCCTATTGTATATTGTTCGCACGACACCGCTTCAATGCAGTACCCGACGACTTGTTCCCACAGCTTGTAACTCATGCCATGACTCGAAACCTGGACCCACGTTCATTTATCCTTTTCCATCTATAATCTTGATACCTCCCACACTCGTTTACAATGATACCCTTTCTTGGATGAATACCGACATCAGGTGGACCACGTTGTTCTACACACAGGACAAGACATCACCCCTCGATACGTCATTGACACAGACATCGTCATCCTATCCAATTCATTTCCTATTTCGTCCACGTCGTCTCCGGATTCGACCCCTCCGCTTTCCGTCCATGAACTCGTACTGGACCCGCTCCCATTGTCATTGGATTCTCCAGAAATAGACATTCCGTCCCCGATATTGTCACCATATTGTCCTCCGTCACCGTCTACTGAGATTCCGTCGACTTTGGTTGAGTATTCCGTACCCGTTCCCATTCCGGACCCCATTCCTCCCCTTTTATTTGATTTTGATTCCGGTTCCGATTCCGTTATGTCGACCCCTTCGTTCCCGGTTCCCCTCATCGTTTCCGCTCCCGTATCGTTGTCGGTTCTGTCTTCGCCCGCTTGGGGCACCCCGTCATTTTTAGACCCATCACGCGGCACACCCGTTATATGGGATCGTGTTGGTGTCGGCACTCCGGTTCTCAAATTTTTATTGTTCCTCGTTTCCGTCTTCATTCTACTTTGTCATCGCATTTTGGACCTCCACCCCCTCGACACCTCGCTCAAACATTTGCAAGAAGTTCTCCGCCTCCTCTCGTCATTCCGCCTCTGACCTTCTTTCAGAAACTCTTGTGGGGATATAGACCCGTTTCCGTCACCCATTTTTGCGTTTTCGTCCTCCGTTCCGCTTTCCGTTCACGCTCCCGGCCTCCACTTTTTTATATTTTCGTTTCCGTTTATAGTTTTCTTTGTTTCCCATTTGTTTCGATCCCATTCCGTGTCCGTTGTATTCCGGTCCTGCCCTCCACCTCGACCTCCAGATTCTGGCTTATGTAGTTACCCATTTCTCCCTTTCCGTTATAGATTTTATTATGTACACATTTTATTTTTATGTACATTGTCCCGCGGTTCGTTTCCCCTCCTTTTCCGTCCATTTCCCTTCTACTCCCTTCTCCTTTCGTCGAGTTTTGTGTCGATCATGTCCAGTTGGCCAAAGATATGGGCTTGGTTCGCACGTAGTTGGTTCAGCTCCTTCGTCCAACGGGTTAGCTTCAAATGGACCTCCGCAACATACTCCGAGAGGCCGTCCGCGATCGTCGATATCTCCCTCTGCGTTTCCGTCGCCATCTTGTGCACTGCCCAGATGTGGTCATTGATTCCGGCTCCGATCCGCGGGTGCTTGAATGGATTTCCTCGTCTCCCTTCGTCCCGCTCCGATTCCGTATCCGGTTCGACGTCGGTCAACGTCCGCTTACTCGTCGACGCCTCTCCGGTCCGCAACCTAGGCTTCCTCACGGGCTTTGGTATTTTCTTCGCGACGATTTTCCTCTTTGGACTACCCACCTTTGCCTTCCCTTTCCTTTCCGCTTTTCCGGATCCGGTGGCCGGTCCCTTCGTCGATAACCCGCAACGTCGTTTAAGCCTTTTGCATCGATCGCACGCGTACCCCTCGATTCCGCGACAAACTGCATTGGCGGTCACGCACGCATCGCATTGCCGGATCCGGAACGACTGCATGTACTACGGATTAGTTAGGCACCACGGATATACGAGTCCGCGAGATATCACTTACCCCCGGAATCTTTCCCTTCGGTTCCGCATCCTCGTTCCCGCTCGCATTTGAGAAATTGTTGCCGCTGTTGTAGTCCCCGTGAATGGTCTCATCGTCCCGGTTGACCCTCTTATCCCGGTTGAGCTTTTTGTGTTTGATTGCGTTGAGTGCTTGAAGCCGCTCGTATTTTCGTAGTTGCTGATCGGACCAGGTGCCCTCCTCGTCCTCGCTTCCGTGATGGCTGGTTTGTGCAGTCTCCTCCCGGTCCCTTTCCACGGCTGCATTATCCCTTTTTGCTGCCTCTGCCGCCTTCGCCCTTTCCGCCTCCTCGATCCGCTTCTCTGCCTCCGCCCTCCTATTCATCTCCTCTTCGTATTGACGCGATTCCTCCACCCGTTTCCGCTCGATCCTTTCCGCCTCCTCGACCTGTTGTTTCCTCGCTTCTGCCCTCCTATTTTCCTCCTCCTTCTCCTCCTGTAAACATGACGCTTCCTCGACTTCCCGACGCACAGCCTCTTCCCGTTCCCGCTTCTTGTACTCCTCACGATTCCGCAACCATTCCTCGACCTCGACCACCATCTCTCCGCCCATCGAGAAATCCCTCGGTTCTGTCACGTCGATTCCATTGTCTCGGATTTCCGTCAAGATTCCCCTGTAGTTCCGCTGCCAGGTATCGTTAGTCCGTGCCGTTTACAGAAACGGGATCTCTTACCATGGCCCGTCGTCGTCTCACCACCCATTGCCGTGCTTCATTCTCGAATCCGTCGTGTACGATATCGATTCCGGCCGCGTCGACTTCTAGTAACTCGGCCACGGCGCTCTCGAAATCTTGCCGCGTTTCCACATCGAGAGTATTGAGGAAATGGTTGTATTCCGTCAACATCTTGGTGTTGGTATTGATACTTGTTGGGTTTGTTGGGCTTGTTGAGGATGTTGTCGAGATTGTTGAAGTTGCGTTGAAAAGTTTTCTTGTTTGTATTTGTTGCCCCATCACGTGACCGTTGTTCCTTTATCCAGCCGTTTCGCCCCACCCTCTTTTAGTAGCTCCGGACCACTGCTTCCCGACGCTTCGATACCCGCCGGCTTCGATCTCGTTCACGTTGTACCATCGTTTCCGCCCATTTTCGACATCGCCTCCGCTCATTTATTCCCACGACCCCGGTATCTTCGTTATTTCGTATGGATCGACCAGGGATGGTCTCTATCTGAGTCCTGACCGGATGTAGAGGCTCCGGGCCGTCTGGACCCGAATCCTCTTTATATCCCACATCGTCCCCGTCCATTCCCATTCATGTATCGTCGATTCCGCCCGATTCCGGTCGTTTCCATCGATTCCGCTCCGGATTCCGCCTCCAGATTCGTTCCTACATGCACTGCAATGTCTCTAACGACCCGGAATCAGTACATTTATAGTCATATATCATGTATCTATGTTTCCCGTCTCCTAGTACATAGCATTCCTCCACTCCACTCTACTCCTATCAGTTACAGCCTTCGCTTGTAGTACATAGTTACTACAGCACAGGATCACTCCCAGTAGTATAAAAGATGTACCCTTATACTACAAACTATATAGAAAATACAGGTTACCGCTCCCCTTCAGTTCTATTTTCTTAGTCCTCGCTTCGTATCGTCTCCATATTAGTCTTCGTACTCCACCCCCTTCACTTCCCCTCTGATCCGGAACCCCGGATTCGGGTTGGATTGACTAGACTACATAGACACTAAACTCCTCTGATCACTTCTTAGCTGATCACCCTTTCGTAGATTCCCATTCGGGTCTACAACAGAACTCACCGTCACAACGCGCCGTTAATTTGCTCGTCGATGGACAAGAACAAGTCGGTAGCATCATTGACCCTGGTTCGCAAATTGTTGCAATGTCGGAAGACGTCTGTCATCAGTTTAGTCTCCCCTACGACCCGACAATTCATCTCAATATGCAGTCGGCGAATGGTTCGATTGATCAGTCCCTGGGTCTCGCGTGGAATGTTCCTTGTAAAATTGGCGACATCACACTTTTCCTGCAGATGCATGTCATCCATGACCCCGCGTACCATATTCTCCTGGGACGACCATTCGACGTACTTACAGAAAGCGTTGTCAAGAATTACCGCAATGAAGACCAGACGATTACGATACGCGATCCAAATTCGAACAGATTGGCGACAATTCCAACGTACCCTAGAAGCGAGGCACGACGGCGCGGCATACCCCTACACTCGTCCTCGGTTTTTATCAACAAGGGGAACTGAGTGCACTAGATGACGGAGACATCGCGCTAGTAATAGTGCACGATGAACATACCAATGCTACGTACATTGAATCTTATACCCATTTAGCGGACTCATTGTCTTCGTCTACAGTTCCCCACATCTATCTTTCCACCTGCGATTTTCCTAATAGTTCCCCGTCTACTCCAGTATGCTCAACCTCTGTTTCTCCTTCATCGCCAGATCCCTCGTCGTCCTTTTCCTATTCAGCTTCATCCGCGTCTCCTTCTACACTATCAGATGACTTCGCTAGCGTTTTCGCTGCCCAAAAGAAAGTCTACAAACCCGTCGCTCACAAGGTCAAGCCTGTCATCGCTGAACTCCCCGACAAATTCCATATAAAATGCAAAATCACTGGCAATCCACTTGCCGAACTTCCTAACCTCAATCCGAATCCTCCACCTTTCGTCCCCACAGACCGCTACACGCAGGAATGTCGCGATGCGTTCGACAAAGTTCACGAAGGCGACTTCCTCTGGCTGGCTGAGCACGCACTAATGCACAACTTTATACGCAAACAAGAGAATGGTTTCGCGTGGACCGACAACGAGCGCGGAAGGTTTCGCACTGATTTCTTTCCACCTGTCGAGTTCCCTGTATTACCGCACACTCCCTCCAGCGCAACATTCCTATTCCTCCTGGTATCTATGAGGAAGTATGCAATATTATTCGCTGTAAAATTGAAGCCAAAGTCTACGAACCCTCGAACTCCTCCTATTGCTCGTGTTGGTTTACGGTTCTGAAGAAAGGTGGTAAAACGCTTCGCATCGTTCACAGTCTCGAGCCTCTTAATGCAGTGACCATCGCACATTCTGGCGTACCTCCTATCCCCGAACACATGGCCAAGCAGTTCGCTGGCCGATCCTGTGGTGCCTGCTTTGATTTATACGTCGGATACGACGAGCGACCTATCGCCGAGTCTTCGTGCGACTACACCACCTTCCAAACACCTTTCGGAGTGTTGCGACTTGTTACTCTGCCTATGGGATGGACAAATTCAGTCCCAATTTTCCACGACGACATTACTTTCATCCTGCAACCCGAGATCCCGCAGTGTTCAATACCTTACATCGACGATGTCCCAGTCAAAGGCCCTAAATCGTCCTATCTCCTACACGACGGCTCTTACGAAACTATCGCCGTGAACCCGGGTATTCGCCGCTTCGTCTGGGAACATTTCACTACGCTTAATCGCATTGTCCAACGCATGAAATACTGTGGGGGAACCTTTTCCGCCTTCAAGTCTACCCTCTGCGCTCCTGAAATCACAGTAGTAGGCCATCGCTGCACAACAAACGGCCGTTTACCTGACGAAGAGAAACTAGCCACGATTCGTAACTGGGGCCCTTGCCACAATCTGTCCAACGTCCGTTCATTCCTTGGCACAGTAGGCGTTCTTCGAATCTTTATCTGCAACTTCACGCAGCGTGCGCATCATCTGGTTAAACTCACGCGCAAAGACGCACCCTTCAAATTTGGTGCTGACCAGATCGCCACTCAGGCAGACCTGAAACAAGCCGTTCTCGATTCACCTGTGCTTCGTCCGATCGACTACACTTCAGATTCGCCGGTCATTCTTGCTGTCGACACATCCTACATCACTGTTGGATACATCCTCTGTCAATGTGACCCCGACAACCCTTCTCGCCGTTTCTACAACCGCTTTGGTTCTATCACACTAAATGATCGCGAGTCGCGCTTCTCTCAACCTAAACTAGAAATCTTCGGTCTTTATCGCACGCTCTGCGACCTGCGGCTGTACTTAATCGGCATTCATAATCTCGTCGTTGAAGTAGACACGCGCTACATCACAGGCATGCTACGCAACCCAGACATCGCGCCAAGTGCTAGTGTTAACCGCTGGATTGCCACGATTCTCACTTTCCACTGCACTATAGTCCACGTCCTGGGTATGCACCATGGCCTGGATGGTCTTTCAAGGCGTGTACAACAACCTCTGGATTCTCCGCCGGAAAAGGACAGCGTAGAAGAAACTGAAGACTGGATCGACCGCCTCTATGGTTTCACACATATGATCAATACTCCTCATCCATCCCTGCGTTTGTTGTGATCTTGTTCCGCTTTCGCCGCACTCGTGACTGGGGACAGTCACCATCTCAGTGAGGAGGAAGGATCCAATCCTACACTTACCTACGATGACGTACCGTGCACTGACGCTGCTCACAGAGAAGACGATCGCATAACCCTAGTAAAGAAATGGCTCAGCGACTTAGAGCGCCTGATCGACCTCGCCGATTCCGACTATGCGACCTTCATCCGATACTGTACAGACTTTTTCCTCAATAGAACTAGACTATGGCACAAAGACCAGAATGGCGCGCACAAGTTAGTTATATCGCACGATCACCAAACATCAATTATGTGACAAGCCCACGACGAAGTAGGACACAAAGGATTTTACGCAACTCGCACTATGATCGCAGAACGCTTCTGGTGGCCACACATGCAAGCTGATATCCACTGGTTCGTTCGCACATGTCATCTTTGCCAGCTTCGCCAATCCCGTCAGATTCTCATTCCCCCTGTCGTCACAATGCCCGCCCCACTTTTCGCCAAAATATTCATCGACACGATGCACTTGCCGACATCTAGCGGATACAAATATATAATCCAAGGACGCTGCTCGCTTACTCAGTACCCCGAATTCAGAATGCTTCACAACGAAAATGCTCGCGCAATCGGAGATTGGATATTCGAAGATATTCTCTGTCGATGGGGTTCTCTTTGTGAAATCGTTACAGACAATGGACCCACGCTCATCAAATCCCTCACTTATCTTTTGAAGCGATACCACGTTAACCATATTCACATCTCCGGCTACAATTCCCATGCAAATGGTCTCATGGAACGACTGCACTATGATGTCCGACAATCTCTCTTCAAAGCTGCGGACAGCAACCAGTTTAGATGGGCCAATGTGATGTATTCAGTATTTTGGGCCAAACGTATCACTATCCAACGACGAATGGGCTGCTCACCTTACTTCGCAACGACTGGCGCTCATCCCCTATTACCACTCAACATCGTAGAAGCAACATACCTTCAACCCCCACCGGATTCGGTCCTATCTTCTACAGACCTTATCGCACGACGCGTGATCGCACTCCAAAAACGTAGCGACGATATTAATCGCATATACTCGCAAGTCTATGACGCGCGACGGTTTCGAAAAGCAACACGCGAAGACGATTCGCAACTTCGATTTCAAAAGCGGTGACTTAGTACTCATTCGCAACACACAGATAGAGAAAGCGCTAAACCGGAAAATGCGCCTGTGGTATCTTGGTCCCCTCATTGTTATTTCGCGCAACTTTGGCGGCGCTTACATTCTCTGTGAACTTGATGGATCTGTCTTTCACCGACCAATCGCAGCGTTTCGAGTAGTCCCCTATTTTGCTCGCCGTTCAATCTCACTCCCGCCGTGCTTCCTCAATATTCCCACACAATGACTAAACGAACTCAAAAACACTTCCGACGACGATCAACCTCCTGAAGCACAGGAACCCGGTTCTGATGTCGACAACGATTGACTGAATTTCTATGCTTCTCTCATTTTTTTTACACTTATCGCTTATACCTTGTTTTTCTTTTATTGTAGCACAAGATTCAAGTCACGATAAAAGCGAGACTTTTGTCGCACAAGACTTCATCTTTGCGGGGTTTTACAGCGATGATGATCTACTGAGCCTTTCCCCTAGATAAGTTTATATTTGTTTCTTCCGCTTCCTGTGGCTTTATTTTTCATTCAATTTGAGAGCAGACTTGTTATTTATTATACAGATATAAAAACAACTAAAAATATTTTACATATATGTGATGCAGATAACGCGCGCGCAGTTTCGCACCTCCTCCCATTTACTCCTCACCTTCCCCGTATTCCTCCTCCTCGTCCTCCAGCTGCGCCAACTCTCGCCTCATTTCGGTCTGCGCTCTCACCCACACTGCGACCCGTTCTTCAATCACCGAGATCTCTTCCCGTAACACGCGTTTGCGCGCTTCCACATCCATGACCCGTACACTTCGTGGCGGATGGGTACCAATATAGGCTATGATGGTCAGTCAGCGCTTTCGATACCCTGTCGTTTTAGCGACTTACCTCAGGGGGGCGGCTGGTTTCTCTCCCTCCCTTTCCCCTTATCCGCCTGCGCCTTGCCCTTGTCCGCGCGACCTTTGCTGGAAACCGGCTTCCTTGGCGTGTTCTGCCCGCATTTCCTCTCCCCCATCCAGTTCACCCTGTTCCAAAAGCATCCCTGCTTCGCGTCGCGGCACCTCTTGCACCGCAGATCCTGCTTGTCGAACTGGCAAACAATGTTGGCGGCCCTCGCTGCGCGGCAGCAATCGCACTACGAAGTTCTCATGAGTACAGAACAAATGGTAAAACATTACTAATTGCTTACCTTGCCTTGGACATCGCGAAGGTCCTTACCGGGACCGACCCTCCTGCGCTTTTTCAACAGCCCCCCCTGCCCTTCGTATTCTGTTTCAAATCCTATCTCCTCTTCCCCCTGCGAGCCCGCTTCCATCTCGCTAACCCCATCCCCCTTGTTCGACCCCATCATCAACATCGCCATTTCGTCCCGTGTGATCTCCTTGCACAGGAACCACGCATATAGGACCTTGGCGCGTTCCTTTTGCTCCGCAGCTCTGTCCACAGCCTCCTTTGCCAACCTGGCCTGCTCGATCTCGGCCTCACGAATCTTCTTCTGCTCGGCTTCGTGCGCCTTGCGCGCTTTTTGCTCCGCCTCAGCAGCCTCCTTCGCCTTCCTCACGTCTTCTTGAGCTTTCTTCGCCTTGGCATGCAACCTTGGGAGCAAAATCTCCCTGCCCCATTGCAACGCCTGCTCATCCTCGATGAAGTCCAATGCCGCGATGGCGTCCCTCCGCATCTCCTCGACTTCCTCGCTACTCTCTATTGGCCCGGTTGTTCGTTCGAACTCGAGATAATTGTACTGTTGATCAAAGGTAGTCAGCGAAAAGGTTAGCGCAGTTGCGATGACTTACCAGGAGTTCTTCGAAATCCTGTCCCCACGCGATCCACTGTTCCCCGGAAGCGCCCTCCACTGGTTTCGCATCCATATGCATCTTGAGGGCCTCAAAGGCAGCGGCGACGAATTCGGCCATCGGGTGTGTCATCGTACGGATTGGTGGTGAAGATCGAAGACGAAGGTTAGCAAACATCGACACGTCGCTTCTGTTTGTAAGTCAGACTCGCACGTGACTTTCCCACGGCCCACGCGATTGACTGAGGACAGTCAAGATTTCAGTAAGGAGGAAAAATGATACGCAGTCTCTCCCTTTGGGCACGGAATCTCTCATAGGATCCAATTCTACTTTCCCTACAACTCTTCCGTGTCCCGCGTACATGTGAAACATCAGCGCACCACCCACGACTTGCGCGACTTACGCCAATCGACGCGCACGTGACTGTGACATTTTTGCTGTATCTTAACCGCGCAGCCCAGTCTCAATACGCTGAAACACGACCGTTAAACATGTCCTATACGTTCGGACACCGAGTCCGATACCAGAAATGTAATTCATCCAGTTTATCTTCGTCTTTTCACCGACTTTCATGTGATATTCGCCGTTATTTCAAATCCTTCGCTATTCCGTTCCCGTTTCGTCACTTTCATGTGATATTTTGCTGCATTTCTATTTCACTCATCCACCCTTTCCCCCTATCCCTTTAGAATATAAAAAATGTCCTGTAGTAGAAAATAAAAACACAAGAACCCAGTTCTCCCCTCCCCACTAGTTTGCATCTTAAGTTTAAAAATCCAGTCATTCCTACTCAAATCTGCGTCTTTTCTCGTTGCGCACTCTCCGCTATCGCGACCTAAGTCGTAGTGTAGAACCCTTGTCTCGTCGCGTCATCACTGCATATCACGCTGTCATCTAGGACACCCAGCTAAGCCTTCCGATTCTTGTTTATCACTGCATTGCAATCTCGCGTTATCTCGCGACTCTCCACGTTTGTTTATTTGATCGCGCATATTATCGCACATATTATCGCGCATTATCGCGTTATTGTCGGGAGTGTCCCAAGTCCCGTCGCACCTTTGCGACGTTTCCATCTTTTATTATCTCTTTATCCAGGGTCATAGACGTGGAAACCATATCACCGTGTAGAACTAGACAAATAATGATGAATCCAGCGATGAACGGAGTGAAAGCAGATAAATAATGATGAACCCAACAATGCCAACGATGTCAGGTATGGCGGGTTGGGTTGGGTTGGAAACAATGAATGAATATACAGGAACAACGATAAAAACAACGATGTGAACTATAAAAATCTAAGGGTCTATGAGGACAAGCATATGAAGGGATTAAAACATGGTTCTGACTGTAGGGAAATGGGGACTAAGGGTATCTCTTTTTTGTGTACGGTTGTTGGGGACCATTTTTATAGTACATGTATGGGTAGTCTGCTTTCGGTCATGTCCATTTCGGCCGATAGAAACTACAAACCTAAGTTGGAAAGGGGATGAGAAGAGGGGGGTTGCAATGCGACAGTGACAGGATAATGGAGGGGAAAATGAATATCCAAGAAAAAGATCTAAAATCTCATACATATCTCCATAAGGACGACAGGATGCATATATTGGGCAAGTCAGTCGGGAATCTAGTCCAATGAGATCCATCTCCCATAATTGGAACTCCGGTGTAACAGCGAGTTCTGTTGTAGACCCAGAATGGGAATCTATGAAAAGGGGTGATCAGCTAGAAAGTGATCAGAGGAATCTGTTTCTTTAGAGAGGTCTAGTCAATCCAACCTGAATCCAGGGGTTCCGGAATCAGAGGGAGAGTGTGGGGAAAGGACAAAGGCAAATATAAATGAGACGGGACGATAAGAGGTTTCTATATGGGTGTCTGGGTATCTGTATTTTCTATATTGTTTGTAGTATAAATGTGCTACTTTTATACTACTGTGAGGGATCCTGTGCTGTAGTAACTAAGTACTACAAGCGAAGGCTGTAAATGATAGGGGGCGAGGAGGAGAGTGAGACAGGAGGTTGGTGTTATATACTAGGAGACAGGAAACGAAGATACATGATATATAACTATATATGTACTGATTCCGGGTCGTTAGGGACATTGCATCGCGAGTAGGAATGATTCCGGAGGTGGAATCTGGAGCGGAATCAATGGAATTGAGTGGAATTGAGTGGAATTGATGATATAGGAATAGGAATGGTCGGGAACGGTGTGGGATATGAAGGGGATACAGATCCACAGGATCCAGAGCCTCTACACCAGGGCTTATGAGGCTGCCGGATTTGGTCCAAAGGTGGCTGTGACAAAGCGGCATGTGTCAGGTTACATCGGTCATGTCGGGTCACATCACATCACATCACGTCGGGTTACATCGGGTTGGAATGGGAATCGTTTGGAGGTGTCGGGTATATATATCTACGATACGGACTCAGAGGGACATTGAGTCTCTACAACGTGACATCTGGTTAGCTGTCAACCAGCAATGGTGTAGAGGGCATGGTCCCTCTATACACGAAAACCCATCATCAAAAAAACCTGATGGTGCACAGAGGCTCATAACGAACCCAATCAACATACATTCCAAAACCCACCGAACCTGGATTGGGATCCAATCCACAACACAGCCCAACACTCAACCCAACTATATATGTTCTCATCACAACAATCATTGACACCAAATCACTCCTATACTACAACTCCCTGAGGATCCTATGACGTTTCATAGAGACCTTGATCAGTTTGATATATTCATTAGATTTGATGTTTACCGCCTCTCCTCCTAACTAGCCTGTGCAGAGCACCACCTCAATTAGTACTATAAAATGTAGGGATAGCTGTACCAACAAACAACAAGTTGATTCTTTGCTCCAAAACACTCAGAACTCTTTCATATTAAGTCCCTCATCATTCCTCATTATCCCTCAACAAACTCGTCTATACTTTATCTAAAAACTCTCTGTCCAATCCATGACCCAACCAGATCTGATTCTCTAATCACTCTGGAAACCAACCTGACTGACCAGACAGGCCCAATTCTCTCCAGTTTCCACTTATGTGACCTTGCATTCACCACTTGCCACTCCTCTGATCACTTCTACCTGCTGATCACCCTTCATTGTAGATTCCTCTTCCAGAACTACACCTATACTTGCCATCACAACTGGAGCCCACCGTGAGGAGTGGTTCAAGTGCAAATCAACCTAGGTCCCCTATTACTACCTGACTCCAATCACATACACAAACCCTTCAAGAAGAACTTTTGCTTTCAGTTAATGACCTGACAAACCAAGAAGAAGTATTATTTGATGTACCCAACCACCTAATCTCACACATTGCACACCCACTTGTGTCAGGATCTGGTACCCCTTTATTTACTTGGTCCAATAGCCCAGAACCTATTGATTTGCCTCTCGAAATCCTGGTCATTCACATCTCTTCAGATGAGTCTTCCAAATTAAGCTCACCGCCTTCCACACCAAATTTGTTCTCCTCCATTCAACAACAATCGGTTTCTGCTTCTAGTACCATTCCATCTATTGTCCCATCTTCGATTTTGACCCCTGATCCCATTCCAACATCTAGTATCATCTCATCTGTATCCTCAACTTCGTTGTCTACGAATTTTAGTGCTTCACCTCCCTATTTGTCAAATCTTGCAATCTCATCTCCTATAGTCTTTGCATCATCAATTCCAGTTCCTGTCATTCTCATTCCATCTACATCTACCTCCTCAGTTCCTGTTCCTACATCCATCATGACCACTACCCATCAAATGCCTGCATGTGGCCACGCCATGGCTCTGACTTTCAACAGGAACCCATTAAATCTTAAATTCTTCTTCAATGAGGTCAACCTCTTAGCCAATGAGGCCAAACTTAATGATAGGTGCAAAATTAAACTTAGTCTTTGGTATGCCAGTATAGCCAACTTTGAGATCTGGGATCATTTACTGACAGCAGCTGGTGGCAATTTTGAGGCCTTCTGGAAAGTGGTTATACAATTATATCCCAGTGCTGAGGATGATTTGGTTGTGGATCTCAATCACCTCACTATTACACAAGCCCGACATGGGATTCATACCCACACCAAGTTAGGAGAATATTATAGAGAGTTCTTCCATATGGCGGGTTTCTTACTTGACAGAAAGCAGATCTCAGAACCTGGTGTACAAAGCCAGGTTTGACTTTGAGCTCAAGCAGTGGGTCAAAATGAGGATGCAGTATAGCAAGCCCAATTATTTCCACAATGATCCGACAAAAACCCATTCATCGCATGTGAGCCAACAAAACAAGGAAAAGATGAGTGTGAACAAAGTCAATACAAACAGCAACCATGGTCCTGACATATTCCACATCCAACATCAAAGATATGCTGCATGATAGTTGTGCAAAAACACCAAGAAATGTGCTCGCTGTGGTTACAAGTTATGTGACGATGAGTCCTTCTCATAGCACTAGACTTTTCACTGTCCGTTCCACCTTTGCAAGTCGGAGGAGAGATCGAAGCTGTGAATCTTCCCTATTTTTTGCGTCTTGATCATTGCACACTCGCGATCGACCGAAGTCTATTATTGTGGGGCCTGAATCCGCCAAAAGTATGTTGTCCAAACGAAGATCGCCGTGGAGTACGTGAGCGTGATGAATTTCTGCCAAAATCGCAAGAATGGTTTCCCTGTTCCAAACGTGTCAGACAATGTGGGTAAGAATGGAACAAAATAGCAACGCACTGATATGAAATGGGCAAAACAAGCTCAGGCATTGCAGCGAGCGAAATGCCTACATATGGCATTACAAGTGCACATGCCCCCCCCTCGGCATCGTAAAATAAACCCAATGGCGTTGTGATTCCGGTGGTAACCCCACAGGACTTCAGCCAACGATAGATTTTATACTCATTCCTTAGTGCATTGAGCCCCTCACTAGTAAACGCAAGCTTGACAGCAACATCCAACGATGGACATGCCGACGCCTCAACCTCAAGCATACTACTACGAACCTCCCCAGTTGCTCCATGTCCTATCTCGGACTTCAGGACAATGGTGAGACATTCGTCGAGCCGATAGTTTCGAACAGTTTCCTGTGAAGGAAGTGGGTTAGGGGCCTGTCCAGTCCAACCACAGCGAACAAACGTGGAGGGAGCTGGTGAATCGTAAATACCGTATTGGAGGTACAGCAAGATCACATTGCGGGTGCTGACTAGTCCCAGGGCATTCTGACATGAACATTAGGTGCACCGTACATATCGTAACATCAGTTGAAACCCACCTTCTTTGCCATTTCATTCATCGCAGCTATAGTCCACCCCTTGGCAATACTGTTGACTACTCTACCCCGCTGGTTACCCCACTCTTTTGGCCCACCACCGCCCCCTTTTGGCTGCATGCTATGCCCTCCTTTAGGCCCACCACTGCCATCTTTTCGTTCTTGCTCACGACCTCCGTGGTCATCCCCATGGTTGCCCCAGTCCCCATTATCTGGATCACCGCCGTTCGGACTACCCCCATCGTCACCGCCATCGCCCCCGCCATCGCTAGGTGGACCATTACTGCCATCAGGTGGCCGAGCATCGTGCACCTGGCGTTCCCGATCGATTGCATCCTTAATTGCCGCAACATATATGCCAACATGGAGTTTTCCGTATGATGGCTCCTTGCAGGCGTACGGCTCGATCAGATCCGAGATATAGAGAGTTTGATTACTTCGATTGCGAACGCCAATGAACTCGTGATTGCCGGAGTGGATAACAAGGATGGAACAATCTACCCGCGTGGCCTGTGCCCAAGCCTGAGTAAAATCTCGAATCAGCGCTATGGATCTCGGGAAGTATGGGATGTTAGCTTGCCTGTTGAACGATGCAATGTGCGGACAAGTCATGCCGATCCTTGTAGGATGGGTCATCGACAAGTAGGTGATCACGTTCACCGTCTTCGTCATTGCCTCCAGCTTGTATCATTCCTTCTATCACTCCCTTCCCCTTCCCCTTTTGCCGTCGCCTTGGAAAAGCGGCTTCCACTTCATCACCTCGTATTGGTACCGGTGGTGGTGGCATGAGACCTGTAGATTGCGTGACCTTCACGATTTTCTCATGAGCGACGATTATCACTATAGACGGATAAACAGACGTTGGTAAGATCCCCCTGCTCCTGTGTCTTAATCCTCTTCCTGGCTGTGGGTGGAGGCAACAGGGGCGTGGTAGTTGAAGCCAACCGGGAACTCCTTCGGGGGACAGTGCCTTGGCGTGTGGTTGGCGATGGACCCGTTGGAGCGCGAGAAACGGAAAGATTAGCCTGTGGCGTCATGAGGAGTATCCCTAGAGTGGATAACAATGAACTTGCCGTGCCTTGGTTGTTACTGCCATCGCCTTGCTTTCGTTTCTCGACCTTCCTAGTTTGCGTGTTGAAGCTCCGGGTTGATAGCGCCGGGGGCGGAACAGAGTCTGGCAACTGCGCAGAGGTTGAAGCCAGTGCAATCGGATGAGGCTGGGAAGGTGTCGGGTGTTGTGGTTGAACTGGTTTCTCACGATCCTCTAGGTACGGATTTGAACATGAGTCGAACATCCACGGGGTGCTTTTGGCGTCGGGCCCCACGATCACAGCGGCTACCTTTTGGCGCTCCTTCTTGTGCTTTGTGATCGAAGCACACCTCGGAGTATTGCAACTAGTCCATTCGAATATCGGCGAATTTGACAGGTTAGGAATCGCAAGCATTACTTCAGGACCACCAGCGGCCAAATTCTTGATTTCATATGTTGTCAAAGACGAACGACGCTTAGCCAGCCGTTGGAAAATCTCCAACGTTTCTTTATCCAGGTCCTCCTTAAGCTGCGCAATACGTTTGTCTAAAGCTTTCGGGCCGGTAAATTTCAGGAATCCGTCAGCGATCGCATAGCCAGACACATTGGCTGACTGAGTCCACATGAGCACACTCGGGACTCCAAGAGCGAGAGTCGAAGCTACGGGTGCGCAGAATGTAGCAGTAGTTTTGTCATAAAAACTGGCCACGTCTTTCTCATCTGCCATGTTCTCGTCGACGTTCCTCGCAGTACGACCGATGTCCTTTGCCGAGTAGAATTCATCTGATGGCGGAAACTGGATACTGCCGTTGAAGGACTCGAGGGTTTTGTCGACGATGGCGGTGATATCGTGGACAAGTGACGGAAGACGCTTCACACGGAGGAGCTTAAGCTCTTTGCTGAAGTGCTTATTGAACAACGCTGCTGGACGAGTGTTTTTCGACATTTTCTTGTCAGGTAGCGGGTCCAGCTGAGGTGGATTCCAGGAGAATACGTCCTTGAGTGCCTGGGGAATAACAGCCAATGGGTCTGATGCACTTGATGCCATGTTGAGAGATGGCGCGCAGAAGTCACCGCGAGTTACAATATTTATGTAAATTCTTTTTTCACGCGCGACCATGAGCCTTATCCGACAACCTTTCAAAATTCTTCACCGGATGTACTCTGCTGTGCCTTTCGTGCCCCCCACGTCGTTACCGGGCTTCGAAAGAGAGCCTAGACGGGCAAAACGCGACCTAAGGGTCAAACCCGGCTCCCCGACATTTTACACTGGCCGAGCGTCATATTATGATCAACTTATTCAACTAGAGACTGCCGTCAATCACTCTCGTCATGCTCTCACCAGCCTTCAACTTATTCCTTTGCCTGCATTCGCGCGCGAGAAGCTGGAACCGCGGCAGCCTGTGTGGAAACAGAAGGAGGACATGTCACCGGTTTTCAACAGTACACTGACTACCTCACGATATCGACGAGTAACCACTCTTCTAAACCAATTAAATGACTATCAACGCATCGCATCGACTGCAGGGTGTTACGAACTCGGCAATGGCATCTCAGGAATACTTCAGATGTTTGAAAGAGAGAACAGGGAGGCAGTGCTAGCAAGGGGGAAAAGAAAGCCTGTTCCGTTTGACCAGTACGGCCGGACGTATACTGTTGGGAAGAGGAAGACGAGTGCGGCTCGAGTGTGGATGATACCAGTTCAACAAAAGGAGGCGGAGACCTCCACGCAAGAGAGACCAACCACGGACGCTGAATTAGCTGGTGCACTATTAGGTCTGGATTCGGGAACTGTTCCTCCAATGAACACAATAGCATCACCCGATCATCCAGTCACAATATCGACCACAAGTATTCTCGTCAACAATCTTCCCGTTGCAGAGTACTTTCCTATTCCCGCCGACCGCGAACGTGTTCTCCGCCCGCTTAAGCTTGCCGGCGTGCTCGGTGCTTATAACGTTTTTACCCTTGTACGGGGAGGGGGCACGAGCGGGCAATCTGGCGCTGTCGCTCATGGCATAGCAAAAGGATTGTCAGCGCATGAGCCCGAGGTTGACATGGTCTTGCGGAGAGGTAATATTTTCTGTCATGATTTTGCAATTGGTGCTGATTCCACTGCCTGCAGCGAAACTGTTGAGAAGGGATCCACGCATGGTTGAACGGAAAAAGACGGGCTTGGCAAAGGCGCGCAAGCGGGTATGTCATTATGACCATAACCTGGTCGGTGGTAAAACTCATCCGTTTATTCATCCAGTATACCTGGGTGAAACGATAGTTGTGATTGCGGCATTCCTACTCTACAGAAAGTGCAAAGTGAATAAAAGGGTCGTTGCAAAGGTCATACTGGAAACGAACGTCATTAACGAGAGTTTCTATTGTCCAAGACAATAAAAATAAAGGGCAAAAACAATAAGATATTCATTGATGAAAGACGGGCTGGACATCGGATTGCGAAAAGGCGAGGTTACAGAAGGGACACTTTCGGTTTCGAAGGGTTAGTCGTGTGTCCACGCACTCCTTGCAAAACACTGGCAAGAAATCTGAATTGCAACAACTTAAATCATCACTGCAACTCACTATGCATGCATTTAGTGATAACGGTATCGCGCATGCGCATCTTGCAAGTTGAGCATTTGAGGAGACGCTGCGTACAATCCAATCGGTCAGCTTTTTTTCTTCTTGCTATTCTTTCCCTTTGGACGCACCATCAATCCGTCCACTTCGTTCTGCAGCTGGGCCTCTTTCTGAGAGGAAGGGCCTGTACTGACCATTTGTAATTTAGCTGCTTGTCGCTCCACTTCCTTGTTGGACCGCGAGAGATTGTCCTCGGCCTTTCTTAACTCAGCTTTTTTCCTCTCGAGCGCCCTATCCTGTTCCTGCGTTAAGACGTGAAACTGGAATAACAACGTGTGAAAAGAATGGAGAGAAATATTTGTCAAAGCAGAGGCACCTCTTCAGACCGATTTTTCTCAAAAGTTAACCGGTGTTTCCAGTCCACACACTCCTTCTCGAGGGCGTCGGCTCTGAGTTCATGTGTTTCTGCGTTCTTTTTCCAATGCTTTACCTCTTTTTCCGAATCAGCCTACCAAACTGGTCATGAAAAGCTTTTTCTCAATAGAAAATCAGGAAATCACCCACAACCTGCGCCGCAAGATTTTTCTCTGAATCCACCAGCCGCTCTACCACCTTCGCTTGCTTTTCGAGATTTCGCGAAAGGTTCTTGCGTTCATTCTCAATGGCTTCCTTGTCTCGCATAGCAGCGTAGAACTTGTTTTCCAACTTTGCTTTCTATATGTGAAATGAATCAGCTCTTACCTGCGAAGCTTGAGAAAGTGATTGTGACGAACGTCCATTCCATTCCTGTTCAGACGCTCCTCCATTGCCATGAGATCGAAAACTTTGCTATTAACCTGTCGGTCGAGTGTTTCCCATGCGGCCGATAACTTGTCTATTTCAGTGTATAGTGATGTCTCGGCCTGTCCGCACAACTAGCAAGTCAATCAAAGCTTGTATGCATCAATAGTTTGATCACCTGAGCACGCTGTGTGTCGAGCAATCGTAGCTTCCGTATTTCGCCGTCCTGCTGTCGTAACTGAACGGACAGCTTGTGTACGTCGGGAGGAAGAGTGGATGCATCGCCGTAGACTGACTGGTATTTCTCGAGCTGCCTTACAACTTCCTCCAACTCCTGGCGTGCTTCGGCTTCGCTTTTCATGTACTTGACCGCATCAGGATGCCTATTCTCAGAAATTGTCCGTTCCAGGGCAGCAACCCGAGTTTCCGCCGTCCTAATTGGAAAACATCAGTTGGAAAAAAGGGTATGGCAAATGGCTGCCACTTGCCTGAGCCTGGCTTGTAAGTCTTCAACATACGACATGTCTTCAGTCTGACCCTGAAGAATAAAGGACATTAGATCTTCATTGCCAGCGTGAGCGGCAAGCCTGGCTTTGTGTCTTTTGACTTCCGATTCCAATACGAGAATCCGTTCCTACGATAATCACCTATGAATATAAAAACCACGCAGGCAGGTTGCAGACGACTTGCAGAACGGGACTCGACGAGAGACTTCAGCTCGTGCAGTGAAGCCATCTTCACACTGTCTTTGTGTTTCCGCTCAAGCAATTCCGAGCTTTGTTGATCTCGCTGGTCGCGGAGTCGGACATTTTCAGCATCTCTCTTCGCCAATAAATTTCTGAGCTCTTGGTTGGCTTGTCCAGTAGTGGCCTAATTTTAATGTCAGGTGGACTCCGTCACCCTTAAAATGATTGCCCTACGATGATGTCTGCCTCGAATTCCTTTCGTGTGCGATGAAGTTGGTCGACCTCTTCGCGCAGCTGTTTAAGTTCCTCTTGGTGACCACCAACCTTACGTTCCAATTTGGACTTGTGTTCTAAGAGAGCTTGGTAATGTGGATTGTCCGCAATGGTTTTAGGCGAAGCGCATTTTAACTACAAAATTCCTCGACGGTCATCAACGAGAGTCAGTAGCATGAATACTCACCTCTGTACTGAGAATATTCTTCTCATCCCGAAGCACCGCATTCTCGTTCTCCAATTCAATTATTTTCTCGTGTCTGGCTTTGGCTACCTCTTGCCACCCGTCTAACTCCTGTGACTTCTGAACATTGTCAACAGGTTGCGAGGGCTAAAGAACAATTAGAGAGCGAAGTTAGAATTAGAAGACTAAACTCCCACCAATTGACCGGACCACTCACTGCAGGAGAGGACGGTAACTTTCTCAGTGGCTCCTCAGTCTCTTCCTCCTTGGTACAATTATCCACGACAGCTCGGGCTTGCATTGCCAGAACGGTGTCACTTTGTAACCGGTCGGCTCGAATTTCAGCTGCAACGAGCGCATCGTGTAAGATTTCCTTCTCCGCCACGGAATCGCGAAGTTGGAGGCGTATGATATCCATCTGAGAGCGAAGAGAGGTACACTAATAGATTCTGATGAGAAACAAATGAAAAGGTGTGTGTACGGAGGGTGTGTACCTCGGTCTGCACTGCTTGACATTTCAGATATAATTCATCATGTAATACCATGGATTGGCTTTGTCCACCGAGTTGTACGAACTTTGTAACGAGTTTCTGGGTGGCATCCAAGTTGACTGCCAATGCGGCGGCTAAACTTGGTGCTGGAGTGGCAATATGAGTAGTCAAATCGAAGATTTCTGTTCCGCAGGTCAAATGATTATGTGTTTAGAATTCCAATGAATGAAGTAGCACAAGCCTCTGGTTTTTATATCTACTGGAGGAAGATCCTCGGGTCGAATGAGTAGTCGTATTGCCTCCACTAACTAAGCGATTGTGGTTGTTAGAAATGGGGATTAGATTAGATCAAAGTTGTACCTGTGTCCAACATGCAGACAACGCTGCGAGGCCTGCTTCGCAAGTATTCTTCTGCCGTTCTAGCTCTGCTATTCGCACCTGGCTTCGTTCATTCTCCCGAGAATAATGTTTCATTCTGCGAAAAATGGCTTCCTTACGGAAGAGCTATGGCGAGATATTATTCAAAAAGTGTTCCAGAACTTCCGCAAGGCAATCATTACCTCAAGATTATTACCATCCGATGGTTCCTCTGTTTCAGCAATGCCATTCACATGCGGGCTACCGTTCGCACTCGCGAGAACACGTTTCTTCGTCTGTACGGGATCGCCCTCGTCGACATGCGGTCTCTTTCGTGATTCCGCCTCCATCACGACGTTGAGAGATGTCAGGCAGCTACGGTATCGAAATAATGACTTTATGGGTGGTGTTGGGAAAAGTTGATTGTTTTGATCTCCGATGTGGCTCAATTTTTTGTTACTTTGTCCGAGTCTCGGCTCGCTAAGGTCCGCAACTCTACACGGATATCATTTCCTCGTTTACTCTTATGATCTAAAGCCTTAACTTGTATACCCCCTCTGTGCGGTCTAACTCGAAAATTTCACAATCTGCCTTGTCGCTGTTTCCAATCTGTGTTTCAATGCAAGTGAAATCCATGGGCTACCCAGTCGATCAATCAGTTCACTCAACACGCTGGAGTGTTTTTTCTACACACCCTTTCAAAAACCGTCATCGGTTGATCTGCGTAGCGTGAAGGTGGTCAATTAAGAATTCGGACTGGTGGTAGCAACCACGTACGCCAAACCGCTTGGTTGTACATGATTCCTTGCGCAGAAGTAGCCACAAATGCTCTCAATGTTGTCATGTCGGGTTTATCATCCAAGCTGTTCTTCGCCACAACCACCAAATACGATGTTCCAGGTTGCTTCAAACCATCATCGTCCCCCATGTCGCTACAGCCCATCGGGATGAATGCCTGGTTCGTGAATGGATGTCGCTCCAGTGTCGTTATCTCCCATGTCCCATCTCCAACCAGATCCTGAAGGGGTTGGCACCGATAGATCGACAATCCCGCCGTTGCATTTACTCCCGGGGGATACGACGAGCAGAGAAGGGCAAGTTTGTTGAACTTGATCGCGGTGCCTTGGTTTGCTTGCGTGACGCGTGTAGCGCGGGGCGCTGCGTCGTGATCTCCATACGCTTGGATGACCTGTCCAAAAGGTTTGAATGCGGCGGTAGTGAGAGGCAAGACAGGAATGAACGTCGTGTGGATCTGAGTGGAAGTAGGCTTGAGAACAAACGAAACAGGCCTCAAGTTGTCCAACGCTGATATCTTTGCGTTGCTCTCCTCAGTTCTTCGGCCAATGATCCTAATCCTTTTGATGCCTCCATCCGGGTATATCGTTAGTTTGACGTGGGTGAATGCCTGGTCTTGTACATTCTCTAGCTTGAAATGATGCATGTTGTGAGGACCGAGTTTGGTTCGGGATAGTATTGACGTCCAGTGTGTAGCTTCCTTCACATTGTCTATGTTGATACTCGAAGTCGCATGTAGCTCGCAGCTTTCTGGAAAATTACCCTTGTAATGTGCCGTATCTATCTCGGCGGATTCGAGCCATCCGGGCACACCTCTACAGTGCATTTAGCAGCAATCTTGGAGTTGCTAATGACAGGCTTACTGACAACTTAATGATTACCCAATCCTTGTGATCTTTCTGTCTACTCCGTTTCGTTTCCCATCCATCTCTCATATCCTTGCCTAATCACGCATAAAAGAATCAGATTCTGGCACTCCTTGATATGAGAGGTATTCCGTCTTACCTCTTCCCGGAAGGATTAGATTCGAACCCACACCAAAATGCTGGTCGGAAGTAAACGGAACGCTGCCGCCCGAAATAACATGTGCGAGATCAAAAGGTTCTGAAATATCGTTGGGAAAGACGGGTCGAACGAGCCCATACACTCGGAATCGCGCCTACACGAGTTCCCTCATTAGGTAAAAGGATGTCCGCAAGATAGGGACAATGGGGCTCACAATTCCACCGTCAGGGTATATGTTCAGCTTCACATGACTCACACTCGATGTCTGTGGTATTTTGAACAAGTGTCTTGAGTTGGGCCCAAGATTCACCATGGGAAGAATTTCCGACCACTGTGGACCAAAAATTTGTTTATTCACGATCTTGTAGAATGAGTCGAAGCTCACCCTACGGTCACGTTGGTCAGGCTCCTCAGATGAGGGTGTGTAAAGGGCTTGGACAGATGCCTGCGGTGCCTCATTACCTGATTCCAGTAAATTTACATATTGTCAGACAGAATTCGGAGACCCACCATTGAAATGCGTCGTGTCAATGTCAAGACCAAGAACAGTACCCGGAATGCCAAGTCTGATGATACACCTTGTCAAAGTATCAGAGTGGTTCATTAATTCCACCAGACTGGACCAACCAATCGTAAGTTTGATTGTGTCGCCGACTTTCCCAGCCGCTGAACAATGCTCCTTGCGGGCCAAATTGGCCCTTCAAACTCGGAGGAGGCTAATGTAATATTCTCAGTGAAGGTGACCACAATGAAAGACACATGCCCACCTCCACCAGAAGCAAGTGAAATGCTTTTGCAAAGAAGTCATCCGACACTGAAACCACTCGTCCACCCAAGACGACACTAGATAATTCTGTCAACGATGTGAGCCAAAAAGCAAGGCAGTCATATCGTTGAAGTTAGTAGGCACCAATGTTTCCAAAGAAGGTTGGATGAAAGTCTTGCAAGGACACTGGCAAGAAACTTGAAGACATGACTGCAGGTAAAAAATGGCTGACTCTCAGGCTATTGTCGAAACAATAACAGCCAAGGTCCGATAGAGGAAGCTTAAAGTTAAGTTAATCACGTTGGTCACGCGTGTGCACGATCGATAAACTCACGCGTTTCACGAAGAATTTGAAATGATATCGGTGATAATCCGTTTCATGAAGGCATACTTAGTAGGTCCATTTCTCTCTGAAATTCCGGGTGACCCCATTGATGTCGAAGCTCCTACAGGAGAGCACTTGGAGTTTCCAAAGTTGTTTGCCCAAAATTCGAGGTCAAAATAATGTTCCCCCAAGGTAGGGTATGAAGGGCAAGCCATCCAAGTGGATATTGGAATATTAATCTGAGGCCGTGGCCACTGGTATATCCAAGGCGTTCGACGATGGAAGAACAATTTACAGTTGCAGCCAAATCTCTAACGGTATGCATTGAGGCCAACATCGATGTCCACATGGATGACTGCGGATTTTGTCCGGATCCGCTGCGTTTCTACTGCGTTCAACATCATCAGGCGCCTTATAACGACCAAAACCGACTTACAGTCCAAAACAGCGTGACTATGAGTGGGACGGCCAGATGTACAGAAGCTCAAGAATTTGGACACTGAGTTTCAGGCGCATCAGCTGAAAAAATGGTAGTCATCAATGCTCGAATTTGCGTTCAGCGCAATAGGAGTGACGGATTTAGGGGTGGTGAGCACGTACATACAATGCCAATGGTTGATCACTTGCGAGCTACGACAGTTCTACCCTTGCCCCAATAATCCTTCCAAATCTCCGTTTTCCGCAATCCGCCTTCTTGTTGCATGATATCCTCGACGGTATTTGCTTGTCCCTCACCGACTTCGAGTACCACGAGACCATTTTCTTTCAGCAAGCCATGATGAGAGACGAGTTGAGCAATCGCATGATAAAATGAAAGTCCGTTCTGAGTTTCAGTACCCTCTGGATCTCCCAATAGAGCACGGGGATCTTCGTGGTATTTGACGTCGGGAGGAAGCAACTCGTAGTCTTTCCTGGATATGTATGGCGGGTTGGACGTCACAATGTCAAACGGCAGATGGAGGTTATTTATAAAGGTCGGATCGCGAATATCAGCAAGAAACGGAATGAAATAATTTTGCTGCCCCAGTCTTCTTGGATCAATGGGTATGTGGCAAAAATATGCGTTATCCTTGGCCAGCTCGATCGCGTCTGAGGAAATGTCTACACCGTACGCATGCACACTCCCTTTGGGCCAGAGATGACATAGAAGTAGAGGAATACATCCTGAGCCAGTACAGAGGTCCAGGACAGATATAGGGCTCTGAAGAGTGGGACAAACGATTTCGGAAAGCTTCAGGGTCCAATGTTCAGTTTCGGGGCGGGGGATGAGTACAGGCGGACGAACGCGGATATCAAGTGGTCCAAAGGGCTGAGTACCTGTAGAAATGTCGGTTAACGGCATGCCACCAAAGTTGCGGGGGTTCAATGCCATACCAAGAATGTACTGCAGAGGTTCACCCATTACTCTCCGCATGACCATTGTCTCCAAGTCATTAGGGGGAACTTTGAGGTGACTTTTCGGAACGCCTGCGGCATGGTTGCGCATCCATAAAAATTCCAATTTCGCGCTATCTGGTCCGATTGACGAAGCCAGGACATCAAAGAGTTGTCTTCGCCGCTGGAGAGGTATTTTGGCGACTCGACGCATAAAGCCTGGAAGACCGTCCTCGTCCTCAAGGATGGCCGGCGGAAGACACACGTGACACGACACGGCGGCGCCGAAGAATCGGGATGGTTCCATGATAAAATGAACCCAACGTTCACACGCTTCCGGTAAAATTGAGCACATAAAGTATCAGGTGAGAACTTGAACGGGGTCAGGCTCGTCACCAACGGGTTGACCTCTCCTCGTCATCCCCATCACCGTCCTCATCCTCTCGTCCGTTCAACACCCCAAGCTCGTCGCTCTGTGTGTTCCTGCTCCCATAGCCATGCAGGCAACTCTAAACGGTCGTTATTCCAATGGCGCTACGCTCGTGATCGATCCCAGCCTCGTCTCGCCACTGTCCTATATTAACCCATCACAGATACTATCACACAACGCGCAAGCAGGGCCCTCGTCATCCAATTTCCTGTCTGCATCATCCAAGAGAAAGTCTCCCGCAAACTTAAAGCGGAAACGGACAGACACTCCCGAGGAAAGTGGCGACTCTTCATCCCAGCGCAAGAATAGAGATGGTCCAAAGAAGAAGAAGGCCAATCGCGCCTGCTTTCACTGTCAGAAAGCTCATCTTACTTGTGACGATTGTATGTTTTGTTCGAATTTCCCGTGCGATACGCTCATTCTGATGGACCCCCAAGCGCGACCTTGTCAGCGGTGTATAAAACGCGGCTTCTCAGCCAACTGTACGGAAGGTCATCGGAAGAAGGCGAAATATCTGCTTGACGACGAAGAGCTTGGTACTGAAATTTCTTCATTCCAATACCAAAACTCTAATCACGTGGAGCCAGAACAACTGAAGCAAAAATCGTCCGCGCCTGAGAACAATACGGAACCGCCTCCCATACCGCCATGTCAGAATTATTCTCTTATCTATTGCATCACGCTCACGTACTTCTTCGCTAGCCGAGAGTTTTCCCGCTACCGATTCACTCTTCCCCGTTGGCTTTGATGCAAACTTCGCAGTCTTTGGTTCCGAAGCGGCTGATAGGGAATATTCCATTCTCTCCGCCATCCTTGGCAGTCCAAGTCCTCCTGATACAGGAACTACACAGCTTCAGTACACCCAGAATATTTCAGACACTTCCTGGTCTGCCAGTTCTGTTCCACAGCACCAATATGGACAATCTGCTCAGTTAGGCAATGGGTACTCTTCTGGTTATGGCGAGCCACAGATGTCGATGCAACCACCAGAAGCAACCTTATCTTCCCCAACTTTATCTCCGGATTTTTTGGCGTTATATCCATCTACACAGCAACTCAACCCTTCGCAAGACCCGCAACTCCAGTACCCACCACAGTTCCCCCCACAAGAGTCGCAGGCGCTCCCTCAATTGCATCCGTTACAACCGCGGTACTCCAACGCATCCAATGTGACTCAGGAAACGCCGAAAGAGACCCTTTCTCGAGCGCTCATCTCCCCGGCGCTGTCAAACCACTCCCATAGCTCAACCACCTCTGCCGCCCTTGGCGGCTCAGATCTGATTGCTGCTGAGACACCCGCGCTGTCCACATCCTCAAATTGTCAACTCCAGAATATCAACGATCGCGTAACAGCTCCATACGATTACACAGAAGGGTACCACTTTCTGATGAAGCACTTGCACAGCCGGTGCGTACAGATGTCGTAGTGCCCTTGGGGCTCGACCTCTGATTATGGCGTCTCATTTTTTCTTCTGTTTCCACGGGGGGAATAAGATTTGAGAAGAATGATATTTTGCGCATCGTTCGCGCATTGGCTATCTACCGACCTTCGCTGATTGCTCTACAAATGCCTTTGTCAGTAGAGGACGAAGTGTTTGTAGAGAAGTGCTTCCAGAGATCATTACTGGTGTGTCCACCTGAATGACTTTCGTCCTTTTTTGTCTTACGAAAAATTAATTCAGGAACTTGGCAAGCTTATTGATTTCAGCGGAACGCCGACGGTTGTGTGGAGGCGCACCGGGGAGATTTGCCTTGTCGCCCCAGAATTCATTATGCTCACAGAATGGTCACGTGAAGAACTGATAGGTGTTGGCCATCGGAAATACATTTATGAAGTGCGTCAATCTGTCTAGACTTGGCATATATACCTTAGTGATTCATTTCTGGGCATTAGCTACTCGAAAACCAGTCGGTGGTGGAATACTGGGAGAACTTCGCATCTCACGCATTCGAAAACACGACCAAGACAGTGAATTCGCACTGCGTATTGCTGAAGCCTTCCGGAGGTCCCATACCTTGCACGTTCTGCTTCTCAGTACGGAGAGATCTGTTCGATCTGCCGAGTTTGGTTATAGGTATGTCGAAGCGTCTGTTTGTTGTAACGCTTACAGACGTTGATCACAGGCCAATGGCTGCCGCTTCTTTAAAAGCTAATCTATGCTATGTCGTATACTTATGCTTTGTATATAGACACGTCGTCCAGGGACGGTCGCTATTCAGAACGTCGCTGTAAGCTACATCTTTGCAGCGACATATTTATATTACGTGGTTCAGAAGTCGAAAAAAATATGATATGAGATGTAGCGAAACACGACCATTCCAGTGTCCAGATCAGCCGACAGCGGAACCGAATCATTCATTCTAAACGGTATCCTGCACCGTGGCATATTCACTCTCGATGCCGGGCTCGATCAGGCATGCATGGCCGAAGATGAGGACGGAGGACGCCCCGATGAGCCAGAAGACGGTACCAATTGGCGAGGAAAACCATAGGAGAGGGATGCCTATCACGAATAATCCGATGTAAAGGTGTTTTTGGGTTATGATGTGTTCTCCCACTTGCATTGGCTCAGGAGCTGTTTGGGCGAGGCTTTAATAAAACGTGTGAAAGGAGAGAAACGGTGTGCCCACCGAATCTGTTAATGCCTGTGAACCCCCCGACCAGAAAGGCGATAGCGAACAAGAGAATGTAGTTGGTGAGCCTGTATTTTAATGTAAGCAAGTTGTGACGAGACAAAGGCATAAAAAAACACGCACAGGGCATATACCGCCAAAATGGCCACGATGACCCCATAGTTCCCTTACATCACAATATCAGCAAGGGGGGTAGTAAAAATGCGCATTCATGTGAGCGTACCCGAGAAGTACCGTGTGTTGTATGATATGCGCTGTACACCACACAGTCTGTCAGCCGAACGTTTCGAGTTCTGGGAGGTCTCACCGATGTAGCCTGGTTAAAATCTGCTGGCCTCGAGATACGGTGATAGTCGAAGAATTCGCTTGGTGACCGCAGAGCGCTGAGGCGTGTTTCCTGCATAATAAGGAACATACTTGAAATTTTAACACAGGAGGCCAGTGCGAGCTGGACACTGAGAACCCACTCTGAATGATTTAATGGCCTCGCTAACACGTAGAGCAGCTTCCATGGTGGTTCAGATGGTGGTTCAAGAGAGAGGAGGTTAGAATAGTGACGGGCGAAGGTAACCGTAAGGTCGGCTTTTTTACTTTGTTCGAGTTCAAACTTGGGCTGCGGGTTTCTGCGGCGCAGCCACACCCAGTGTTGTCGACTGCTGCCACTGCCACCCCCTTCACACTCGGAGAACTTCCTATCATGATACGCCGGAATCCCACGTTGATCCCCATGGGTGACCTGGACGTGCAGGACGTCCGCGACATGGTCTCAAAACAGAGGGCAGAGGCGTACAACCACCAAAAGATCATGCTCAGGATGAAGCGGATGGCAGAGAAGACCCTTGACGATGAGGATGTCCAGATGCTGTTGCAGTTGAAGGACGTCGTCAACGCCCGCAGGGAGAAGGAGAAGGAGAAGGAGGCGCGGCTGGGGATGCAGCAGGCCGGGCAAAGTGCTGGGGGTGGGTTCCCCGTTTTCTGTTTCCTTGTTTTCCTCAATGGCTTACTAGTAGGTAACACAGGTTCATCCTCAAACTGATTCAACTACTGGGTGAATATTTTGAAGCAGGACATGCAAACCACCGCATCTCACGCCCAAAGGCAGTCGCACCAATACCAACTCCTTGTTTCAGAGCGGACGATTATTGCAGAAAGGCATTGCGGAAGCCTGTATTTATGACCACTCGTCCGTCAGCACTTCCACGAAAATCGTGTGTGGCAAACCAAAACATACTATGGACATCTCGCAACTCGGAAAGGGCTGCCAAATCCATTCGTTGCATATGCAAGCAGGTCGTCTTCAAGCTTTCCCACAAAGCCGCAGACGTAACGCCACGCTTGTCATTGTGGTCCGAAGCGTCCCCGACACTGTCGCTGTCTTGCAACACCAGCGCGTCCAGGATGTGATGAGCCGCTTCTTCATATCGCTGACCACGAATCGTATGGGTAAGAGACTAAATTTTGGAATGAGATACTCACTCTAAGATTTATACAAGAAATGCCCAAGTTGAATCTTGGGGGGGGGAGATGAATATCAAGGTATGAAGGGCTACAAATTTGAGAAATGGCAATCACCTGGCCCGAATGTAAGCTGGATTGAGCTCCAGAGCTCGGTAATAAAACTGGAGTGCATCCTCTGCACGACCACTGTTGGCCATTGTAGCACCAACTCTGTTATAGAGCAACCAATCCTGTGAATAAATAGAAAGTCGTGAGTACATCAGCACGCAACACAAGACGTTACTGCATACGTCTGGCCTAACAGCCAATGCTGTCCGAAAACAGTCTTGGGCTTTACCATAATCCTAGAAATCATTCATCCAGATCACCGTACGGCAACACAAACTCCACTCCTTCAAAAAAACATACCTCGATCGTATTTAAAAGCACCGCCAGCGCTATTTGTATATCAGCATCCACTTCCCCAGCACCCTCACTCTGTGCCATTGTGATCAAACACTGCACCAACCACGCGAACCGCTCTGAAGTGGCCACTGACGGGCCCTCTTCCTCAGGCATGCGTGCACGATGCCTCTGCACCGCCACCGCGTACTTCTCATTGCGCTCTACCCACTCCCGGATCGCGGCATACGTCCCGAGGCGATTCCCGTCATTTGTGTGTGACACGCTCAGTGCAAGCCACGCAGGGAGGTGCGCGGGGTCCAGTTCCACGGCACGCTGGAGCGCCTGCAGTGCCTTCTGCTCGCGTTCATTCTCCTGCTGCTTGACACCAAGCTCATACCATGCGCGGGCATTTGTCGGGTCGCTTTGGACGGTGGCCTCCAGCTCAAGCACGCTCTGCGGGTCATGTTAATGTGTGACGAGAAGAAGAAAATGAAAAGTACCTCGAAAAGAACTTTTGGCTGTCCCTCCACATGCAGCAAGTGGTGTCGTGTCCTTGAGGAGTCCCCAAGGAGATACGGATTGTTCGACTGGAACTGGTAATTATCAATCGCCCTAATACCGGTAGATGTGGCCTCGAATTGATCCCAATCTCGCTGCAATTTGTCCCAGGAACTCGACTCGCTGGAGACACCCAGAGGTGCGGCGGCGGCCTCGGTATGGAATTCGTTCCAATATTTGGTGAACGATTCGTTTTCTTGCCGGAAGTATACGTCGTTGGCATCTTCCTCTTGCCGCTGCTCAGCGACGAGGTCCTGATTAGTTGATTGATCGGCCAGCGACTCAACATTTCCCTCGCGGAGGAGCACCGGATCCAAAGCCCGCGCCTTTCCCTTCCCCACCGGATCCGCTTGAAAATCACTCCTTAATCCCATAGAGGTGGACGTGTCGGCTGTTCCTCCCGCCTCCACTTCCACCATGCGGTTCCCTTCCACGACGACGGCACCGTCGCGCAGCTGCCGCATCAGCCCCATGAAAAGGCTGTTCTGGAACTTGGGGTTGACTTCGATCTCGTCCCGAACAGAGTCGACGAGAAGTCCAGCGGTGCGAGCGAGTTCGTCCTGCTCGTGCGGCGTAGCATGTGTTCGTGTCTGTGTCTGTTCGGTGGTGGCTAGGAGTGATGCGGCGGGCGCTTCAATTGTGGGTGTGGGTGCCTGGAAGGTCAGTGACTGTTCTTGGGACTGGAACTCTCTGTCCCATAGCAATTCTACAAACGGTCATTCAGTTGTACGCGTACGTGGGTAGGAATTAGGTGAGGTGAATGAGAATGAAGGTAACGCACGGTTGACCTGAACGATGGGTGCGTGGGACTGGGTGGGCGCAACAGGCATGAATGAGACTGGCATTTGGCCTACTCCGTATCCAGAGAAAGTAGGGCCCCACTGTTGCTGCATGGCACCTACATAACCCATATGGTAAGCGGGCAAGAAAAACACAACACATGGGAGAGATCGTACCTTGGATGACATGGTGTGAGTGAACTCCAGCAGGGACTTGCTGTTGCATCTCGATATTTGGAATTTGGCTTGCGATCTGTGAGGCGGAGACCTGCATGAAATCCGCAGCCCAACCCTCCGGAGCGTTTTGCTGTTGCTGTGGGTGTACGGATTGATCGGGCATTTGCACGCTCAATGACGGCGGCAGGGAGATGTGGAGAGCGGAGAGATCAAATGCAGAGGGTTGGGGCGCAGCTGCAGCGAAGAAGGACGTCGCATCTTGGTCGAGACCGGGTGCAAGAGCGTGCTGTGTCCTGAAAGTCTGTTTTGCAAAGTTAAGGTAAACCTGCAGCGTTTAAACACGGCAGACATACTTCTCTCGAGGACGTTGCGCGACTGGCACCGAAGTGATCCTTTGTTTGGGGAATGAGGGGAATTTTTGAGTAGAGGGGGTGGTGTTTGACGGACCTGTTGCAGACCTCTGTCGTGATCAAACCGTTTGGAGAGTCCTTGGAGAGGATTCGAGGGAACACATTCTGATCCATTGATTAGCAGAGGGAGGGCCATGGCGGTAAGCTTTGAGAAATTGGAATCGCAGGCATATGTTAAAGCACTAGAAGTTCCCACAATTGCAAGTCCAAGTCCGGTATCCAAGCTTGAAGCTTGAAGCTTGAAGCTTGAAGATTGAAGACGTCTATCAGGTCGGTTATATGTGGTAGCTACGTATATACAAAGCGGCTATCATGAGTACCTCTCCAACACTACGGACTACTAACAGGCAAATATTGGTGCAAACCTGTGTTACGAAACCATATCAATGATCCATTGTGAATCGCTTTGCACGGAAGGATAATAGACCAGATTCGCAGCCGGCTCCGTGATCCAACACCCATTTGCTGAGGGGAAGCTCTGGCCCAGGGGCTGGTGAATCAACCATAACCTCGACGTTAACGTTGGTGCTCAAACTGTCCTCATCGGGGCGGATATTTTCAAGCTTCTTTTGCAGTAAGCGAGAAGATGTCGCTCTGAGCGATCCCGCTGCTGTCTGGCGCACCGTTGCATTCGATCTCGCTCGAGGTACTCCTATACTGTAGTATCTTCGTCAAAAGGCTGATTGAGAATGTGAAGGAAAGGAGAGTGGATATCCACGTGGGCGGACATCGAGGCGCATTTCAAGTATCTAATCAAGGATCCCTTGACAAAGTCTTGGCAGAGGCAAACAGAGGCGCTGGCGATGCAGACGAATTACGGGAATGGATGAACCTTCTACGGAACACGTCGATCAGTCGAAGGATGATGGTTGGGGAGGATTGGACATGCAGTTTCCGGTGGTTGTTCTGCCAGTGGATGCTTTAGATGGATGTGGTGGCTCTAACGGATTTCCACTCACGCAACGACGAACCGTCATAGACACCCTTACGAAATGGTCTCGCCTCCACCCGTCATTCAAGCTCTTGATTACGAGTCGGGACCAAAACATACCGCAGACATTGCGAAATGTCTGTCATCACATCTCACTCGAGACCGGGGATCGACGGTGAGGCGTACAAGGCTTAATTCAACGGCTCCGAGGCTAAGGAAGTGATGTGTTCGCAAGACGGATGGCGGTAGTTGCACTTGACCTGCGGCAGTTGTCGGAATGCACGTGACTTACAATTATCAGCGATCACGATGCCAGTCAACGTCGAGGACATCGAGAACACCATCCGTAACGGAATACCAGTCACCCATTTGGAAATCGAGGATCAATCAAATGGCTGTGGGGATAATTACGCGATCGTCCTCGTCAGCGAAGTGCGTCGTGTTGTCTTTCCTTTCATGGTGGTTTTATGTTTATATAACCTGCTGGAACACAGGCTTTCGAGGGAAAGACAACCCTGGCGAGACACCGGCTGGGTATTATCATCTATGTATCGGATTTATTGTCGTTGACTGCTCATTTTTGCCCTGATTTACAGTGAACGAGCTGCTCAAGGCTGAGATCGCGCAGATGCATGCATTCTCTCAGGTAAACCGACTCTTGACCTTCCACTTCAATCGAAACTGACCCTACAGCACCAGAGAACATTCTCCCCCAAACAGTACGAGGCTCTAACAGCAGGGAAGGCGTAGACCAAGTGTTCTTCAGCGCGATTAAACTGCAGCCGCATAGCTATATATATGGCTCTCTCACATTGATATCCGAGAACGAATTGGCTTCACCAAATTCAGTCTATGTATGCATGAACTAGCTGGTCCTTGTAATGGTTTTCGTCGATTTCCTGATGACTTGTGAAGGTCAAGAATATATAGAAGTCTAGTGATCTTAAGACAGTAAGGAACATTAATATGACCGTTTAAGCGCTGGCAACACCCAGATATACAAAACCCTTGTCCAGCACTCGCTTCGGTAGCAGTCGCTTGGCGATGACCTCCATCGAACCGTATAGGGCATTTCGAGAAGAAGCATCAAGCCAGAATATTGCTTTAAATTTTCCTGAGTCTTTCAGACGCCTGCAACATTCAAGCGCAAGTTGACTTTTTCCTGCCCCGCCCACTCCAAGCGATACCACAATCGATCGGAAGGAAGTGGTTGTGGATCGTTCGAACAACTTGTCGAGGCGAGTAATTAAGGCTTTTCGTGACACGAAGTGAGGCACTTGGAGTGGAGGGATGTCATAAAGAGTCATGACCTGAATAATCGATGAGAAGTTGTGTCAGAGAATTGGATGAGCAGGTGTGACCTCCTTGTATGGAAGGACTTCCGAATCACCTTTTCACAATAACGGAGAATGATTAACCTTGTAATATGCAGATAATGCACAAATTTATGCATACCTTGGTTGGCTGGAGACAGCTCGTCCTCGAGTAGTCCCTCAACCAACATCTCTATCGCATACAGGATCTTTTTGTACCCAGCATCACTCTTGCTGAGAATTTCGCCATGCCAATGTGGTCGGCGTAAATGGACTCGCGATTTTCACGAGCATCATAATTATCGCGGAATCCCTAGACACGACCTGAACGATGAAAAATTAGATATCGAGTCACCCGGTCGCAAGTGATATCTATACCCTCCCTACACCTATCATATCCAGTTCCTCTACGAAAGACCAGACGGCCAATTTGCGCTTGTCTAAAATTCGGCTGAAATTAGATCAAGGGTTTGGGAATCCCTCTCAAGGTCTTCGATCAGATGACCATTCACATTTTGCAAAGCCATCCTTGCAATAGAGGATACCACCTTCGCTGGCGAAGTCATGCCGCTCCCCTTGTGAGGAGTGCCGAGGCAAATTATACCTCGCGTAGCCAAAAAGATGCGGAAGAGATGGGGATGGGTATCCCGAACTCTGTCCCGAATGATCAAGTGCCTACGAAAGCAATCTGCCGTGATCATTAGGGGATGGACTAGGTTTAAATAACACGCATCTTTAACAAGCAGTCCACCGAGAGTGTGCAACAAAAAATTATGGGGATACCGCTAGATGGATGGAATTCGAATCATTTCCCGGAAGATTCCACCAACATCCTGCCTCCTTTCTCGCGACAGGTCATATTTAGCAGAGTTATCGAATGGTCGAATAAAGTGTTCGGAGACGCGTGGCGCATAAATTTGACGAGATTGGCGCCGTACCCAAACGTCAGGACACGGGTGTGAGATAGCGCCCCCTCCTTCGACAGAAGCTCCTCGGGCCAACATACGTCGTTCTTTGTCCTAGAACCCATTCGGCCACGATGGGTGCCACACCGTGGAAGAGTTTCACAGCCAACAGGATGAAATGTCGTCGACGTTGGGTTGGATTCCGCTGCTTCACCTTTTCGAAAAACCCTGAAGATTCGATCCATTGTTACAGCTTGGAGGTGGGAGGAGAGTGATGACAGTCGGAATCAGGAACAAGGCACGGCAGCTAAGCGCTGTGAACGTTGAACCGTTGACCGTTGACCCGTCTTGGTTGACGGTTTTGAGAAGAACCTGACTTCCGTCGTATTATCACAGGATAGCAAGCGTGTGGTCTCCAGATCATATGACAGGAAACTTTACTCTCGGATGTAGAGACAAGAGAAATTATTGCTGGTCCGTTCATGGGTCTTCTCCGTGACCTTTTCACAGGACGGTAAACAAAACATGTCATGTCGATGATATGATGATCATTATCTGCGATGCGGAGACAGGGAAAGAGGGTACTCCTGCAGTATCGTCTCTGTTGCCTTTTCGCAGGACGACAAACAAGTCAGGATCAACTGACAAGACTGGAATACAGAGGCTGTAGCAGCCATTTCTACCCTCGAATGTGAGCTCTCACGACAGCAAACGTGTCGTTTCGGGATCGTCTGAATGATCCACATCTGGGATGTCGAGGCGGGAACAACTATTGGCCATGGTACATTCAGATGACACACCGACAGAGTCTCCTCTGTTATCTTTTTTCGCAGGATGGCAAACGTCTCGTCTCGTCTCTGGATCAGATGACAAGACGATCCGCATATGGCACACAAAGACGGGAGATATCATTTCTGAACCTTTTCGAGGGCACACCGATAGTGTCACCTCTGTTACCCTGTCGCAGGACGGCAAACGTGTCGCCTCAGATCATTGGACAAGACAGTCCGCATCTGCATACACGGGTGAAATCATTTTTGGAAGGGCACACCAGTAATGTCAGCTCCGTGGCCTTCTCGCAGGACGGCACGCGTGTCGTCTCGGGATCATGGGACAAGACAATCCGCGTCTGGAACTTAGAATTCAGGGAATTGGTTTTCGATGCATCGTGTTTTCAAAGACAGTTCAACAATGCTAAATGGCTGGATCCCCTTGCCGGACAACTGAACTTTCTGGCTGATTATTGCCATTTGCAGCCAAGTTTGCGGAGCCGCGTTTTCTGTCTAAATTTGGTCAGTTTCAACCGTCATCATCGGAGAGCCATATCTCCTCGAAAAACGCTCAGAACACTGTGATTGTATAGTGAAATCTGTTCCTCTCTGGGAGCTCCAGGTGCCCCTACAGTCAGAATAAAGGTTTGATGATATTTTATCACCGTTCTTTTTGTGGCACGCTGAATACACCCAAAGGCTTTATGAGGGGCCGTTTCATTTCAGAGGACCTCCGATGGGTTATCATCAACATGGCGAAGCGTCTAAGTATAGATTCCATTGTTAATCTCACTGGTACCATCAGCAAGCGTACGATCGAGGGGATCTTATCAAAATATCACAAGACAGGAATGGTTGCTGTTCATGCTACATCTCATCCACTTCGAAGCAACAGAGTCCTTACAATGGACGGCACATTGGTAAGACGAAAATGTGTCTATTTTCGTGCTGAGGACTGATCAACTATGGGCAAAGTTTCTCCAAGGTCAAGTCCGACGTTGCCCAGATGTTTACCTCGACGAACTCAAGGAACTGCTAATGGAGCGGAGTGGGACAAATATTCATGAATCTACAATATGGAGGGCTCTTATGAGAAGCGGTTTCACAATGAAAAAGGTATGAAAACATAACATCCGGTTAGATTCTTTGCATGGTAAAATTTCCATGACAGCTCACTCACGAGGCACTTGAACGGAATGAACAACGACGCACTACCTACCGTTATGACTATGGTGTTTCCTATGTTCCAGATGAGACTGTTTTTGTCGACGAAAGCTCATTTGATCGTCGCACGTCGATCCGAGGCAAGGCTTGGGCTTTGAAGGGACGGCGTGCATATCGCCAATGTTTTTTCATTCGCGGACGGCGGTGAGTCTGTATTTTATTCATTTGATCACCATCTGACTTTCTGGCATAGCTACTCACTCCTTCCCGCACTATCCATGCAAGGCATGTTGTATGCCAAAATCGTCGAAGGATCCTTTACACGGCCGCTCTTCCAAGAATTCCTTGAAGGTCTCATGGATCAGATGGATCGAAGAATGCCTCCTGGCTCAGTCATCGTGATGGATAATGCGCGTATTCATAAACACCCAGATGTTGCAGCTTAGATTAGAGAACGGTACGTCGACATAACCTGACTATAAATATAGTGGCTAAACTAATATTCAGAGGCTATCAAATCATGTATCTCCCGCCGTACTCTCCAGATTATAACCCTATAGAGCTTGCTTTCTCGGCTATCAAAGCTCATGTTCGCCGTGACAGAACCCTTGGACGTGAAGACGTAGATCAAACTGTGGATGATAGCTATGTATATGAGGCACTTTTGGACGCGGCATTCTCTGTAACCGCTGATGATGCTCTTGGTTGGTTCCATCATTGTGGCTACATCTAGGATTGTGTATGTACTTTTTGAAATATGTATTGTTGTATTCAAAACATGGATTCTGTCGTCGTTGTAAGACTACTGTTTGTTGAAAAATGAAACGAGAGAAAAATTCAAGCATGCATAATTTTGCTACGTAGTGTCCATCTTTTCGCCAACCAAAAACCCTTCATCCCGGTCCTGTTCTGCAAATCTGATCAAACGGTTAGCGGTACCCCAATTCATTCCTGCCAGATCCTGCAACTTCTCTGGGGTGCGAATGGCGATGAGGTCATCAAGGCGTATAATGCCGTTGGCCTTTAGTGGGGAAGCATACTGTGCATAGTTCAGGCCATCTTGGCCACGCTCAGTGTGCTTGTCGAGGGACTCGAGCCAATTAGAAATGGGAGGATACTTGATAGAAGTCGCTGCCGCCTTGTTGGAGGATGAATGGCCTGACTCAGAAACCTTCGATGACATAGATCCTCCCGTTGATGGCTGCTGTCCCATCGTGGACCAGTTTACTGGTGGGTATGTTGGGGGATATGGCCAGGGCGGCATCATCATCATCTGGGCAGGCCACTGTGCATTACTGCGTTGCTTAACGAGAAGTTGAGTTCCTTGTTTGTCAGCGATATTCAATCTGTCGGGAGGGGTATCGATGGTCGCAGTTCGTTTACGCTAAATTGATGGTGAGATGATGGAACAATGAAATAAAATTGACATACCAATAAAGTAGCCCACAACGACAGATCCGTGAATGTGTATTGATAATGTGTTCCATCGTTGCGAACATAACATGCTTTGTCTTTGTGCTCCACGCACGCATGGTGTTTCTCAATCTGCTTCATGAGCTTATGTTCTTGTTCCGTTTCATCATCGACGACTAAAGCTGGCTTCGTTTCTTTTTTGGCTCCAGTCTAAACAAGAATTAGTGTCCATATATACATATTAAAATGTCTAGTTACCTTAGTTGTATTGACTGGAGCCTCTGAGGTGTCGATGATGCGAATACAGAATGGCTTGACATCTCCTTTACCACGTTTCTTCGCCTTGCACGTCGCAATAAATTCATCGACGTCGTCCATCATGGCTTCATAGCTATCCTCATCTTCAAGGAGTTTTGGAACTGGTTTGGGAGTTTTGGGTCGGTAGGATGGGATATAACCGATAGAGGTGAGAAGTGTTACTCGTGTCTCCATTTTTGCAGCGACAGCTATGAGGAAATTAGAAAACGATATCGATGATGGCAAATTGAGATCGCGGCTAGCGTTTTTGAAAGGGATTTCATATTTTATATTGAAGGCAGCGGTGGCTACCTCTGATGTGCCTGTAAAGCTGTCGGCCATTGCAAAACAGCAATTGAATGTCACTTACTATCACCGTCTTCGCTGTTTTCATCAAGATCTATGAATTCCGGCTCCTCGTTCCCATCAGCTGCTGGCACTTGCTCAGCATCACTGTCATTGATATCGATTGCCTCATGAATAATGTCATCCATCATAGGCCCTTCTACATCCTCGATGTCAGCAATTTGCACCTTCTTAGCAAATTTTGGTGTCGGTTTGGGCCTAGCTTTAGCCGGTGGAGGTGGATCTATCTTGGATTTGGCTGTTTTTCGAGAACCAGTTGCAGTGGTTTTCGAGCCAGCTGGGAGTCGCTTCTCAGCAGTTCTCCGGTTTCCCATTGAAACCTAAGAGAGTGTTGTGTAGTGATAGATAAATAAAAGAGATTGAAATGAGCAAGAAATGTGTTGAGGAATAAACCAAAGAGGAAACACCGAAATTTTCAGCACATTTCCCGCTCCGCTCTTGGGGGTCGGCTAATGCTCTGGGGCATCTTCTGCAAAGCTATAATGACAATGTATTATACCCCACCTATGACAGGATGTGTCTTATCCTGTGTAATTACCCTCTGATCGCAATGCACAGGCTATAAAATACAATTTTGGAGATGCCTTGAAAACAAACTATATTTTTATTTTGACCAAAGGGGCACCTGGAGCTCACAGAGAGGATCATTTTTCACTATACAATCACCATGTTCAGAGCATTTTTCAATGAGTTATGGCTCCCCGATGCTGGGGACTTGAAATGACCAAATTTGGATGGAAAATGCGGCTCCGCAAACTTGGCTGCAAATGGCAATAATTTGCCCGATCTTTTGGCCTACGCAATGCGGCACTGAACGACGAAAGGACGACGAATTGGCGCAAACCATAAAATGTTTCCGAATGCAACCAGTACTTGACGCCCACTTTCCCGTCGAGTGGAGGGAATTAGAGATCAGAAGGCTTCACGACGACCTGAAGGATGAATTATGGAATGCTGTATCAAATAGGACATTTCCGTAGTATTTCATCCTATCCATGTCCCTGCCCCATCCTCTTCAACAATATTAAATAATCCCATTCGTGGGTAACCAACCCAACGTGAAAGATTTACTTGGGAATATATGATATATCATGTCAAATCAATGATATCCACTTGCACAGCTACCTTCGTCTCCACAGATGCCTTCAGGTCATTTTGAGAGAATGTGGTCTTGTGCTGGAGCTTTTTCGCTCTCGCAACAAGCAATGGTCGAGTATTTGGCTTTGAAGGAAGTGCGTCAGAGTCACTCGATATTTCGATGACTGGCTCCGAACCAGTCACTGTCACTCGGAATTGTGTAGGCGAGGGGGAAATCGGGCGGGTATTATCCTCTCCATAGTTCTGTGAATTCGTACCTGGGTCCTTGGACCGCGGAGAGTTATGCATTGCAGATTTGCGCGGTGACTTCTTCAGACCCTCTTGGTATGAGTCAGACTCTGAAGTCAATTGCACCTTCTTCCGGGAGTGTTTCGGTGTGGGGGTGGAGGGCCGAGAGCGCGAGGACTCCGCAAAGAATTTGTCAGCCTGCCCACAAACAGCATTCTCAAACGATATGGGGAAAGGGTTTGGCTGGGTATCCTTGGACACAGCAAGTTCTTCCTCTTCCTCAGAACTCAAGAAGGTGGGGAAAATGTCCCGAAGGTTCGCTGTACGCCGTATCGCTGTGAAAGACTTGGGCGCTGTTATAGCCGAAGGAGCCCGAGATGGTCCTGGGGATGGGAGGTCATCGGAGTCACTCAATTCGATGATGGTGGGAACTGGAGGGATGGGTTTCGTGGCGGCCGCTTTGGTCAATCTTCCCGGTTTCGCCTTGGAGTTCTTGGTAGCTAGAGAATTTGCCGTGTTCTTGCCAACCGTGAAGTATGACTTCATGTCTTGTCGTACGGCCGTATTCGCAACAACCGCTTTGACATTTGACCAATTATCTCCCGATGACAAGCTCCCTTCGTCCTCCTTCATGATGGCGACGGGCTTTGTAACAGAGCTAGACGTCTTCTTGACGGCCTTGGACTTCCTGACTATCTCCTTTCTCTTCGGTGAATCCTCACATCCTGACGCAGCAGGGTCCATCGTCTCGAAACTGGCCGATTTGGCCTTCGATTTGGACCCAGCCTTCCTGGCTGCCGCACCCGCTTTCTTCTGCCGATTTCGTTCCTGTATGCCTTCAAACTCGTCGACCAAACCTGGTTCAACGATTCGAACCATAGACGCCGGCATCCACATCCGAAGATGGCTGAGAGGAACTACTGGTGTACTTTTTAGGCCCTTCCGATTCCCGTCCTCATCATCCTCGTTTCCCTCTACCCATTCGTCATCTGCAATCGGCGGGCGAATACCTGTTACGCCTGCTTCGGAAAGGCGTACCAGTGGCGCTGGGGCGATTTCTAGACGGTATTCCAATAACCCATCCGTAGAGGCATGAGTTCTTGTCGAATGGATTTTGACGATCAACGCGTCGTCGCCTTCCTGGTCAGATACATCACGAGAGGGTGAGTGCAACTGCATTGAGGAGAAATTTTTCATGAGCAATTTTGAAGGAGTCCCAATTGGATCCGCTCTTTGCTTCCCATTCTTCTTCGGTGTAGAGGGGCAATTACCCTCGGAAGCGTAGTCTGCGTCCAGTGCTGCTCGACGCAGGATGCGCAATACAGCTGACGGCCAGATAACAGTTCTGAATCGCTTAATAATGATGGGTTTAACGCCCCACTCAAAGTAGAGCTCGCAGATATTCGCCAGCTTCCCCAAATCTGGTTCTTTGGCCCAGGTGATCTTGAGGTAGTCTTGGGCTCTACCTTCCGTCTCAGATGTGATTGGATTAGTGTATGAAAGCAGGATATCAATGTCAGGAAAGTCATCAGGAACACACTTTGCCAAAGCAACATTCTTGCCGCGTTGATGGCCTTGAGAGTTGGTACGTAGCTCTTGGCGAAGCTCCTCCCGCCAACCCGACAAGTAATGTGGTAGCTCGTGGCGAGAATAATTCAAAGCGGCCTCGTATAAAGTGTCTCCGAAACCACACTTCGCCAAAGCATGCGCGATCTTGGTCCCGCACCGTGGTAGCCCAGCCTGGTGGTAGTCTCCACCACTCAACAGTCCAATTAGTATGAGCCCCCCACGAGTGAGACTAACGTCTGGTCGCGCCGATATGTCTTTCAATCGATAGATAACGCTGTGGTTCTTGTCGTCTTTCCCCGCTGAATTTTTTATTGGATGGGCTCGATTTCCGCTCAAAGTATTGCTTGAACTGAAATGAGCAAGATGTTAATTCGTTGGTTGTTATCGTTCATCGTGGTGACATACTTGCGAATGACCACGGTGGCGCCAAATAAAAAGTTGTCGACATCATCGGACAAGACTCCATCTATGATGCCGATTCGATTTAGGTAAGCGAGTTCGGCCTCAGCTTCTCCAGGAGCCTACCTCGAACGTCTGAGTATCGAATATAGAGTAGAAATACGTGCTTACTGTTCTCCACTCAAAACCGAACGCTTCGATGATGTTCTTCATGCCAGTGGTGAGCCAATGGGCAGTTCCGCTTACCCTCTTGCCTCTCTTCACAGAGGGTCTTTTGGGGCCATCGAATACAAACAGCGGGAGAAATGGCGCGCGCATGAGAGTGGCACATCGAAAGAACAACGTTCGAAGTTCGGGGTTTTCGCCCTCCTTGCCATAAGTAGCATGAAAGAACCAGAGACTTGCATCTATTCCAATACGAAAACCGCGTATGCCGTCCGGGTTTTTCTCAAAACCATCAACCACGGCGAGATGGGTCAACGAACGAGCCTCTCCTGCGGGTCGGAGAATCTATGCGAAAGGGTTACGAAAGTTGAAAAGAAAAGTGGTGGTTTGCGTACATCCCATAACCCTGCGACACCCATTTAACCTCAAGAATGGGTGCTTCGACCACTGGCAACGGGCGTGCCGGTGAAGGCGCGAATTTGAAAGTAGTGCACGTGCACAAACATAAATTTATTCAAGCTCGACTCGGAGTCAGTGCTGCGCTATTTCTCACAGAAGGACTCGAGGCGAAAGCAAAGTCTTGTATATCATGGTAGGCCTTCAAACAGTCCGTTCAAACCAACCTCGTCACTTAGTATTTTTATTCGCTTTTCAGGTCGTCCTTGCAGCCTCAATCTGTACCAAAGGCGGAAAAGGTTCAATCATAAGTTTATATCCACATAGATTGTTGACTCCATTGCTGTGTATAGCCGTAATTTCACGGCAATTTCGCGACATGACACGAACTAGAATCGAGTCCTTGCTCGCCTCTTTCCCCAAGCTAATCCCCACCAATACCCAGCACACCTGCGTCGAGACCGCCGAAGTCCGATATGTATACCAGCCGCTGGAAGACCTGTACATCCTACTTATCACCAACAAGGCCTCGAACATCCTTCAAGACATCGAGACCCTTCACCTCTTCGCACGGGTTGTATCTGACATGTGCAAGAGCGCGAGTGAACGGGAAATTTTGAAAAATGCATTCGAGTTGTTGGGCGCCTTCGATGAGGTGGTGAGCTTGGGATATAAAGAGACGGCGAATTTTATGCAAGTACGGAGTGTACTGGAAATGGAGAGTCACGAAGAAAAGATTCAAGAAATCATTGCAAGGGTAGGTGCTTGTCTACGTCTACCCCACCACCCGTTCTTAACAACCATTTCAGAACAAAGAGGCTGAGGCAAAGGAGGAACTCAAACGACGTGCTAAGCAGCTCGAAATGCAACGTCGAGAGCAGCAGAAACGCGCCGCTTCCGGCGGAGGCGGTGGATCCAGCTACCTGGGTACAAGTATTACAGGCTATACATCAATTCCCAGATTTGAAGCACCAGATATCAGTCTCACACGCAGTATATCGTCTCCCGCAATGCCCTCAGCGCGGCCACCGGCATTCAAGGGATCCGGTATGAAGCTAGGTAGCAAAAGAACCAAGCAGGCGGAATTATTAGATGCTCTAGGCGGAGAAGCCTTCGTGCCAGAGGAAATGGCATTGTCCGTCCCGCAGACGCCCGTTGTCTCCGAACCCGTAGTGCGGACAGATACGAGGGGGAGCTTACCTGTCGTGGCGCCAGAAAGGTACATATTTCCCCGATGGTTTCATTCAACTTTATGGTGACATTCTCTCCAGCATACATATTGTCATCAAAGAGCAGATTTCACTTTCCCTTATGCACGAGGGTGGCCTCAAATCTATGGAGCTCAAAGGCGAAATGAATCTCCAGATCTCCGACCCCGCACTAGCACACGTACGACTGTTATTGGCGCCAACCACGACTGATTTCGGGACTGCACTGCAATTCAAACAGCATCCCAACGTTGCGAAATTCATCCCAGGTCAGGAAAGAGTCGTAGCGTTGAAGGACCCATCTCGCGCCTTTCCTGTAGGCCAATCACTTGCGGTATTGAAATGGAGGTACGCTGGCGTGGATGAGAGCTTTGTACCCTTGTCAGGTAGTACCTCCATAACGAAACAACGGCGACCGTAAACTAACACACGCACAGTCAGTTGCTGGCCGACACCATCTAATGACGGGACATGTCTCGTGAACCTCGAGTACGAACTCGAGAACGAAAACCTTACACTTCACGATGTCGTCATCTCAGTTCCTCTTCCGTACGCTATCTCTCGTACTTGAAAATACTGATACATCAATTTATCATCTCATCGACAGACCGGGCTCCTACCCCACCGTTTCCTCTCATATGGGCGACTGGTCTCTTAACCCTTCCTGCCACTCCCTTGATTGGACTATCGCATTGATCACGCAATCTGAAAACTCGGGTTCAATGGAGTTTAGCGTCGGCGGGGACGATGCAGGTTCATTCTTCCCGGTGAAAGTTTCCTTTGTCGGACAGGACAGCATGGCTGGACTCCATGTTGAATCCGCAAAACAGATTGGGAGTGGCGAGGAGACGGTGTTCTCCCAAGACACAATCCTGACGAGTGATCAGTACCTGCTCGTTTAAACCTTGTCTCCTTCGATACCGTTCGAATAACTTCGTTCCCTTGGCTGCAATTCCACGAAATTCCCCTCGTAATTATCAGAATATTGGGTTCACGGTAAATGAAATTCGACTCCGTAGACGGAGCAATCTACAAAACTACAAATACAAGAACTACGACAAAAGTGGTAACATAATTATCACTGGCGAACAACGTAAAGAAAGACCTAGCTAAGGGATGATATAGATTAGCAAAATCTCTGTACAAAGAGAACAAGGTGCGGCACATACACCTGAAAGAAATTAACGTGGCCGATAAGGATGCCATGCACGAAATGACCAAGGTCGAGTCTTGTTGAATTTTCCTCGCACATTGCTAGGCCACAGAGCTGTCTTGTAAAGAGGTGGAATCCAGAATAGAAATTATCAGGTTCGGGTAGATTTGTTGCGGAAATCGCCCACAGGATCAAAGTAGGCGCGTGCCAGAAACCATTGAAGATATAATATGGTAGGATACGGCGCGTGCCAGCGAGTGATGGAGAGGTGGGGGACAAGACGTGTAGAATTCGGTTGTATGGGCCAGAAAAGCTGGTGTCGAGTGTTTCCACAATATTATGCTCCTAAGGCCAGGATATTGACTTGTGGCCAATGACGGGTGAGGCGTACAAGGCTTAATTCAATGGCTCGGAGGCTAAGGCAATGCTGATGTTTTCGCAACAAGGATGGCGGTAGTTGCACTTGACGGTGACGGTGGATCTGCGTTTGGGTGGATAAGACCATCGCTGAGATCGTTAGCGGTAATGTGGGGATAGGGGCAGGTCCTTCCACATACATACCTGTGACTTCACACTTCCCGTCCCAACAAGTCCACAAAAACATACCGAGCTTTTGCATCCGCTCAAGAATATGCGACCACACCTCAGCAGAGAAACAGATTCAGCGCAACTGGTACCAACTTTCTGATTAGTTGATCGTCTGTTACGGTATTGAAACTTCTGTTATCCCTCGTTTTTGTTTTTGTTGTTGTAAAAAAAACTTACACAAGCATTAATCGCGGATCTAGCACGAAGAGTGATCCCTTCTCCTCGAAGTATTTGGTTCGTCGAGCGTGGATGTCTCCTCGAACCAACGCGCGAACAGGGCGAATTTGCAAACGATATCGGGGGTATTCTTGTATCTGGTCCCAGTGTGTGAAGTCCTATGGTTGATCATAAATATGTAGGGACTTCGTGCAGCTTTACGGCACCCATGTGGAAGACCATCATTCGTTGCGGGGCCCGTAGATCGTGGAGATATATATGTGGTTGATTCAACTTGAAGTTCTTTGTTTTGGGGTACCCTTCGATCACGTGGCTGGCTTGTTCGACGACGAAGCGTTAGTCCCCTTGTCCCACTGGGTCTCCTTGTCCCACTGGTAACGTGAAGGTAGCTGCTATCGCCAAGTCTAGAGCTCATACTGGATTTCATAGTGTGCTGCGGTGTCGGGCCATGGACGATTGTCGCAGTGTCGCTAGCTGGTGCTACTGAGTCTAATTCACTTCTTCAGGTCTGATATTCGTTTTACTAGTAAACCTATTTTTGTCAAGATAGCGGTCCAACAAATTATAATCACAATGCTTAGAATAGTGGGTCACTCAGCAGAGTTACAGCGCGACAAAAGAAGGGGAAAAAAAAAAAGTCTAACTGTTTGCTATGATCCCTTGCTGTGTACACTCCCGCCGTCCCAGTCGTCGTCGCAGCCAGGTTTTTGGTTGGTCGAGACGGCACGCATCTCCGCCGCCTGCCTGCAATCTGCAGCATTGTCGGACCGCACTGTTGCGTTGCAGAACATTAACACACTAGTCTGAAGTGACAGGCGACTAGAAAACTCACGGTGTCTCTGCAAGGGAGGTGAGGTGAGGTGAGGAGATGACTATCCAGATATGGGGAAGTTGGACGTACATTTAGGGCATCGAGTCTGCTAAATGTCTTGTGGCAACCGTGACATATATTGGACTGCGCTTTTGTAGTGTGAAGAGCCTGGTGCCTCCTAAATGGCAAGAAAATTAGAAAAGAAATGCAGAACCATAAATCTTGATACAGACTTGCAATCGTGCTGTCGAGCGAAACCTTTCTGGCACCCTGGCCATTCACAAACATACGGGCGCTCCTCTGTGTGTGACCGCAAGTGACCTTGACCCCCCTCTCACGCATCAGCACATCCCAAGCAGCAAAAACACAAAAACACACACACCTCTCAAGTTGAACCGCCGGGTAAAGGTGCTCCCACACCCAGGCACGGGACACACAAAGTGGGCCTCGTTCCTGCGCCGACTCGCACTGGCCATCTGGGTCGCGGAGGTGGTGACTTGTTGTTTCTCGACCTGCAAAATGGGCGGTAGCCGCGTTACGCCGCCCGCTGAGGCATAGTGGGCAGCAGCAGCAACAGCAGCAGCAGCAGCGGCAGCATTGGCTGTGCTCTCCGCGCCTGCACCGCCACCGGCTGCCGCGTCAGGGCCCGGGGAAGGGGATGCAGCAAGCGCCTGGGCGTGATTGTAGAGAGCTGCAGCGTTTGGGGCAAAGAAAGGGTCTGATTTTGGGGTTATTCTGCCGTCTGTGCGTGTTGAAGGCGTGTTGTGGAGGAGAGAAGGTGGTGGGAGGGGTTGGGGTGGGTAGGGCATACCTTGGGGGAGGTGGTGAAGCGTGTATGGAGGACGGACAGAGAAAGGGGTGTGCTGGAGAGAGTGGTTCCTGTGCAGGTCAGAGTTTATGGGATGGTGGGACATTGGGAGAGATGGGTGTTGCGAGTAGGGAAGAAAAACACAGCCTAATAGGAACTGATCACACTCCGGTAGCGGATCACGTTCATTCTCTCGCTGGGTGGCTGTGCTGACACAGCATGATCGAATCGTATTACCTAATTATCAATTATTATATAAGCAGTCGTCGCCTCCTCATCAGTTCGCTCTCCGTAATCGTCGGTCCGCTCTCCACACTGGCACCTGCAGGCGGTGTTCGCTTCCGACTCCCTGCGATAAACCTAATCACGCTCGACTCGTCCTCTGTCTCAGACGCCACTCCTTCACCACCCGTCGTCTCCTCACCCGAGTACTTCACAAACGCTCTGCCAATCCAATCCCCTAGCTCACTCACAACCCCCCTCGCCTCGCTCATCAGGCTCTGCATCTGCAGATACCCGTGACTCCACTCAGAGAACAGCACCATCTCTACCCATTCCTCATCCCCCTCTCTCCCCAATTGCTCCCGCTCCTTCCTCAATCCTCCCTCGTCCCCACTCCCCTCCGCAACGCTCATCCGCAACTCCTCCCCGAACCGCGCGCTCTTCCCACTCAGCAGCAAGTCTAGCTCCGCCCGTCGCGCCCGCTTCGCCTCCCGCACTCGCCCCGCGAAAATTACTGTGTCGTCCACGAACGGATCCTTTTCCCCGCATTGCATTAACAACGGCGGGAACTGCGCCAGCAGCTCAGGAGGTGTTAATATCGGCGAGATATGGAAGTCCGTGGCAAAGTCCGGGTTGCGGTGCGGCCCTATGTATAAGATCGCCATCGCACGCATCTGCACAATGTATCAGTACCAATCTTGTCCCTTCTGCTTCAGGGACTTGCCATGCTAGGTGAGATAATTCGGTCCTGGAAGTATCCAGTCCGACTCGTCATCGTCAATCTCGTGCCAATGGGCTCTTTCCCCTTCGAATCCCATCCTTCTGCCCCACCACTCGACTCCTCTCCTGCCTGTTCGCCACCCTCGGGCGCAGAGGGCGAGTGCTGATACACATACCGCACCCGTGCTCCAATTGGTCGGTCCTCCTCCCTCCATTGCTCAAAGTCTTCTTCCTCATCGCTCTCTGTATCCGCAAGTTCAGCCCTGTCATCTCCATTGTTCAGCAGCGGGTGTGACATCCCACGCCGCACGCCAGTGGGTGTCCGTATGACACCCTGCATTCGCACTGCACTAGTGGATGAACGTGTCCTCAGTGCCGGTGGTTCCTCCCGATTCACCTTGCCTTCGTTCCCATTCGCTAGCCCCCGTAACGCATCCCGCCAGCTCGTACGGCGGCGCAGCCGTTTCCCTCGTGTACGCGGGCGCTTATCGCCAACCATACTCAGCGGGCTAACGTGCTGCAAATGGTCTTTCTGTGCTGCAAGCCCCAGGAGACCGGGGAGGTTTCCAGATGACTGCTCCGAGCGCAGCACGTGAAGGTGCGCCGGGGACATCCACGACGTAAAATTGAAGTCGAGTGCAGCGTAGTTGAGCACCAACGCCCGTGGCTTCGGCAGCAGCTCGCCAGGGGGTGGGGGTGGCGCCAGCGGTGGCGAGTTATGTTCCAGGATCTTGATGACGACATTCACGGCAATGGTAGCACCACTGTGGAAATAATGTTCACTCATCATCTGCTCATATAAATGAGCGATCGCTTACGCAGAGTCGCCGGAGATGATGATGTTAAGCTTCCGACCAGACATCCCGATAACAGTGCCCGCAGACTCGACCAACACACGATACACGTCGTAAGCCTCGTCGATCGCGAACGGGTACGGATCTATAGATGATGAGTTTTCTCCAGTATTTTGGGAAAGGTGATGCACCACTCACACTCGGGGGCCTTGCCATAGTCAACCGAGAGTACTGGCCTTCCCGTTCGCAATGCCCACACCCTCAGTCGCTCTTCATGGTGCTCGGGCGACATGGCCACGAAACCACTCCCGGGGAAATCAAGAACGAGATCGGTTGACTGACACAATTCATTTTCAGGCCGAGCAAAAAAGAGGAAGGCAGTGATAGGACGAAGATACGGGGATGGTTTAGGGCGAGGCAGGAGAATTCTGCGGCGGAGTGCGATGCGAGGGAGTTGGGTGAAGAAGCCAATCTGAATAGAGGTTGTTGAGTAAGTAAAAGTATATAAGGTGAGTGATCTTGCTTTACATAGGGATTCGTGGTCTTCTCCCATGTCGCCCGAAACATTTCTACCGTTGGAACTGCTCTGAATTTACGAAGCTGGGTGGGACGCGGATTGGATGATTACACGCATTCATGACGAATGAGTGAGACTAGCCTTTTCATCGCCTTCGTTGGCATATATTATATAGTACACCGAGAACAGTACGGAGCAGATGTCTCTCAGCCACTTTGGGCGGATGGACATCGCTGTGGCGAAGCCGGCATCGAGACCTGTAGTAATCCAAGTTGCACGGTAATATGAAGGAGAATACTAAGGACAAGGACAAGGATAAGGGACGATGAGGGATATGTAGGTGTACGCAACTCACGAGACGAGCGAGGGGCTCTGGTGCTGAGGAGGTAACAAGTGAGGAAAGGGTGAGGTAAAGGAAATAGAACTAGAGACATACAACCAAGACCGAGGATCTTGTCTATATTTCGTAATGCGTAGATACTGGTGAGGGTGCTTAGAATGAGTTGCCATGGTGTGAAACGTTCTGTGTGAGGGTTAGCCGGTACTCCAGAAAAAGGTGGATCGTTACGCCGCACTGAGAGCCCTATTTACCGGCCGTAGCCAGAAGAACCGAGGTGCGGTGGGACTTCCACACAATATCCTCCATAGCCAGAATAGAATGACGAGAAAGACCTGGGACGACGCGGCGGAGATTAGAGCGGAAGAAAAAGAAAAAGAAAAAAAAGGAGAAACCGAACCTGTGTGCGTTTCCAGGACGGGCTCGGACGGCCGACGAGGTGGTCGATCATAGTCGGTGAGGAGGTGCATGTGAGGAAGAACGACCTTGTCAGCAGTAATTATAGTCTTTGTCGAAGATTGCATGTGATTTCAAGTCACGTGATTCAAATTTGTTTGTATTATCCTAATAAGTGACAATAAATAAATAAATAAATAAAAATGCTCGCATCGATCAGAGCCTCGAAAGACAAACTCGAGATCGTCAACCAGCTCCTGCTCCCCCACACAACCCAGTTCATCCAAATAGACTCTATCGAGCACGCACACGATGCCATAAAGTCCATGAAGGTACCCCAACATTCATCCGACCCCGCCTGACCGACTCGCTGACTCGCACCTTCCGCGAAACAGATTCGCGGTGCACCCGCCATTGCTTCTCTCGCAGCACTGGCCGTCGCCTTCCACCTCTCGCTCGCGCTCCAACAGTCTCCTACACCCGAATTCCTCGTCTCGACGGATGCCCTCAAGGCCCACATCGAGCCCATCCTCGCATTCCTCTTCACCGCGCGCCCAACAGCAGTCAACCTCGGTGCCGCCACCCGCCGCCTCACGCACGCGCTCCACGCATCAATTGACGCGGGGAACGATGCCCGGAAGACTGCACAGGCTCTCATCGTAGAAGGCCAGCACGTCGCAGACGAGGATGTCGGCCGGAACAAGGCCATGTCGAGGCTCGGCGGTGAGTGGCTGATCGAGCGCGTGATGCAGCAGGGCGGGACAGGGACAGCGTTAAATGTCCTGACGGTGTGCAACACCGGTTCTCTCGCGACATCCGTGCGTATTCCTTGCCGCCTGATGCACCATGTTGCTCATTCCTGACAGGGATACGGCACGGCATTAGGACTCATCACTTTCCTCCACGAGTCCAGCCACCTCGGCACTGCGTACTACACGCAGACCGCACCGTACCACCAAGGCTCGCGGTGTGTGCACATGTGCTCCCCATTTGTCAATCGTTGACATTTCGCCAGTCTTACCGCCCTCGAGCTCCAAACCCTCAGGATACCCTCCGTCATGATCTGCGACACCATGGTCGGCTCCTTATTCCAACACCACAACATCCATGCCGTCGGCCAGTCTCACATTCTCAATAGTTTCCAACTCTATTGCTGATGGTCACACCTCTACACAGCTGTCGGTGCAGACAGGATCGCTAAGAATGGCGACACCGCTAACAAGGTTCGCAGTATCATCCTCATTCTTATTCCGAGCCGTTTACATGACACACACGTCTGCAGATTGGAACATACAACGCAGCTGTTCTGGCGGCACGACACAACACCCCGTTCATCGTCGTCGCCCCCGTGAGCACTGTGGACCTCGACGTCGCCGACGGCTCTAGGTAAGGAATATCCCCCATCCCTACTACTTGTAGATCTGAGAAATTCCCCTCGCCAGTATTCCAATCGAGCACCGCCCTCCACTTGAGGCATGTCTCGTGCGTGGAGCACTCCACCCTCCGGTACTAGACGACCACGGCGAGAGGGCACAGGCCGTCGTGATGATCCCACCTCCTGATCTTCCGGGTATCTACAACCCCAGCTTCGATGTTACGCCCGCCGAGCTGATTACCGCGATCGTTACTGAGAAGGGTGTGGCAGTGAAGCGGGATGGAGAGAGGATGTTTGATTTGAGTGCTGTGGTGTGAGCATGTGCGTGTGTGCGTGTGTTCGGAAAAGAGTGTCAATGAGCGATGGTATGCGCAAGTATAGATCCGCTGTAATGTATCCAAAAATTACAAGAAAGGGAACAGTCTGCTTCACGAAAGTGCCATCCACCCTGCTGTATTAGCTTCCGCGCCTTATCAACAACGATGTAGGGATGGGTGATTGGGGCAGGCTCATGCTACCTGTTGCGTTGTCTCCGTTGCTGATGATGTCTTGTATTGAGGCCTCCAGGGCGTCGACACGCTTAGACATCTGCGTCACTGGCAAATGTGCGTGAATGACGAGGGGAAAACAATGGGTAAGGTGACATAGACATACTGCGGTCCAGAATCTGGGTCGACATCTGGTCGAATTTTGTGTCCAGCTGCTCCAACAGAGTTTCCACCTGCACCCAGTGAAGAAGGCAAGCCCTCCCGTCAAACACTTTTTTGCGGGTATTGCAGGAGGTCCTACGTGTACTCACAAAGGCAGTCAACTCGTGTGGACTGGAGATGTCGGGCAGTCCCGGCCCTGAGCCTGGTGTTTTGGACGACGACGACGACGACGACGAAGAGGCGGAGCTCTTACTGGCGGGAGTTGGGGTTGTGTTGGCAGATCCGGAGTTGCGGTCTGGCTTGTTGATTGTGGAAGACCTGGAGGGCGTATTGAGTGGAAGGGCGGGAAAAGGCATTTGTTGACTGTGAACAATGCAGTTTCTTTGTTTACCGTCCAGCTTCAACTTCGTGGTCAGTTCCTTCTCCTTGCCAGCTACTTAAGCTTGATGAAATTCCTTCAAGCACCTCAGGTTTGCGCCCAAATCTCAATGAACAATGTTTGCGTCGCAGTTCACGGTGGGGCCGGAGTGCACAGTCCTTCCTCCGACCGCGATGTCAAGAAAGCCTTGCGGCGGTGAGTTTTATTCAGAGAAAAACACAGTTGGCTCTCTGGCGTGCATCTTGTATATATTATTGTCATCACCTAGCGCCTGCAGCCGGTCCTTGGATGCACTCCTTCAGGAACGCTCGGCGCTCGGCGCAGTCGAGGACGCGGTATCCGTGCTCGAAGACGAGCCCTTCCTCAACGCAGGTCAGCCTCTCTTTCTTCCGCCTTGCTCCGGTAGTCATGGTGCCACGTCCTCCCAGGGCTCGGCTCCAACCTCACACTGGACGGACGCGTCGAGTGCGATGCAGCACTCATGGACGGACTGACAGGCGACTTTGGGAGCGCCGGTGCCGTTTCCGGTGTGTAGAACACACACATATACTGTACTGAACCGAGTACACTCACCATGGCTATTTACTCAAAGGCGTGAAGAACCCCATCCGCGTCGCACGCGCCGTCCTAGACCATGCACGCGCCCCCGACCCGCTCGGGCGCGTCGCACCTTTGTGCGTCCTCCTTTCACCCACCCCTACCCTTACCCGCGCGGGCGGCCCTTGTTGCTTCTTACATTCGGAACAGGACCCTCGTTTCTGCAGGTGCGCACGAGTTCGCTGCCGCCACGGGGTTACGGATCGTCCCCCCTGAGGCACTGGTAACACCCCGCGCGACGGCGGAGTGGCGCATGTGGAAGTGGCGTCTTGGAGGGGCGTCTGACGTGCTGTCTCCAGGGGTGGAGGAAGAGGGTGGAATGAATAACGTTCAAGATACTGTAGGCGCGGTGGCTTTGGACACGGGAGGCGGGATGGCTGCGGGCGTCTCGAGGTGGGTGGGGTTTCTGAGTCCTCTGCGGGTGGTGAGGAGTTGATGCATATGTTTTCTGGTGGGGGCTTGCGTAGTGGTGGTTTGCTGCTGAAGTGCCCGGGGCGTATTGGAGAAGTAAGCCTTATGTTGGTACAAATTTGGAAAAAAAAAAGGCTGACGGGGGTTCGAGGCGGCCGTGTTTGGTGCGGGGTGCTGGGCAACCAGGGGGCTGGCGTGCAGTGTCTCAGGTTCGGGAAAACTTCTTTTTATCTATACCAAACGCTCATTTTCGATGTTCGCAGGTGCAGGCGAGCATATCACAAGGACGATGCTTGCCCGCGCCGTTGGCGATAAGTTATGCGTCTCGGGTGAAGAAGATCCTCACGAGGTGCTTCGAGGGGTTCTGGTTGATGTATTTTGGAGTGCGTTGGCCGTTGTTGTGATTGACTGAATTGACTTAGATGACTGGGTGTCTCCCACGAAGGAGCCTGTCGTGAGCGCGGGTTGTCTGAATGCAATGCCGGGGTGCTTCTGTTGACCAAGGAAGATGATGGCGAGGGCGGCTGTGTCCGTAAGTTGAATTCCACAGGTTTGCAAAGTGTGGACGTGGAGTTGACTCGTTGTGCTCGTGGGTTGTGGCATTTCAGCACGTCTATGGTGTGCGTTCACCACCGCAAGCATGGCCGTCGCATACGCGTCGTCAAAGCACCCAACGCCCAAGGTACGCAATTTATCATCTTTTCGTGTCCCCCAGCGAGCTGGACCCCATTACTGGATAGGCTTTCGTGCTTCGCCGACCGAAAGATTCACGTTCCATTGACGGAGAAAACCCGCCCATATTCATTACAGCACTGCCATGGTAGAGGGCTACATCCTCGAAAATATTACGATACAATAATTGGCTCAATGCATCCTCTATCGCACCCCACTTCCATTCCTCACTCCTCCGGCTTCGCCCGCATTCATGCTGGTAGTAGTAGTGCCATTCAGGACGCCGATTAAGCTGGTTGGTGGGAGCCCCATCACGGCGGAACTAGGACTGTTTGTGGTGGGCGATAGAGGGCCGGTGACCCGAGTGTGTGGCGTCGGCGTCGAAGGGTTCCTAGAAGCCTGGAGACGTTGAAGGGTTTTGATGGGGAATTTTGTTCTGGGAGTGGGTTGGTTGGTTGGTTGCAGTAGGACAATAGATATATAGATATGGCTTACCGACATGTAGAACAAACCGGGACGGGTTGACAAAAGACTGCGTGTAGTGCGTGTAGATTTAGATTTAGATCATAAATAGAGAACAATAAGTTTGTCAGCGTACTGGAGAGACAGACGGAGCAGACGAATCCGATGTCGATAATGTTCTTGTGGCAGAAGCACGCGGCTCGGAAGTCGATCTTGTCCTGTGTTGGGACGGAGAGAATGTTTCTGATGGCAGGAGGCGGGAGGAAGGACATCTGCGATGATGTAAGTAGATGCTGAAAGAGAGTAAACGACAGCTTTACAATCAAGTATTGGAGAAGCGCATCGCGGCGCTCGAGGAATATGTACGAGCCGCCAGTTAGATGAGCGGCTTGTTGCAAAAAGACGGTGTCGGGTCCGTAAATCTTACAGACATCTATGATTACTTTCTGGGAGAGGCGAATGAGTGGCTGAAGATGGGGAAGGGAAGGGGCAATACCAGTTTCTGGGCGGAAAATATAGAATTCATTATGGGGATGTATGATGTCGAAAGGTCAGGGGATACGGATAGGACGAGGATACGTGGGTCGGGGAGGGCGGCAAGGTCAGGGGCAGCATTGCTTGGTGTGGGTGGGTGTATGATGCGGTTGATGTCTACGGCACAAATAAACTGAAAGTCGAGAATGATATGGAGGACGTAACGCACAGCACAGGGCTTTTGTGAGCGCGCCGACCAATGCACACGGTTCTTCGGGAGAACAATGAGCAGAAACAGGAACCAGAAATTTGAACATACCTTCCTCCTCTGGGTCACCAAGGTCCTCCAACTCCTCCATAATTCGCTGAACCACGGTTGAATTGACGGCCTTGAACGACGGGTACGAGTTCGCGTCGGCTATCTGTGCGTCGTCCACGACGACGGTCGTGGGGTACAGCATGACGCTGGAGGGAACTCAGGTGCGGGGAGCAGATCACAGGGTCGCTGCGGTGCGAACCTCTTCCCGGGGAGCGCACCGAACACGGCCAGAGTATTTTCATGCTTGGAGGCGATGTGGGCGTTGAGGAAGGCGAGGAGTTGGGAGAGAAAGGTTTTGAATGAGAGAGGGTACGTGTTTGCTAGACCTGCAGAGAGATGCCATTGGGTCGGAGAGAGGTCAATGATGACGGAGAGGTGAGAAGGTTTGTCCATGGACGTCGGGTGCAGCGAGCTCGAATGTTTACGGATATTTACATTGTGGCTAACCTTAACCTGGGAGACGAGGGCGACGACGAGCGTCAAATTGATTGATTGGTGGCGTCGGAGAATTGATGATCGGCGATGACCGGCGCGAATGTGCGAGTGGTGATTGGACCGTGGACCGTGGGAACTGTGACGGTCACACACAATGGGCGCTGTTGACGATGACGGCGAGCACTCGGCGTGGCTCCGAAACAAGCCTGGGAAAAAATCTGTGCAAAGTTGGTTGCGTGATGGAACAGTCACGTCGCATATCGAGGTGTCTGTCAGTGCGGGTTCACTCGTCGTCGCTGGTCGTGGATAATGCTAGTAATTGTTTGGACGGCTGTTGCACTGAATTTTAGCCGGTTGTTTTCATACAAAAAAGTTCCAGCAAATGCGTTACGGTTAAGGTTGGGTGATGAGCGGAGGGCGTTCGGTGTTGCCGGTCGCAATGGCCACGCGTGTGAACCAACGGCTGGCGACGTCCTGACGCTCCATCTTTTCCACCCCTGCCAGCTGATTCCTCTCCTTCCCCTCCATCTCTATCATCGCCTTCGCCATCGCACTCCGTCCCCTCCACAATGCTCGCCACGGCTCATCCCGGGTCTCATTCCCAACACTATCCGCTGGTCGCGAACGACCCCCTCAACATCAACTATGACAGCGACAATGATGATGACGAAGACATGCAGGTCGATTCCGACAGTGATGTAAAACGTGAGGACGTTGATGCCGACGGTGAGTTTATCGAGGACGAGCCACCTGCTGTGCCACTCCATACCTCCGTCGCCGGCCGCCCCTTATCGTACTACCCGAGAGATTCAGTGCGTACTTTAGCCCCTACTGAAACTTTTTAAACTTTGCCTAATGCACACCCGATGTCAGGGAGCCGAGGATTCGGTGTGTACACTCTCCTTGGACTTTCCATGTTGCTTATCATGTGGCAACGGTGCCTCAGGGTTACGAAGATCAAGATGACGACGACAACGACGAGGAAGACGCCTCGTATGCCGATGAAGAGTATGGAAAGAAGAAGGTACATCGCAAGAAAAAGCAACCCTCGACATCGTCGACAACTGCAAGACCCAAAGGTACCTATCCCAGCGTGTCTCTGTCACCACTTCATCATATACCTTGGCAGTGTCCGTACGTCACTCGCCATCTGATTCTGACTCAGAATACGGCTCTCGCTCCAAGAAGAAGAAGAAAGCACGGTCCTCTGGTGACGAGATCCGCGTCTCTAGCAGAGGGGGCAAGATTCCCAACTATGTCGACGACGTCCAAGACTTCGGTCAGTTCGAGGACGACGACACCGACTCTGGCTACTACGTCGACCCTAGCATTCAGTACAAAGAGGAAGACGAAATTGAAGCTGTACTCAGCCACACTCGGGATGAAGGCCGTGAGCATGAAGGTGAAGACCTGTGGTTTGACAATATCGTACGCTTTCTGTCGCATATACAAACACTGCAGACCGAAACCATTTCGTCGCCAGCGCTTCCACATAAAATGGAAAAACTTTTCTCATCTGCACAATACAGACGAGACATATGAATTCCTAAAACGGTTCAAAGGCTTGAAGCGTGTGGACAACTACATCAAGGCCTACAAAATATACCAAGCACGCCTCAACACACCAGGTCTATCCCGGGAAGACGCAGAAGCCCTCCTGCTCGACAAGGAACGCGAAAAGGAAGAGCACGAACAATACAGGATTATCGAACGCATAGTGGCGCATCGGGAAGCCGGCGAGAGCGTGGAGTACTTCTGTAAGTGGACAGGGCTCAACTATGAGAACTGCACCTGGGAAACGCAGGACGAGGTGCGCGCCATCGCTAAGGAACTCATTGAGGCGTATCGCACGCGGGAGGCGGAGGCGCGCTTCCCGTTCAAGAGCGTTACCTATGCAAGGAACCAGCGGCCCACCTTCCAAAAAATACACAAGGACCCCGAGTACATCGTTACAACGGGTGGTGTACTCAAGGATTTCCAGCTGACGGGACTCAATTGGTTGGCATATCTATGGAGTAAGGGCGAAAACGGGATCCTCGCAGATGAGATGGGTCTCGGCAAGGTTTGTCCATGTAGGACTCCTTTTTTCTTCTCATGAACGAATTTTGGCAGACTGTCCAAACCGTTGGGTTCTTTTCGTACCTCTTCCACGAGTTGCATCAATATGGACCATTCCTCGTCATTGTCCCGCTGTCAACCATTACTGCCTGGCAGACGCAATTCCAGGCTTGGGCCCCTGATCTCAACGTCATTACATACATCGGGACGGCTTCAGCCCGCGAAGTGATACGTTCTTACGAATTTGGGCCCTCGAATAAGAAGCTTAAGATGAATGTGTTACTTACTACATACGAGCTGACATTAAGGGACTCGAAGGAACTTGGCGACATCAAATGGCAAGCGCTGGCCGTCGACGAGGTTAGCGCCCATAACAGTTTTTCCAGGGTTTCTGTTGTGCTGATTTCCATAAAAGGCACATCGTTTGAAAAATTCAGAGAGCCAATTGTACGAAGCACTCAGATCGTTCTGGGCCGCTTCTAAGCTGCTTATTACGGGCACGCCTCTACAAAACAACGTGAAAGGTGCGTGTTGTGGAGCCTGATCGGTCTACTCATCTCACCTCCACAACTATACAGAACTGCTTTCCTTAATGCATTTCTTAATGCCTGAAAAATGTTCGATTTTGATTTTCCGAGTGACACATTGACCATTGACTTGGGTTTCCTTAGTCACTCTCAGTAACGAATTTGATCTGAACGATGCTGACCATGAAGAGAAGATCAAAGAGTTGCACGAGCAGCTGGAGTCGTTGATGTTGAGACGTCTCAAACGAGACGTGCTGACGGAGCTACCCACGAAGAGCGAACGTATCCTACGGGTCGAAATGAGCGCTCTCCAAACACACTTCTATAAAAACATCTTGACAAAGGTATGCGTGTCCCTCATCTTACCGACCTAGTGATAAAATTGTGCTGCAGAACTTCCACGCTTTGGTGAAGAGTGCAAATGGAAACAATAATATTAGTTTGCTCAACATAGGTACCTATTACCGTGTTTCATTCATAGCTCCTGCTCAACTGTGGATGTAGCGATGGAGTTGAAAAAGGCCGCAAACCACCCGTTCCTATTCGAAGGTGCTGAGATCCGGACGGATAACAACGAAGAGACCCTTAAAGGCCTGGTCATGAACAGCGGAAAGATGGTCCTGCTTGACAAATTACTCGCACGTCTTCGGCAAGATGGCCACCGCGTCCTGATATTTAGCCAGATGGTTCGCATCCTCGACATTCTCAGCGACTACATGACTATGCGTGGGTATCTACACCAACGCTTGGACGGAATGGTCGCGTCTGAAGCACGTAAAAAATCAATCGCTCATTTCAATACTCCTGGATCACCTGACTTCGCATTTCTGCTGTCCACACGTGCTGGAGGACTCGGTATCAACCTGGAAACGGCCGACACCGTCATTATCTTTGATGTAAGCGCCGGCACTCGCATATGAGCGAGACATGGAGAACATGTTGCTGATCACAAACATCTCGGTTGCAGAGCGATTGGAATCCGCAGAATGACCTGCAGGCCATGGCGCGTGCTCATCGCATTGGACAGAAGTCCCATGTGAACGTGTACCGGTTTGTGAGCAAAGATACCATGGAAGAGGATATCCTTGAGCGCGCAAAGAAGAAGATGGTGCTGGAATATGCGAGTGCGTTGTTTTTTATTTCGGCCTATCTGTTGCTTATCTCCTACTTCAGTCATCAACCAGATGGATACCTCACAGGCACATCTCAGCTCCAAAGCTAATGTTCAAGTCAAGGATCCCCACAAACCCGACAATTTGAGCAAGGACGAACTCACCGCTGTCTTGAAGTATGGTGCCCAGAAGATGTTAGTATTTTTTTCCGCTCTTGAAAGTTTGTTGTTGATTTTGATCATACACGAAGGTTCGACAAGGATAATTCACAACAGGACAAGAAGCTTGATGAAATGGACCTTGACGACATTCTTACCCGTGCTGAGGACCACGAGACGATGGCTGTCCGTGGTGATGGTGGCACCTCGTTGGGCGGTGAGAGTTTCCTAGCTCAGTTCGCAGCTGTCAGCGACGTCAAGAACGATATGAATTGGGAAGACATCATTCCTCTCGACGAGCGGCAAAAGTTTGAAAAAGAGGACGATGAGCGCAAAGCAGAAGAGTTGGTTGCGCAGGAGTCGCGGGACAGAAAGCGGTCACATGCCCCGGTGTCGTATGAGGGCATGGATGTAGACCAGCCGACTGCCGCACCTGCGACCAAGAAGCCGAAGGCGCCTGGGCCCACGAGGAAAACGGCCAGCCAGAAGGCGATGGAGCTGAAGGAGAGGGATGTTCGCGTTCTTATCCGAAGTTTACAACGCTGGGGCGATATCCGGCAGCGATACGATATCATTGTGGGGGTGTTTTCTTCTGTCGTGGATCATTTTCACGGCTGACCGTAATGTGGTTCGTCAGGTTGCGGAGTCTAAACTGCAAGACAAGAACAAGGGTATGATGTTTGATGTCGCAGAGGATATCATTGAACTTTGTGAACGTGCCGTTGACGAAAATAACACCCAAAAGAGAACACGGATAGCAGCCGGGGAAACGCTGACGAATGCTCAAAAAAGCAAAGCCGTGTTGGTCAGCTATCGCGGTGTTGGCAATATCAACGCAGAAACAGTTCTATCACGGCATCGAGACCTTCGTATACTTTACGACCACCTTCATGAACTTCCAGACGTCTACAAATGGACCATCCCCATTGAGAACATTAGACCAACGCTAAATTGGTCCGGGCGATGGGGTCCAGCAGATGATTCGATGCTCCTTGTGGGTGCTTATCTCTACGGTTTCGGCAATTGGGAAACCATGGCGAAGGATCCGAAGCTGCGACTCGAAGGGAAGTTTTTCCTGGAGGAAGGCAAGAAGGGCGAGGACTCTGCCAGCAGACCTATCCCCAACGCCATCCATTTGGTGCGCCGCGGGGATTTTCTGCTGAGTATCCTGCGAGAACATGACGAGAAGCTGCGTTCGTACGAGAGTTCCCTGAGGAACAGGGGTCAACTAAAAGTTTCGGCATCCCCTCCCCCAACAGCTGTAGCCTCGTCTTCGAACAGTGGCAGTTTGAAACGACGAGCTGAGAGCGAGGCTGTGGCATCGGTTGACGACGGAGGCTCGCGCAAACGAAAACGTCGTCCGACGCCTACATTCACTGACTCTGAGTCATCGGACGAGTGGTATGTGCCTGGATTTGCATCAGGTTCTTTGGGTTGATGTTCTACTACTTTGCATAGCCCTTCAATGGATGAAACATCGACCAAAGAAGAATTACGGCCGGTCAAGAAGCAGTTGGTGAGCAACGATTGTGTCTACCGTTCATCCAATTCTTAGATGGTCACTTTCCGCGCAGAAACAACTCAAGTTGTCCGGCGAAGATATGCCAAGGGACGACAAGGTGGCGATCTTGAAAGATTCTCTGGCTGCCATTGGACGACGGATAGAGCTTGTTCTAAGTGCAAAGCAAGCTGCTGGCGAGGATTGTGAGAGATGGCGTCGACATCTCTGGACGTAAGTGGCAGAAAATGACCGCCTGCGATTAATTTAACATACTCTGGGCAGTTTCGTGACACTCTTCTGGCCCAAGAAAGTCAAGGCATCAAAATTGGAGGAAATTCATGCTAAAATGGTGATGAAGGAGGCGGCGCCAAGGACATCATTGGAAACTGGTACTGCAAAGAAACCACGTGCGAGCACCAGCACAAAGACCAATGGTTCCTTGCCACCGTCCAGTTCCTCAACGAGGGCAAATGGCAAGCCTCATCGGTGACTTGCATTATTTTTTCCAATCTGGTCTCTTTATTGTTTTCTCTGGGCTGGAATCCTCTTTGACACCTCCAGTTTATTCACCGGTTCCTCGCATCACTCTAGCTATCAATTATTGCACCCCTTGTTGTACCAACCCCAATCTATACCCCTGTAGATTACGACATGGCTTAATGCACTGCGTCCCTGCGTCCCACGAACACGTCCTGTGGAAAAGTACTGCGCACACTAGCTGAAGGGATGCACAAGGACGTATTCCCGTAGTGGGGTAAGAATAGGTGTAGTTGTAGCCACCAGCAGAATCAGGTCTGCAGGTTCTGTAGCCTAGGCGGTTCGGTCATACGGTCACCAGAGCAAATTCACGGAGTACACTCACTACCGAGCACGAACAGCTGATTTGGATGCAGCCCCGGATTTTGGCCGTCGTTGGGACCCCATGTCGTTGACTGCTGCAGGGTTTGTACCGTTGGGTCGAGAACTACGCTCAGGAGCGGCGGAACGCTGACCGTCCGTTGCAGTCTGACGAGCATTAGATGCTGCAAAGAGAAATAAAATAGTCAACGACATGTTGCGGCTGAAACAGTAAAGCTCACCTTGTATGATCAACGCGTCTGCCTCCTTGTGGAAACTCTGCATGAGAGCCTTGTACCTCTTCACCTCCCAAGCCATCTGCGATGCACGGGCGTGGTTCCCTTGAGACAACGCCCATTTCCTCTCTTCCTTATACCGACGCCGTTCCGTATCTGCCAACGATGCCCGGGCGCGTAGGCGAGCCACCTCACGGTCCTGGGGCGACATGGATGGCTGTGGGCGAATCAAATCCGAAGATGTGTCGATAGACGTGATATCTGATGGACTCAGTCTTGAAGACCTGCGGGGACGATGGTGGCCACCTTCTGCGGCAGTACTCCGGTGGAAATGCACCGATCGCTGTTTCTTTTCGGGAGCATTGTGACTATGCGGCTTAGCCGTTCGTTTGCCATATAGCCCATCTCCAATAATCCTCGACAAAACATCCGTGCCGAACACTCCCAAAGCTACTCCGAGTATCGTAGTCACAAATTTTGTGATATCCTGCTCGGAGCCAAATTCAAACAAGAGCTTAGCGCCGACAACGAAGGCGACGGTCGTAGCAAGCTCTTGGCTAATTGTGAAAGCGTAGTAGACCCCGACCCCCTGCCATAAACCCAGTAGTCCGAAATCTCTCATGGAGGGTTCCCGGGAAAGGATAAACTTGTCGATTAAGATGCGAGCGCTTAGGCCAAGCAGAAGAGACACTGAGGAAAACGGCATAGTTCACCAATCCATCTGTTTCGGTCAGAGGCAGGTATGCAAAAAATGAACATGAGGCGAGGAGTTAAATTGAACTATTTGGTATTTACCACTGTTGACAATTTTCTTGAATAGGAAATGGTGATATTATCGGGATTACAATGAAAAATAGATGTGGGATGACATAAAATTGCCTCAGTGCTACGGTATCAGTCCTGGTCTATGTAGTTCGCCATAGGATCATCCCCCATCCGACGACTCATCCTGTACGCCTCTGCAGAAATAATGAAAACGTTGATCAAATCCAACAGTGGGGAATGACATACCAAGTTCTTCTTCAGTAACATCATGACTACCTCCCCCAACCGTCGTTTTCTTCTTTTTACCCCATCTATCATCCTGGTCTCCCATCTTTCTCTTTCTCTCTTCACTTATAGCTTGAGCCAACCGCTCCTTGTCCAATGTCACATCGCCTTCCCCTATTCGCTTCTTGGAGAAGTTTTGCCCAATCCTTTCCCTTCCTTCGCCGGATTCATCCCCATTCTCCACGTGTCCGGCAGCCACCATCATTTGAGTTATATCAGAGGTGGAAGCCGGTATCGCAGCAGCGAGAAGATTCTGGGCAACTGAAGCTCTTGCAGCCTCGATGCCTGCCTCGCCAGAGCAGTAGGAAATATGGATGCTAGACTGGCAGCAAGCGTAACCCCAAGTTGCAGTCGAGCGATCATACCATGACCCCCAAACAGCTGTATGATTGTTAACCAGGACTAAAATCGATTCAGATTAACATACCAACAGATACAACAGCGACACGCACCATCTTCGGCATATTTTGACTTAACTTTGGCCCGTTCCCGACCTTTCACGACCTTCCCCGTCCTAGAATACTCAACATACTCCTCCGTCTGTCCTTGGAGCAACTCTTTTGGTGCCTTCTCCAAGTATTCCTCTCCTCCGTACTTTTCCAAAATGCTCACTTTTGACGTATTTTTCAACATCTCTTTCTTCCGCTTGTACTCATGGTGTAACAGCTGTCCTTGGGTGGGGTTGGCATTGAGGTGGACGTCGTTTCCTCGGGCAGAAGCCTGCCACGCAAAAAGTTGGAGATTTTGCACCTCTGGCGCCTCACCGCTGTATCGGAAGAAGTTTTCGCCTGCGAATTTGGCCTAGAATGATCCGTTTGGTACACGGAAAGCGTTGTTAAAGAAGGACATATTACTCACGTCCTCAGGTGCGATATTTTTGAGCGGAGCATCACGCATAGATCGGGTTTTAGGGTCGTAGTAAGCACTTGAGGGGTCCAGATTGATCAAGTATTTGGCGGTATCCTCCCGAATACGCAAATTTCGGACGGTGATTCGAGTTTTGGCATCAAGTTTTTGTCCCACTGCGTCTGCCGCATCCGCATATTTGTCCTCGTCTGCATCTTCTTCGTCACTGGAGCCAAAATCCGCATCTCCTTCAATACCTTCCCCCTTTCCTGCTTTAGCCACCTTCCTAACGGCTGCTAGGTCTGTCGTAGTCTGATTGTCAATCTCCTCTTCCCGCAATCTCTGTCTCTCAGCTTCGATTGCGGCGTACTCGTCATATATCTGTTTGTGTTCTGCAGGATCGTAGCCATTCCAGCGATCCCGCTTAGCGTCATAACCGGTAGTTATATCTTGAATAACTTCGTCCGGCCGGATGTCTTTGTTAGAAAACTTGGCACCTTTCTTTCGTGGCCGTTCCAGACAGTCTTGTCTTTTGTGAGTCATTGCACCACAGTTTTCGCAGGCTCCTTTGCGGAATTTCTTAGCGGCAGGACCAGCTTTGGCACCCCGGTCGTACCAATTATCAAGCTTGTTGGATGTGCGATCATCTTCAGGTCGTCGCTGATGGCTCAAGGACGGAGCTCCAGTATCCAAATACCACGGAGCTTGTGAAATGTATTCTACATTGGATTGTCAATGGTGTGTTCCACACAGAGAACCTGATGTTCTTACGGGGGATGTGGGGGTTGATGGGCCGTCCTTCTTCATCAAGGGCAGCTGGTGCAGTACCGGCCTTTCGTGCAGCATCAAGGTCTTTCTGTCGACGAAATTCCTCTCGAGAAAGCTTTCCGGTGGCTGCAACAAAAACAGCAAATGCAAGTGAGAGAGGCAATGAGGGTGAATTGATGATCCACTCACCAGAGGACGAAGCCATGAGCAGCAAATATTTGAATCAATGATTATGTAATAATGGTGCTTCGCTGACTCCCCTGACCATAAATATTTCAAGTTGTTCGTTCTTGTCCATGTCCACTGAACCGCGAACACAGTCCCCACAAATCCCAGCATCTTCGAAATACCATCACCCATATTTCACTCCCGCAGAAGTCGACTACCTATCTGAAAAACAACGGGGAAAACTTTCCATTACTCAGGAGGAAAAGGTTCGACAGAATGCTTGTGGGTTTCTTGAAGCTGTCGGTGCCAGAATCGGTTTGTAAGTCATATTTTCTCATGCAACTTATCTTCGACTGTAACTCAGAAATGATTGCTCGGTGACAGTCCCAGGAAGACAATCGCGACAGCGCAAAATCTGTATCACAGATTCCATTTATTCTTTCCTCGTAAGGACTTCAGCTATTACGTGAGGAATTTCACCGTACCACCTCAGAGAGTCTTCTCACTGGCCATTGTTTCTGTCCAGGATGTTTGTCTGGCAGCGCTTTTTGTTTCCACCAAAATGCATGACACCCTCAAAAAGCCTCGTGAACTTCTTGCCGTCTCTTATACGATACGTCGACCAGAACTGGCTGCAAAGTCAAAAAATCCAAGTAGAGAAGTAGATCTGGAAATGATGGATCCCGCGGTTTGTTCATTTCATAAGTCTCTTGGTATCTCGCAGTTAAGTTGTATGTATAGACAGTGGAACACGACCGTCAACGGCTGTTGGCTGTTGAAAGACTGATTTTGGAAACAATATGTTTTAATTTCACTTCCAAGATGCCGTTTCCCTATGTGATCAAGATTGGTCGAGCGTTGGCGGGTGAGTTCGCTCAAGCTGGGAAAGTTGTGTGGTGTTAACCAATGGTATCAGCGACCAAGAAATTGACCAAACTTGCCTGGCGTCTAGCGATTGATTGGTGTGTGGTATTTACACGCGCTCGTGAGTTCTCCTTGACTGGGCCCTTACAGTCATCGTACCCTTGTGCCTTTGAAATATCCTCCACACGTGGTAGCGTTGGGTAGCGTATATGTGGCGTCTCTTCTCTCCTCTTTTGAGCAGCCTACGTCTCCCAAGCGGTCCGAATACAACAGTAGCCATGAAATAGCGGCTTCCTTAAGTCAAGGTGGTGATTGGGAGGGACAATTCCAAGCCCAAGTTGAGGATTTGGAAGGCACGACTGCTACCCTTGGCATATTGGCGACATTCTAACCATTTCGTCATTTTCAGAAATTGCTCATGTAATCATCGACCTTCTGCTCCAGGTCGCTCAAAATCCATCAGCAAACACGTCGCCAAGCACACCCTCTTCACCTTCACCCCACCCCTCTCCGCGCAATCAACCATTTTTAGCCAATCAACCTCAATTTAATTCTGTGCCCTACAAAGCGGACCAGTTGATTCGACTGAAGATCGTCATGCGAGAAAGTGAACACCCTCCTCGTCCTCGAAAACCGTTAGGAAGCGCAGATCCAAGCGCATTATATGGTGGAGACGAGGCTGCTTTGCTAGGACGAAATGAAGGAACAGTTAGGTTTTTGTTTGGCCCACCTGGAGTCGACCCAAGAGCAGATCCAGAGATTACCCACCGATACCTCACAGAACGGAAAGATGGTCGCACCCATATTTCATTGAGTGGAGAGACTGATACTGAACTGCCGATCGTCTCTGCGCGCACAAACGAGTCGTCGCACTCTCGCGTGCCGCGTCGTCGAGGGTGTAGAGCAGGTCGTAAAGTTCAAGCGACTCGCTGGGAGGCCGCGTTATTTCGTGACTCCCCACTGCATTCGTCCTCTGCTTCTGCATCCCATTTGCCGCCATCACTTCCGGGAAACCCTAGTAGCGCGGCCGCAACCCTTCTGCGGCCTGCAGACACGATGACAAATGCAAACGTTGACGTGAAGAGTAATAGTCAGACAACGCGGACTTCCTCGTCGACACCTTGGATACGACAAGATTATTATACAGAGCTAGCCTTGACTCCAGCATGGGAATGAAAGTGTGCAGCTGTCACCGGTAAAAAGCTATCATAATTTGTTCCTTATTCCAGATAATACGATTTCACATTACAAGGATGAAACTAAAAGTAAATTTAGCGTTGACCGTCTAAAAGGACATCATCAGAACGTGAGCAATTTCCATTTACTTGTACGCACAGGCCTTGGTCTCGAATTTCCCTGTTTCAGTGAAGATAAGGTCAGGAGAACGGAAGCAAAGACTTAAGTTCTTACCCAAACCAACGATTATGTTTTGTGGATCTTGCTCCTTATTATTGAGGTAATTTTCAAGGATCCTCTTGGTCCCATTTGCGTAGCGAGCTTGGGCGTCCAGTGTAGTACCCGAGTAATGAGGAACCATACCGTTTCCTGCACCGAGGGGATTTCGCATTGTGCGCCAGATGTGATCCTTGGGGGCAGGCTGGATATTCCAAACATCACCTGAATAACCTGGGCATTTTTTGACGGCGATTTCAGACATGACTAGGCATTAGTGGATGAACGGAATAATACCGGCGAGGTGCCCACTGCTTAGGGCCGTCGCGACAGCATCTTTGTCGCAAATAGCACCGCGCGCCGTGTTGACAAGCCAAGCACCCTGATTCAAGCAATGAGCAGTCAATCAAATTGACCTGCAAACCGAGATGTACCTTTTTGAAGTGTTTGAGCAGTTCTTCGTTTACCAGTCCGCGGGTTCCCTCGTGCAATGGGCAGTTCACTGTGACCACGTCACACTGAATGTTGAGGAGGTAAGCGCCTGGACTCTATTTTCGTTGCATCACTTACCTGAGACACGAATTGCTGGCCACCACATTGTCAGAATGAAACTCGAAATACGATTAGAAATGGCCAACCTTGAGATCCTCGACCCTCCGGACCTTGATAGCTTTAGTGGCAGCTAGATATTTTGCTCAAGACATGGCATCTGAATAATGAAAGTGATCGTACCCTCTGGACTACGATGTATTGTGAGACCCGACACGTCGTAAAGTAAAATGAACTCACAGCGGGTTGTAGTCGTAGTAAAGAAGTTCTTTGCAGTCGAAGGGGGCGAGGCGTTGGAGCACCCGGTAGCCAATGCGACCGGCTCCGATCGTGCCGACCACCTTACCTTCGAGATCATAAGCATTCCGAGCAATCTCAGAGACATTCCAATCGCCCCGTTCGGACATCTACATGGGACATCTGAATGAACGTGCTACTGAGAAGCAGTCATTAAAGGTACCTCGTGTGCGGGAACAAAATTCCTGACGAGGAGGAGAATAGACATAACAACGTGCTCCGCTACAGACACGACGTTTGATCCAGACACCTGACAAAGAGTCGAAATAAAGTTGGCAAAAAAAAAGCTTTGACACGAAGGGGTTCACCTCCAATACTTGGATATTACGATCAACTGCTGCATTCAAATCGATATGGTCGGAGCCGACGCCTGCAGTGATACAGAGCTTGAGATTTTTGGCCTGGCAGTGTAAGGCACGACTCAGAATGACAGAAGCTGGCCAAGTGTATCAGTCAGTACCTTGTTGATCAATTCGCGTGTGAGGTATCCAGGGTGGAATGGAGTGGTAATCAAAACCTCAGCCTAAGGAGAGTCATGTGAACTGATTTGGGGAAATTAAGCAGGGAAGGTCAACGGACGTCAAGAATATGCTGTTCAAAACCGCTGTCCGGTCCCTCTTTGTCACTGGTGACCTGTGCATATGGCTGTTACTTGGCAAACGACTTCCCAATGGGAGATGAATTACGATGTATTCGTGCCCTTCAGACTTCAACCATTCACTGATACCCAGCTGTGCGGATCTTGAGACGGTTGTGCGATATAATACAAGTAGAAAAATACCGAATTCTCAACAGTGCCGAGAAGTCGGGGTTCCTGCTTGGCCGCCGAGAAACCGTTGTAGAGAACTGCGAGAATCTGCAGGGACATATTGAGGCTAGCGGGACACGAGAAAAAAGGATAGATCACCTTCATGGCTGTGAAATGGCTTCACAAGAAACCAGAGCACGATGCTTTTTATACCCCACATGTGCATGAACGTTGTTCCTTCTCAGCTGACCGAATCATCCTTGAGTTCCGGAATTAGTGGATTCAGTGCGGCGGGCGGCGGGCGGGCGGGCCTCGCCGCCGCACTAGTAAGGTCAGGCGATCCAATGTAGCTTTCGGATTTACTTGCAGTTAATATGAACATTGAGCATGTGGGCACGATCTGAGGATGGAGCTTCAAGCTTCAAGCTTCAATAAAGGTCAATTCAGCCGGTTGAAGGAACTGCTGAAGCTGAAGCTGAAGCGCTGACGTCGACTGTTAGAAAGTGAAAATCGCAGTATTTGGGTCATCGATCATCGTTGCAGATCATTCGGGGTACGCGTGAGACTTCGGAGTTGAATAACACCACGACCCCGGAAACGGCGATCGGCGCAATCACGTTATTTCTCAGAATAACCCGCTGAATATCTTAATGCTCGTACGCCTGCGTATTCGGTCATCCTTCTTACTCTTCTGGCTTGCGTGGCTGCCTGACGTGGCTTCGTGGATTCACTATCCTCCCCAGGGGTTCGCTACCATGACCCACTACGAGATACCCTTGGGCTTCATCGCAGCCTGCGGGTGTGCACCATCCAGCACATATTACCCTACCGCCGCACTGAACCAAATGGCCTACGGTAGCACAAGGTCTTCTTTGTGTATGTATACTCCATCATTCTCATCTTTTTTACACAGGCAGCAGTCATGCTTACGGGCCTGCCTGTGGAACCTGCTTCAACTTGACTTTATTAAACACATTCCTGTCAAATCCGCCATTTTACCCTCCCAACTTGACCAAATCTGTCGTGATCAAGGTTACAGATCTCTGTCCTCTTTCTCGTCATGGCTGGTGTTCAGCCACAGAACAGAAACCCAATCAGTGAGCACGCGTTTCTTAGTACCCGGTTTATTGATTCTCATGCTTTCCCTTGGTAGAGCTGGCCACTACCTCAATTTTGACCTTGCTTACCCATCGCCAGCCATTCCGAATGACTTTTTCCCCTCAAATGTTTCCGAATACGTTTGTTATCGATCTGTCGTTATTTTTTTCTTCTTGCGGCTAATACTTAATTCGCAGGGATACACCGTCAGTTCATTCTCGGTATTGTGTATTGCCTGACCCATATACAATTTTTTAGGACTTTGGTGTGTGGAACATTAGCTACACCGTTGTGCCTTGTGGGTCAAACTGGGCAGGTGTACAAAATTCCTCCGCATTGGGAGCCGTGGATCATCTGGGACCGGAGTCTGTTTGTTGTCCCGCAGATGTTACGGTGAACTTGTTCGCCCAACTGCCTTGAATCTGACTAACCTTACTTGTTTCTAGAACAACGCAAACGGAACCTGTAGTTCATATTCAGATAACCATGGCTTATCGTACGTCACCACATTCATCACCATGCAATGAACTCCCAACAGTAGCTCATCGGCACAGACCCACCCAAATCGGCCTCGGTCACCCGCTCACCGTCTACACTTGGGTATCGGTACTAATACTTGGTGCAATAACTTATTTTTTATCATAGCAAGGAATTTATAATCTCCCTGATACCCCGTCGTAGTTACAGTTGTGACAGTGAATACCAAGTTATGGAAGTGGGGATGATAAATGAGTGTGAATGCCTTCATTTCTCCAAATCATCATTGGCTACTTTCCTGTATTTTGCGTTCTGTCGGAGAAGGTGTCGAACCCATCGCAGTCCACACCAAACAAAGAGCGCAGCGGAAACACCAACTACAACTAGTGCAAAGAAGGCTGTTCCATACGGATATGAAACGGAGGGCATATCTGGTTCAAGGTCAAGATCTGAAACGGGCTCAGAGGTCGTTGTCGGTGTGTGGTCCGCGGTTCCATCGGTTTCCTGTCGACAAGAAACGCATTTTATTTGCAAAAGGTTCATAATGAACAGATGCAAGCCGATCATAGCTCAACGTGAAGAGGCACCTGGTCGCCTTCCGCATCCGTCTCAAGCACAACTTCAAGCTATACCAGACAGAATTAGTATCCAAGGAAGTTGGTTGGCAGAACGAACATACCTCGCCGGAGTCAGCAATGATGACGTCTTCGACGGGACGGTCGGACCCGCCCTTCGCAACGTCCTCTATAAATGTTCCAATTCAGTGACCCAGAGATGGTGGAGCAGGGAATTTACACAAACCGATGGTATGGACAATATTCATTCCATCAAGAACCTTTCCAAAGACGACCTGTGGACAAATCGTGAGAATTCATGAGAAATCGTAGATGATTCTAAAACTGACGTGTTTTCCGTCCAGCCAGCTGGTGGCCACGGTGCAGATAAACTACATTATCAAAAATCAATTTCGGACTCAGCCAAGCCCAAGAAAACAATATTACGAATTGAGAGCCTGCGAAAGATGTGTCTTAGTATTGCAGAAGGGGTGCAGTTGTCAGACAGGAAGTACCATTGGTATCCCTCCCTGCATTGGCCATTGAAAGGATGCCTGGTCCCGTGTGCTTGTGTTTGCTAAGTCGAGCCAATGAATATCACTAAAGTCGAAGCACATCGGTATTAAGCAGACTCACAAGTTTTCGTCCTCAAACCTGTCACCGTATATCGACTGAAGACCGACAATTAGTGATGAGGAAAATGCATTGATCCAACCGTCTTCTACCTTTCCACCAGTACCATCACCTTTGGCTTCACAAGGATGAGTTCTTGAATCAGTGCGGAATTGATCACTACATACTGAAATCACCGCCTTGTATCCTGAAATACGACGAGGTTGAAGTTAGGGTCATGGATACTGGGTGATGGGCTACTCACATGAAATTTTTGATGACCCGGTGAAATTTAGAACCTTTGTAGCCAAAACCAAGATCGCTGCCATCCTTGGATTTTCCAGTAGCGAGAGCCCGGAAGTTCTCTACCGTTTTCGGTACAGACTGCAATATACATTGGTTGGCGCTGTAATGTAAGAGCGAAATCATGAAACTCACGCCTCCATAAAGGCCCATGACAACTTTTGACAAGACTTCAGCAGAGAGTCCAAGTCTGTATCGTAAATGTGAAGCGCACCTCGGCCGAGATCCTTGTCCCCATGTTTGATGTCGAAATAGACCTTATGGGTAATTTTGGGCCCTTTTATGGCTTCAGCTGATTGCGCGCAGAAAAAGGCTGCGATAGAAATAACGAGAAGAGCAACGGAAAGACGAGCAAACATGGGTGGGTGTGGAAATATTGAAAAACGAAAGTTTGACGTGGATGATTTGTATATTGCAGATCGTGGGAATTTCCCTGATATCCTTGAACATGGAACTTGAAGATGACCTTGTCCTGAACCTTACCCTCGATGACCAGCCGGTTTCGTCGAAATCCGCGACCGACAGGAAGGGGGGGAAATGGACAGACAGGCAATTTTGGATTATATCCTCGAATAAAACTTGCACTTATTATGGTGTATATAGGGTAAAAGCAAAACGAGTTGCAAAACGGAAAACAAGACCAGACGAAACTCTTGCAGGCAAAGTCGGACATACTGAAGAGGATGGGCCCGGGTTTCGCCCCGCAAAACGTCCTCGAAACGAACACACTACTCCCTCGACACCACACGATCGCCCTGCCCAAAGCTCCCGACCTCCAACACAGATTATTTCCTCCCTTTTTTCGTATAACCCCAAAGTAGAAGCACCAGCACAGAATCATACACCCACAGTTTTCTCAAAACCTAGTAATGCTCCATTAGCCGACTCCTCGACCTTCTTGGGTTTGGGTCTCAATCCACTGATCACATCACATCTATCTACCAAGATGAATATTTCCAAACCTACCTCTATTCAAAGAGCGGCTCTATCGGCAATGTTATCTACTAATTCGCAAGAAACACCCTCGAGGGACGTATTCATTCAGTCCCAGACTGGATCGGGGAAAACGCTGGCGTTCTTGTTGCCAATCATCCAAGATCTCCTCCCGCTAAGCACTCAGTCATACATTGATCGCTCCATAGGTTCTCTCGCGATAATCATTGCCCCTACGCGTGAACTAGCAAAACAGATATCGGATGTCCTCGAAGCCTTGCTCAAGCTTCGGCTGCGTCCTGAAGACGAGTCAGCTGATGACCCCGGGTCTTCTTCTACTCGGTTAACTCGCTGGCTTGTCTCTGGCCTGCTTACTGGTGGTGCTACCAGGACGCACGAAAAAGCTCGGCTGCGAAAGGGCATCCCCATCTTGGTCTCGACGCCTGGTCGATTACTCGACCACCTGCAAAATACATCGTCCTTCAACGTTGGTAAATGTCGATGGCTAGTTCTAGACGAGGCTGACCGCTTGATGGAGCTTGGATTTGAGGAGACTATTACTGGAATCATCCAAAGATTGGATGGACGCAAAAAACTTGCGTTACAGGCTCTAGACGAAGGGAAGAGCGTGGAAGTGGGTGGTTGGGACTGGGAACGTCGTAGAAGGACAGTGCTTTGCTCCGCCACTATACGGGAAGATGTCCAGAAATTGGCGAATGCCGCCCTCGTCAGTCCGCTCATGATCAAGGCTACTGAGATTGATCGAATTCCGACTACCCCCGTTGCTAATAGCGACAGTGTGGTGCTGCCTGTTAATTCTGACGAGTTTACGCCACCCTCGCAGCTCTCCCAGAAGTACGTCGTTGTTCCTTTGAAGCTGCGACTGGTCGCGCTGGTGGCCTTGCTCCGTTCTCTTGTCGCAAAATTCCAAAGCCATCGTGGAACCAAAATCATTGTGTTTCTGAGTTGCACCGATTCTGTCGACTTCCATTGGCAGTTGCTTGGGTCGGCTTCTATGGACGGAGAGGACAATTCGTCAGAATCGGATGACGAAGCCGAAAAGGCTGAATCCAGCGGCATTAGTGACAAGGTGAAAGTCAGATCATCCCTGCTCCCTGACACCTTCATTTTCCGCTTGCATGGTTCCCTGCCGAATCCTGCCCGTATTGCGTCTCTTCGAGGATTTGCAGCGCTACCGTCAAAGAATAAGCCCGTAAAGCCTCCAACACCATCATGTTCGATTCTTCTCTGTACCTCACTTGCTGCTCGTGGACTGGATCTTCCACTAGTACGGGCTGTCATACAACATGACCTTCCAACGGAAGGTGGTGCGACTGAGTATGTGCACCGAGTAGGCCGTACCGCCCGAGTAGGAAAAGGTGGCGAAGCGTGGAGTTTAGTTTCACCCAGTGAGATTGAGTGGGTAAAGTGGGTGGAGGCGAAGATGCAAGGGGGACTGGCCACTGCAGACGAGAATCGAAACAGGACTCTGGAAGGAGTGACAATCGAAAGCGTGCTCAGAACCGGATTTGGAGGCAAGGGGACGGAATACGAAGAACGTGCCACAGAAGTGCAGCTCGCTTTCGAGAAATGGGTACTACGTCAAAAACAGGTGCTCTCTCATTGCTGCAGCTCTGTGACCTCTTTGACTCACTTTCGATCTTAGAATGCTGAATGTGCGCGCAAAGCATTCCTTTCTCACATGAGAGCATACGCTACACATCCATCGACCGAAAAACACATCTTCCATATCCGGCATCTTCATATCGGACATTTGGCGAAAGCATTTGCTCTGCGCGAGGCTCCCAAATCTGTTACCGGCTCTGCTTCAAAGTCTGGTAGCAAGAAGCGGCCCAACGTGAAATCTAAGTCTCAACTTAAATTTAGTAGCAACCGTCGAGAAGGAGATTCGGTGGAAGGCCACGAGGGCAAGGCAGAAACGCGTATGCGGGATATTGTGCGAACCAAGGGGCGAATGTCGAAACAGGGAGGCGTTATGATGAGTACGGGTGCATCGGAATTCCAGATTGCAACTGGACAGGTACTGGAAAAGATGGCTGTATCACGAACATAACTATGATATCCTTACTTGACGTCACGTGGTTACTGTAAATCATACTAGTCACGGTTGACGAGGAGTTCGACACAAAAAAAAATATCGAGATGGCTTCATATAACTACGTTGATACTCCAAATTCAAACCTGGTCAGCGCTTTATTCCGTTTTATTGCGTCCTTCGGCCATGCTCATTACGATCTAGGTCTGCTGCATTTGCCGGTGAGACTTGCATTCTTTGTATTGGGGAATGATCCATTCATGACCTGTCCTCGAAGGATGCCATTTACGGAGCCAGCGACAACTCGGACGTGCTTTCACACATTTTGCCACGGCTGTATTATTCGCGCAATAGAACACGTACCTCAGTGTCCAGTTGACCGTTCGCCCCTCGGGAAGGATGATTTGCTGCCGGCTAACACCATTGTCAGATCTGTCAGTCGTGTTGTCTTCTCCCCCACAATGTTTTTTTACCCACTACCCTCCTTGTATTCCCCTGCGATTAGCTCGTGGATGAATTGGTGGTAGAATGCCCCCATCGCTCATCGGGATGTGCTATCACATGTCAAAGGCAACTATTAGCCTCCCACCTCAAGGATGCTTGCCAGTACACGCGAGTCTCTTGCGCTGAGGCTGAATGCGTTGAACTTGTCTTGAACGATGCAGGGAATCATTCACGCAAATGTGTGCACCGTCTCGTTGAATGCGAGGGCTGTAGAGCTAGAGTCAAGTATATTGACTTGGAAGTAAGTCAAACCCCCTAAATTCATGGAGTGAGTTTACCTTACTCGATAATATCCGCCAGTCTCACAACACAGAATGTCCCGAGAAGACAGCAATATGTTCTTCTTGCTCCTCCGAGCTCCCTCGTGCTTCCTTAGTAGCACATGCCGCCACTTGCCCAGACGTCGTCGTTCCTTGCCAGCATAGTTCCAATGGATGTCCATGGACAGGCTCGCGCCGCGCTCTCACTTCCACACACATCCCTTCTTGCCCGTACGAATCAATCAAAGATTTTTTCTCACTGAACAATTCCCGACTAGCTACTCTCACGGAAGAAAATTTATTGTTGAAGTATAGAGTTGAAACTCTAGACGGAGTGGTGCACACCATGAAACGTGAGATGCAGGCAGTCAAAACTGCATTAGGACCGTGGTATAGACCAGATGGCGCGTATCGTCCACCCACACTTCCAGTCTCTTCCGACCAACCGCTAGAAGCGCAAATGTCTTCCTCTTCTGTGCATGAGGCGACCATTTCTCCTCTTCTGGTGGGTTCACAAGACACGTTCGCTCCGACAGTCCCGGCAACTGCGAACCCCGACATCCTAGCCCCTTACTTCCCTCCAGCCACCGACGAGTCTTCAACACAACACTCTGAGCATCAACAATACCAAAACCGAATACAGAGAGACAGACATCGCCAGTCTGCGAACATCTCTCACTTCTCCGATCTTAACCTCGCGTATACGCGCCACATTAACCAGACCGTCCCTCACGCTTCGCACCCCATCTACTCACGGCCCGTCTCGCAACCGCAAACACCGAACTCAATAGCGCCCATTAATTTGAGCACGACACTCGAAGGATCACTGAGCAGTTTACGAGAATCGATCGTCACGCTGTCGGCATCTATGGACTCTCTGGCGAGACAACACGACATTGCGCTTACGAACGAGACACTGAAGTTGAACGAGGAGGCCATGAGTTTAAGGGCCATCGTGCACGGATTAAGGATGCAGGCGAGTTTCACTGGAGAAGTGGCGCCGAGATAAGGCGAATGTTTTTACTGACAGGTTTCGTGTTATAGGTACACACTATCATGATGGATCGAAATGCACAAGTGACAGATCGTGTAAATGAAACATGGGGCGAACATCGTGGGTCTATCGATAGCGGGTGGTCGGCGTCAATGCCCTCGCGTTTCTACAGCTATCCTCCGCAGGCACCGGCGTCTATCACGAAACTCTAAGGGGTTGGGGGAACGTTAGCGTGGAACAAAGCCAAGCGTCTTTGCACCTCTATCCTTTGTGCAATGTGTAACACGACATGTCGTCGGGCATAATCACAAACAAACCCCTTGAGCGTTTTTATGAGGTGTCATCCCTGATTGCTCCAGACCTTGTTTCCTTTTTCTTCCATTTGGCCCACAATGTCAGCTCGTCGAGAAGCTCTCATTCCGAGATACCCGAGGTCAAGGGTGATATCCTGGATGCCCGTAAGACCCTTTTGGTTAATTCCACCGTGTGTCGTATGTGGATGGTGTGGATGGCGAAAGCGGTGTACGTTATTGAACACAACTGCTGACCCATGTCCCTGAATCCGTTTTGCCTTGGCAAAGAAACATTGAATCCTTGCTGTCACACCCTGACTGGAAGGCCTGCCAGTAGTGAGATCTTGAGAAGCAGAACCTGGGACGGAAATCGCCGCTATACCCAAAATGCACTAGCGACAACCCTTGACTAGGAGTCACGATCATGATCTAAAGTGTTTTTGTGTTCAACGTTGTGCTTGTTCGGTTCCCCTATTTCGCCAGGGATAAAACCTTACTTTTTGCTTATCTTTGGGCGGTCGAACTTTGAAAAGTTACGTCACGGTCCGCACCAGTCTACACCTAGATTTTGCCTATTATTGCCTATTGTAATTTGGGTATCAGGCAAGTGTGATGGGGGGTTGCATTTTGGTTGCCGGTGCCGTACATCCTTCGAATCTTCGTCGGACTCGCTACGAATCGCGAAACAGGGTGGGGTGGGTACTGCCAGTTGCATCGTTGCTTGACCATATGCATATGCACACCCAATAATGGTCCCCTGTTCATTTCCGCCGACGGAACGATCGTCCATAATACATGATGTGCATATACGATCCGATGACCAAATTGAAACGGGGGTACGTACGACTTCGGGGCTACGTTAATAAATGGAAATTTTGGATAGTCCCCGCGAGGGCCTCCGGTTAAGGTTCTGTTCTGCTGTTCTGGTCTTCAAGTGATTTGCAGACTTTTGAAGACTTTTGACAGCAGACAGCTGCGGGGATCATCAAAATTTGGAATTAAAAAGGAACAACCCCCACACCTTATATAGCAGTAAATAAAAACTGAACTAGGATAATATATGTAGTAGAAAGAAGAAAAACGACCAAAAATTGTTCTTGTGGGCAGGGACAGAGAGAGGTTCAGAACAAGAACAAGAACAAAAAAAAAAAAAGGACAGTGGATGACGAGGTGGTGGTAGGTTGTAAAACCAGTGGTAGGAAACGTTAACGAGGAATACTACAAATTGCTATTATATAGACGAGAGCAAAAGGAAAGACGACGATATTTTTGCAGCAAAAAAAAAAAGAAAACCAAAGAAAAAACAGACGTGGCCCATGCGGGGGTGAGAGATAGAGGCTGGGTATGGTCGTTTTTGAGCATCGAGGGAGGACGGGAAAGTAAAAAGAAGAAATAAAGGAAAGTGTTCGGGTAGTATAAATGCAGGGTGTACTACACAACGAGTGTCTGTTTAATTAAAACATGGGAGAACAGAGAAGACCAACAGAGAGAGCACCAGGAGGGGGCAGACCAATGCGAAAAGCACACCAACACTTGATCAAGTGTAAGCGTTGTAAGAATCGGTGTGCAGGCCGTGGTTGCCGTGGTTGCCGTGGCTGTTTTCGAGGGAGGAAGGGTCAACGGTCCCATGGTTGTTATTATTATGGCTATAAGTGGCGTACAAGTCGGACGGCGACCTGGCGAACTCGATCCCATGAAGTGCGGAGTCCCGTCGTTGCTGGTTCTCGTTGCAAGAGGAGGTAGCGAAAGACCCATTGTATTGCCCCCCGTCATCCACGATGGACAAGTTATACGATGACGACGATGGTGACGACGACGACGACGAAGATGATGAAGACGACGACGTGATAGTGGTATGATAATGTCCTGTGGACGAGATTGGCGGTATATCCCCATCAAAAGAATACTTGTCCGTCGCAAAATTCATCATGGGCAAGCTCATCGATGAGCCTCCTTCGATGCCTGACTCCGCAGGCGCATACATGGCGCCAGAATCATTCGAGACGTAAAAGAACGGGACGGTCTGGTGTTGGGGACCAGAGGGATCCAAAGCGACGGGTGAGTCGACCATTCTAGACGGCGCCTGAGGATCCTGACCACCATGCAAAGCGAACGCCAATTCGCTCGAGCGCGATATCGGAAAGCACGAAGCCCTTGTTTCCCCGACAACGGGCGTTCGGCCTGGCGACACCGTGGACGAAGGCGAGGGATAGGTGCTTGTAGGTTGGCCGTCGCTGCTGTCACGCCTGATGAGCATCTCGTCCGAAACGGGTGTGGTGGAAGAGACGAGGGTATCCCGCGGTGAGTACGATCCATGGGCCGATACGCTTGCGTGTGCGTCGGTGAGCCCGGATTGACCCCCATTCACGTCGAGACCAGACATCAGATTCAAGAATCTGCCGCTGGGACTGTAACGACAATAACGGTCAGTGCCTGTTATATACACAATTAGATTCGGGGAAAAAACTGACGAGGATCCCTGGCGAATGTCTGAGGAGTTGTAGCCAGCGTCAGTGGCAACGCAGCTGCCCACATCCGAGTAGTATGCGCTCGTATTGCTGGACTCGCTCCCCGCCAAGGAAACCATGGAGCCAAACCTGGAGTACGCATCGTATGAACCAGACGTTGCGTCATCCTCCGTATCGGGATCGTCCGCCCGCCTCTGGAATGCGTAGGCATTCAGGTGTGCGATTGGGTCGGGGGAATCACGCCCTGGATCGATGGGGGATGGGATTTGTGGGGGAGGTGAGGGTGCGATGCCAAAGGAAAAGTCAGGGGAGGGTAACGGGCCTGGCAAAGGCGAAGGGATGGTGCGGGAAGACAATACGTGCAAGTGGTTGCCAGGTAGAGTGGCTCTCACAGCATGGAAAGGAGTGAGGGGCGAAGATGAAGACACCGGGTTGGCAAAATCATACATCGAGGGGTCCAAGGACGCTCGGTGTTGGGGTTGGATGTGGGAGAGGGAGTGGGGAACGGAGAGGTTGTGTGGCAGCCTTGGACGGACGGAATGGGGACTGTAGGCCAGTGCACGCCCGAGATGGTGGTGGAAGGACGGATCTGTGTGAGATGTGTGCGTTGGTGGGGAGTAAGGGCTGCCAAAGAGGGCGCCATTCTTGGCCCTGGCGAGATGGGCGTAAGGATGAGAGGCCAGACGAAGGAGACTGTTGTCGACGGATCGACGACGCCCAATAGCACCAAAATCGTCGCTCAAGTTGTAGTCGGGAGACGACGACTGGGCGTATACTGGCAACGAACCCCGGCGCAAGTTGATGACGTGGGAATCAGGCTCGGGGTCACCTGGGCGAACGATGAAGACGGTGTCTTCGTGTGAAGGGGAGTTTTGCCAAGGAGTGGGGCAAGAGTCTGAGCCAAATTGAGGAGGGTTGGTTGCAACTGGACTAGACTCTGAGGACGTGTCAGCGAACTCGGGTGGGTTGCTGGTTGAGCGAATGCTCTGGGGGGGCGACTCGGGGATGAGATCCAACATTCCTGGGGAAAGAGGGGAACCTTGTTGTTCCCCGTCTGCTGCCGGTGCCGGGGAAGAACTGGCGACAGTGGGTAAGGATTTGAGCTTGCGTGCCGATAAGGCTTTTGCAGCCAAGGCCTTTTCTTTAGCCCGCCTGGAAAGAAGAAGATGAGCGGGGGTAAAGGGTGCGATAAGCGACGAACCTGTTCTGGAACCAAACCTGAGGAGGAAGGTGAATGGAGGAAGATTAGTGGAAGGTGAAAACGAACCTGTACACCGCGAACGGACATGGCGAGTTGATCTGCGAGGACCTTGCGCAGACAAGCATTGGGCTTTGTGTCGCGACGAAAGTGGTCTTCGAGTACTTTGAGCTGTGCACGCGAAGTCCGTTTCCGATGTTTTACCTCGTTGGGTGTGTAGGGATAGAATGTGCGGAAGTCGACGGTGGAGGGGTCTTGGGGAAGGGAGGGGTCGGGGGACATGAGGGTGAGAGGGAAGGTGTGGGGAGGGGACAGGAAGTGGGCGTGAGATGAAAGAGAGTGGAGTTGCCTAACGGGGGGAGAACTTGAAAGCATGTTTTCGGGGTGAATTCAAGGGTGAAGAGCAAGGGCAAGGGCGAGCCAGAGCAAAGAAAGACGGAAGAAGGAGGAAAAGACAAAGACGGAAAGGAGAGGCGAAAAGAACGGACAAGTTGGGGGTAAAAAAACAAGGTGGACAGTCACTGGACGTGGACAGGATCTGGCTGCCAGTGGCTCACGGCGTTGTCGCGTAAATAAGCTGTGGGAGCACACGTCAAACGCTATTAGACGTCGACGGGGCGGTAGCTAGCAGCAGCCTATGATATGCATCTCAACTGCCCCCAACGGTACCGCTGCTGTACACCGTTGCAGCCCACCCTCTTACGTCCTCCGCTGTCAAGCTGACCACCGGTCCCGCTTTAGACTTTCTTTCACATCCGTTCGCCCGTTCGCATACGTACGTACTCTCGGCACAGGGACATCTCTCCTAGGTAACATTCCCGAGATCTCAGATACTCGTCCGCGATTGGAATAACCCTGAACGCTCAATGCAGACTCAGAAACTCAAACAGCAAAAAATGTCTCCGCTTCCGGGGCTCTCTTCCAATGGTTCCCTGTTCAAGATATCTATACGAAAATAATGTAGTATATGCAATGTGATGACGAGGAAAGGATCATGCGCAGAATGTACGAGTCGTCATGGTGAATTTCGGTGCTGATGGAAGGATGAATGATGGGATGAAGTTGATGTTTGGATGGCAAAAATTGAACAAGAAACGAGGCAAGGATCAAAAAAAAAAAACAGCACACAAAGATAACAAAATCACTTGGTTCTCCCGTTTTGGTCTTAGAGGCCGAGGTCCATCGCTCCTTCGTCCGTCTCATGTCGTCGTCTTCGTCGTCCCAATATTTCCTCCAAAAACCCATCCGGGACCCCAGCAAGTGGCGAGGCGGAGAACGCCGCAGTCCCTTGCGCTCGACACTCAGCGTACGTCGTCTTCATCGACGCTCGTGCCCGCGACACCACAGGATGCGCAAAGATCTCGTACACATCAACCCGCACAGCAGGATTCCTCCGCATCATACTCTTGATCAGCTCTAGCAGCTCAGGACTCTCCTGCAGGTCCACAACATCAAAGTTCTCTTGCCGAAGCTGATGCCATGGCTCCCCCCTAGCAGCACCCCCACATTTAGCATGCCTGACCCGAATTAGCGACACGGTCTGGACTTACTGATCAGGTACAACAATGTTCGTGGCGGTCTCGAGTATGGTCATGCCAAAGCTATTATTTGCAAAAAAAAAAAAAGGAAGAAAAGAAGTCAAAAAAGGGGGGCATGATATCAGAAGTCGGCCAAGACTGACCTGAAGATATCAGCAGCTCTCCCATACTGCCCTTGCAAAACCTCCGGCGCCAAGTACAATTTGTCTCCTTCGCGCTCAAAGCATCCTCCTCCGAGTCCTCCACTTTCCGTACTTGCTGGTCGGGGCCACAATGACGCCATTCCAAAATCACCAATCTTGAATCGACCCTCGCCAGTAACGAAAATGTTCGCAGGTTTCAGGTCCAGGTGAATCACCCCCGCTTCATGAATAAACCGGAGGCCCTACGGATCACCATCAATTTCAAAATCAGTTAAAAGTTACACTGCAAACAAAAAAAACCCACATCGCTCAGATCTGCAATGATCTTCCATACTCTCGCCTCATCAAGTCGTGGAAAGACCCGTCCGTATTCCCATAGAAATCGTCCAAAGTTGCCCAACTCACATAGTTCAGTTCGGATGAACAACCGTCTGTCCTCCTCCCAGCTGTCAACGTACGCAAGCACATTCGGGTGCCGACCCTGCGCAACTCCTGTACTCGCAGCCACCGCGTCCGATAAGTGTTGGAGAATTACAACTTCTTCTCGTAGCCGTAATCTGTCCCAATCGCATCAGCGCTCAGACTCCATGGCAACCTGCAACAGTGCTCTCCGCGATCGCAATGAAAACACCTAATTGGCTCATTCACTCACCGATGCCTTACTCCTTCAAACGTCTTCGATTTCTTCACAGCGAACACCTCTTCCTCGTGACCGCCCTTAAACCGTACCTTGATCACCTTACCAAATTCCCCACTTCCTACCTCATCAACCTGCACAAACTCCCGCTCGAATCGCCCCGGCTGCTCATGCGTCGACAGCCCGGTAAACTGCCGTACCTCTACCCGTGGCTTGTGGCCGCCCGAATTCAGGCGATGTCGCAAAGTCGGCGAATTGGGTGTCGTCGCTAAACCACTCGATGAGCCCGAGGCGGACCCCGCAGGGGATAGTTTTAGCTTGTTTTTGGAGGGTGAAAATGGTATCGGCAACCGTGGTAGTAAACTCCACTCTGTGTGGCAGTCAGTAGATCATCTAGAAAATAAAATATACAAACTCACCTCGGTCTTTGCGTCTTGTCGGCGTCCCAAGTAAAGACTCGCCACCTCCAAACGAAAAGGCTCCGCTACTACTCCTCCGCATCAACCAGCCCGTGCGAGGCATGGCCGACGCGTCATTTTCTTTGGAAGCCGTCGCGGACGGTCTCCCGAGCCCCAGCCCACCATATTTACGCCGCCTCCAGCTCGGACTAATATCTTCCCCCTCCCCCTCCCCTTCCGAATCCGTCGCAGTCAAGTCAATTCCAACCACTGTACTCTTCTTCCCCAACGCAGGAAACGCAGCAGGCAAACTCTTCCTTGGAACCTTCTTTTCCCCCAGATCGAACCCGAACCCTACTTTATTCGCGATGGCGCTCTGCCAGGGCCGTTCCCCCACCAAATGACTCGTCTTCACTTTCTTCACAGGCGTCCCCGGTACCTTTTTGATTCCCTCCTGTGGGCCCTTGGCTCCAGCCGCAAGCGTCCGGAGAATAAACGCATCAACGCCGCCTTCCCCCTGGCCAACCCCATTCTCCATCTCGTCGAAGAACGAGCCAACCACCACCGCCGCTTCAGGCCACCCCGACCCCGACCCAGGGCCCGCACCGGGGGTAACGAGCCCCTCATCGCCGTCGGAATAGATGGAACCTACGCTCGTTGACGCTCTTGGCATCACACTCAAGTAATCTCCACTGGGACTCCCCATACCCATATCTTCGTCATCGCTCAACACAACTCCCGAATCCCGCAACTTGAACTTCTTGGGTAGCACAGTCTCCCCCGCACTCTTCCTGTTTCTCGGCGAAGGCGTGCCTTCCGTGACGCTAAACACAAATGACGAATTTTGTGGACCTGCACTGTCCCCAAACAACATGTCTTCGCTGTCGCCGGAATCGTCTGCACGTAGTGATGTGTCACATTGAGGAAGGGAGAGAGGAGACGAGCGTGGGGAGGGAGATGTTGACCGGGGTTGCATCATTTTCCAGCGCACTGCAGAGGCGCTCTCACACCCTGGTCCAGCGTAGCTGTGACGTTGAGGCAGCTTGAGGCGTGTCCTACGTGGGCGAACACTTAGGCTGGCTGCTGTAGACGGAAGAGGAGTGGCTGCTCTAATGGACGAAATGGTTGGACCGAAGAAAAGTGTCCCCGCGCTCTCAAGACGGTTGAGGGGAACACGACTCGGGAGAACAACTCTTGGAGGTAGTCTGGTGGCATCAGCGTTGACACGACTGCGAAGGAGAGGTGATCCTGTTTCCGACGACGAAGACGATTGCGAAGGATTTCTGGAATGTGCCCGTGGAGCGCAAGGGAAGACGACGCCGTTACTAATTCGACTGATGTGCGTTTTAGGACCAACCTCGTTCTAATAATACAGCCCATGAATGTCAATGCTGCAACAATTCGCTGAAAAAAATGCCACAACTCACTTGAACAGGAGACGGAGAAGTAGATTGGCGGACACTCTCCAGCAATTCGATAGATAACGGCCTCGAGCGTGCTCGTCTCTTCGTTATATGCCCACTGGGTGAAATAGCTTCCGCGACCTCGTCTGCCTTTCCAGTACCCCTACTGGTAAGCGTTTCACGCAATTGTCTTGCAGTGGCCTTGACCTTTGTATTGCCACCACTCAGAAATAACGCGTCGCCGACATCATTGTCATCCTCCCCAACTTCGCAACCCGAATCGTCGTCTCCACCAAAGCTATCACCAGAATGATTTGGATCCGTGATTTTTAAGCGGGTCATTGTCTTGGTCTGAGTCTTTAGGTGCACCTCCGTTTCTGCCTTTGAGTGTGGCGTACGCGAACTGAACCGTGGAGCAGGAAGCGGGGCAAGTCGGTCAAAGGCCACGCCCCCAAACTTCGAGTCCGCATCCTTTGAGGTAGATATGCTTAGGGGAGTAAAAACTCGTTGACGAAGAGGCGTGGAACAGTTATTGGTGAGAGGAGTCGATTTTCGTTTCGTCCCTACGCCAACACGTACCGGATTCACAGTCGCCGAAGACGCAGCAGGACTGGTGGCAGGATGAGGGAGTGCATTCAGATGTTTGATAGAAAGCACTGGACGGCTAGGGATGCGATGTATTTGCTTTACAGGAGTACGAAGGGGTTGCGACTCAGACGACGGAAAGAAGATGGGCGAGAATGGAGCTGCGGAGGAATTCTCGAGAAAAATAGCTCCTTCAGAGTCTTCAGGGGATATTGGCAACGGCTTATTGGTGGCGGGATAGTAATTTAGCATGGGTGGTGATCTGAACGGAGACTGGAGAAAGATGTCGTCGTTGTCGAGTGCACCAGGAGTGAAATTACTTGCAAAAAGAGGTCGTCTGCGAAGAGGAGATGGCGTGAGCATTGGAGAATTGCATGAACTGGTGTGATCTGCAGTAAGCCTTGGAGGAGTGCTGTTATGAATGGCGCGACACGAGGGAGACATGCTGGCGTCGCGTGTTCTAGCGCGAAAAGACCTGTATTCTGAATTTGGGGTAGAGGAAAGCATTACAAATGAATGAGGATAGGATGTAGCGCGTCGAGCAGGGTATTTATAGGCGTTGTCGTGGTGTAGGTCGTTGTTGGCAGAAGTAGTTTTCGTTGTTGGACACGACGAACAAGGATGCGGCGATGTTGTTGAACGTTGGGAGGGGAACCGACCCGTCATCGGCTATTGACTCTTAGTTGGAGTGCGTGGGAACGTTCAACGAAGACACGTGATGTCGATCGTTCTTTTTTTTTTACGTGCAATTTCGGAACCAATTTATTTGACTCGATCTTGCAATGGATATTTATTGCAGTACTAGTACGCTCAACGCACATATATACTACTAATACGAGTAATATCCAAATTAATTGTGGTGGATTTCCTGAGATTTGAGGCAAAGGACGCGTCCAGTCACGATTGTGACCAATTTTTGAGTATCATCATGACCACACATGTTGGAATTCTGCCAGTTGGTAATTCGACCCAACGGAAGAGTGGTTGTCTTTCGCGGCTAACGTTCTTGAATTTCCTAGATGTCTTGGACACGCTATCTTTGCGGCTGCATTCGGGAGGGCTTCCCTTTATGTCACTCCCTCATCCCCGCACCGGTACGCGTGCATAAGATACTACTTCCGGTAGTACTTATACCTTGGAATCTCACGCAGGAGTGCCTTCGTTGTTCTTGCCATACGCCCGCGCAGCAGCAGGGTCTTCCTCATCAAGCAAGACATCTATACTCGAAGTTCAAGCAGTAGTTCCTCCGCATGCGCGATCGTGGTTTATGGGAGAACGTGAAGTCGTGGCTGGTGAGTACCGATGATCACGGTTTGATCAGCCACCTCATGAAACTATTAGATGGAAAACTCTTGATCATGACGCCTATTGATCCTGCTTTCTTACTCATTCCAATCCTCCAGAGTGTTCAACCTGTAATATCATTCATACATTCGTTCCTCCGCTTCCTCACTGGTTGTCTTACTCAGGACGATGGTACACCGGGAAATTTTCGTCAGCTTGACGATATTCTTGAGGCGGCTGTCGCAAAACTGGCAAAAACATCTCAGTCTCTGGTTGCTTCCAAAGATTCCTCGACGGTCATGTCAGCGAGACATCTAACACACTTTGCATCTCTACATTGTTTCCAAGATGCTATGAAATGCGTCTGCGATGTCCGAGGTAGACTTTCTTTCACTTTCGTGGCCGTATCTGACCATTAAGGAAGAAATCACGCCCGAGATCGTTGTCTATCGATTCTCCACCCCAAAACTGGTGGAGTATCTGCGCCTCAAAGTAACTCGCGTCGCTACCCAACACGTGTTTGAATGCTCCAGGACGCTGATACGAAATCTGGCAAAACACGGACTACTCGAGGACGGTAAAGAAGATTTACTGCAACGTGCGTTTACTGTAATTTTTTGAGAGCCAAGTCAGCTCAATATTCATACTAGTCGGTCGTATTCGAGCCGCTTGTGACCTCGTCGCTCAGTACCTTCCTCCCGACATCCGAAGTTTGCTACTGGCATCATATGAGTTCGTAACTTCTTTTGTTATGTTTTCAGCCCGTCGCAGCATATATGCCCTTCCCGCAGTTTGAAACCGCTCGATAATTACTTGAATCAAATTGAAAATGATGCTGCATCACTCGCCGCTGAAAACACAACTGCCAGTAAAAAGAAGGCCGTCGGCGATACGCTGAAGGAGGGTCAAAAGCGGAAAGCACAGACCAAAGCCTCGCAAGGAGTCGAAAAGTTGAAGAAAGCCAATACTAGTGGAATGGCAAAATTGTCCAGTTTCTTTAAGAAGACCTAGTTACCTTGCTATAACCATTAAATGTCATGTGACACCAATATAATTGCTGAAACCACCAGTATTCAAGGAGGAGATAGATTTTTGGTGCCAGTTTTGGCTCAAAAGTCACCAAAAATCTATCTCCTTGAATACAACACCAAAAAATAATTTACATTTGTCTAGCCCTTCACTTATTGTCTGTTTGGTGGAGCCTAAAAATATCCAAAAAAGTATTCCAATGTATATTGAATATACCATGCTGAGGGCTCAATGTAATGATGAAAAAATGGTATTCCCCAAAATCTGACACCTGTTGGTAACTGCTAGTTGTTGACTGAGAACAAGAAAGGCAGTTGCAGGTTCAACTTCAAACTCATCAATGCACAATAATAAGACCTGAGTGAATTCTTTCAAGGCCGTTGTGTGTTAGTAATTATTCTTACAAATGTTTTGGTAGTGCACTTGATGAAGGTTAGTGAGCCGGAGTGGAAATGGTCTTGGCGGGACAACGGGTTGAAGAACGCGAGCTGGTGTTCATGCGAAGGTGGAAACGAGCGTGTGTATTGTGAGTACCAAATGTACTACATGTAGAATAGAATGGTATCATACCTGGTGTTCACGCGAAGGTGGAAACGAGCATGAACACAAACTACACTAGTGAATAGAATATAAAGGAGCGGGAGCTGATGCAATATACAACTAATATATGGAAAAGGAGGTATATTGGAAATGAATTGTAAGGGGGTATGTGCCTATGATATGAATTGCCCCTTTCGTCACTCCCACTCAATGAAATATCAACGTTCTCCCACTCCGAGGGCATCCCGGAACTTCTCGAAGGTTTCGCATGGCAGTTGCTTGGTAAAGATGTCGGCGAGCATGTCTTTTGTCAAGCAGAACTGAAGATCGACTTCAGAGTTGGCAACGTGCTCTCGAATAAAATGGTGATGGATATCTATGTGTTTGGCGCGGGAATGGGATACTGGGTTCCTAGATAGTGCAATACACCCTTTGTTGTTGTCGTGAATAGTTGTTGCATGAGTTTGAGGAAATCCAATGTCCTTCAACAGCGAGTGGAGCCAGATGGCTTCTTTGGTTGCATTCAACGCGGCCATGTATTCAGCTTCGGTTGTGGATAGGGTGACCGTTGGCTGTTTCTTGGAAGACCAGGACACAGAGCTCCCGGCAATGTCAAAGACGAATCCGCCAACGGAACGCCTTGAGTCTGGGTCTTGCGCCCAATCTGAGTCGGACCATCCGATGAGGTCGACACCGTCATTTTTGCCTCCTAGAGTGAGGCCGTAGTGTACCGTCCCCTTGAGATATCTTAGGACCCGCTTCAGGGCCTCTAAATGCGGTTTTCCAGGGTTGGAGGAGAATTGTGCGCAGATTCCAACTGCAAATTGAATGTCGGGTTGGGTCTGTGTTGCATAGAGTATTCCGCCGAGACACTCGGTGTAGCTGAGTCCATTTGCATACTCGTCGTAGGCAGCCCTTTCAGCAGGGGATTTGGGGGATTGCGCGATGGACAACCTGTCCTTGGTGGCAAGTGGGGTGGACACTGGAGTGCAGTCTTGCATGCCATGTCGCACCAAGACTTCCCGGATGTACGCGGTCTGGTTTAAGGTAATTGTCCGAGCCTTCCTATCGTGCTTGACTTGGATCCTGAGGATGTGTCGAAGTTCACCAAGGTCGGTAATGTCGAATATCTTGCTCAGGTTGTCCTTGAACTTCGTTATGCTTGTGACTGTCTTGCTAGCTGCTGCCATATCGTCGACGTAGACCAGGACTAGCATTATTACCTTCCCATTTTCCTTGAGCATGTACAGGCAGTCGTCTGCTAGGCTCTTCTCAAATCCAAGTTTCTGCATCGCATCATCGAGTTTGAGTTTCCATTGCCGGCCCACTTGTTTAAGTCTGTATAGCACCTTTAGTAGCTTCCAGTACCAACCTTCCTTGCCTTTGACATTGTAGTGAACGCGGCCTGGGTAGGCACGGATTCAGGGTGTGTGAGATCGTTGTCAGTGGGGTCAAAACCCAAAACTCAACTTGTTTGTGACTATTTACAACAGCCACTACATACAAATGATAGAACAAATAGGGAATATAGTAAAATGAGTGAATACATACCCAGAGATATAGATGTCTCTACATCCAGTAGGGACACAAATAGAGACTGTCCCCAGTCTCACACAAGGCAAGGGAGAAAGAAATAGGAAAAAGAAAAAGGGAGGGAGGGAAGGGACAATACTGAAAACAAAACAAACAAAACAAAAACAAAAACAAAAATCCAATCAACTCAACAGGAATCTTCCAACACAAAGTCTTCCAACTTCTCCAACCGATCCACCAACTTTACCAACTTTTGCTCCAGAACCTTGAGGGCCTTGAGGGATAACAATGCTGACTTGAGCTCAAGCAAAGTCGAAGCGGGTATGTCATCAGTGGCAAACGTGGATGTTGGCAACATGCCCTGGCCTGGGGACAAGGGTGTAGTGGGTACAAAGTCATGGAGCGGCAGTGCATGGGCATAGCAGGATGGGGTCGAGTGCAGGGTCGTGGTATGGGCTACCGAATGGGCCTGCAAGGCTCCATGGGGTGGATCGTGGGCGTGCGGGGTTGACTGGGGTGGCAGGTGACGTGGTGTGTTGGGGGCATCAAAGAAGGAGGGGGGCAGACTCGTTTGGGATGGGAGGGGGCCGTACAGAGGCACTGGGGCATGAATGTGGGTGTAGGGGCTGGTCCGTGGGTCCGGCGTTGGTCCTGGATGATGGAACGCAGGGGCCAATGGTGGGGCAATGTGGGATGGCGTTGGGGGCTCGAACGCGGTAGGGCAGGTCAAGGGTATGCAATACCCCCAGGGGTTAAGAGTACGGGTACCACGGGTTAAGGGTACGAGTCCAGCCTCAGAATACCCGCAGTACCCACGCGGGTATTGGCTGTATTTCTTTTGGGAGAAGAAACATCAAAAACTCAATTTTTGGGGTATTTTTCGCTATTTTTGAGGGATATAATGAGAATCATTGCTTGTAAAAATATGTAAAAATGCTCTCAACACTCCCCACAGTATTCTAAACATTGTGTTCCTTTACACTAAAGGGATCCGACCAGTATTCCGTCCACAATAATCATCAAAACCACCAAAAACAGGTAAAAATGGGGTATTTTGCATGTTTTTGAGGGATATAATGAGAATCATTGCTTGTAAAAATATGTAAAAATGCTCTCAACACTCCCCACAGTATTTTAAACATTGTGTACTCTTACACTAAAGGGATCCGGCCAGTATTCCGTCCACAATAACCATAAAAACCACCAAAAACAGGTAAAAATGGGGTATTTTGCATGTTTCTTCCTGTACCCCTGCAAAACCCGTGCAAAACCCGTACTTTTGGCCTCGGGTACGTACCCGTTACGGGTACGGGTCCGAGTACAGCCCCAGAGCACTGCGGGTGTACCCCTGACCGGCCCTAGAACGCGGCAGGGGCGGCTTGCACGGCGTCACGGAGGGCGATATGGGGGTCCTGGCGGTGGTACATGGCTGCCGGGGGTCGAAATGAGAGCGGAACGGGGGCAGATGTGTCGATATGCGCGCGGACGCATTTTTCTGGCGATGGCGTGGGGTCAAACGGCGAGGGCGTGTCACAGTTCACGTCTGAGGGCGACGGCGAGAGCGTAGGTGCAGACAGTGGGTGAAACGAGATGGAAACGGGGGTGGATGCGTTGATACGCGTCGAAGACGGCGTCTGTTGGGTGTAGGTGGGGCTTTCTGGTGACGGCGCGGGGACAGACGGCGGGAGCATGTCACGGTTCGCTTCCGGGGACGACGGCGAGGCTGTAGATGCGAATGTGGGGTGAAACGGAGGCGAAACGGAGGCAGACATGCTGAGACACGTGGAACATGGCCTTGGGCGCGCGGGGACGCGTTTTCCTGGGGACGGCGCGAGTGCAGACGGTAAGCATAGGTCGTGACTTGCATCCGGGGATGATGGCGAGTCCGTAGATGCAAACGGGGGGTGATTTGAGCCAGAAACGAGGGGGACACGTCGATATGTGTGTTTTCGACACGTTGGGGCGTGTGGGCACGTTGTCCTGAGGCTGACGAGGGCGCAGACGGTAGGGGTGCATCATGGTTCATCTCTGGGGACGACAGCGTGTCCATAGGCACAAACGGGGGGCAACTCAGGTGTGAAATGAGGGGGGATGCATCGATACACGTGTTGACATTGCATTGGCACGCGCGGACGCATTTTCCTGCACGGGAACCGCGGGGACGATGACGGGGGGCATACCTAAAGGTGCACAAGCAACAGCCGTTGCAATGCGCCGGTTTTCTATCGTCTATGACATCTCCATTGAACATCGGACGCGCGTGTGGCGCTCCCTGTTGGATGGGCTCGTTGGGGCCGTTCTTGGGCTTTCTGGGCACGGCTTTTCGAGCGGGATCTGTGGGGCGTCGTCTTCTGAGTCCATTGGTGGTGTTGAAACGTGTGTGGGGGGCAGGACTAGTGTAAATAAACAGAAATGCGAAGGGGTGGGCATGTTGAACACCATGTGATGTGGCCGTGACGCTGTGACAAAAAGGCCAAAAGGCTGAGTGCTGCAGCCCTGGAGGCGCGACTGGTACGAAATAACCATACATAGGTGTCGGAATCATTGGAAATGGGCCTAGGAGTTGCTGAGTGACTGGAGAGGCTTGAAATGCTGCCGAATATGGCGCACTGTTGGCTATGGTGTGCTGTTGCTGCCAGAAAGAGGGAGAGGTGCCAAAAAGGCAAAGTCAAAGAGGGAAAATTGATGTGAGCTTGACAGTCCTCATGGTCGGCTCCAGATGTAGTGAACGCGGCCTGGGTAGGCGCGGATTCGGGGTGTGCGAGATCATTGTCAGTGGCGTCAAAACCCAAAACTCAACTTGTTTGTGACTATTTACAACAGCCACTACATACAAATGATAGAACAAATAGGGAATATAGTAAAATGAGTGAATACATACCCAGAGATATAGATGTCTCTACAACGTTCACACCCTCCGGCACTTGCATGTAAATTTCTTCGTCCAAATTGCCTCGCAGGTATGCGCCCACAATATCGACTTGGTGGAGTTCCCAGTCTTCTCGAGCGACCATGGCAAGTAGGGCGCGCAGGGTGACAAATCTTGCTACTGAGGAGAAGGTGAGGTCAAAGTCTTGGCCAGGAATTTGTGAGTAGCCTTTTGCAACTATTCGTGCCTTATGTTTGACAATGTTCCCGTCGCCGTCCCGTTTCTCCCTAAATACGATCTTACTTCCGATGGCTGTCCATCCTTCCGGGACTTTGGGGACCCATTCAAACGTCTTCATAGACTTCAACTGCTCGAGCTCCACTTGTATGGCCTTCTCCCACTGCTTCGAGTAGTTGGAGCGCATCGCAGCACGATATGTGGATGGATCCTGGCAAAAGCTGCAAAGGCATGCGATTGGACTCTGTTCTGATTACCTGTCGCCGTGTCGATCTCATCCTCTGTAGCCGCTACCCCAAACCTCTCAGGAGCAGCCCAGTGCCTTGTCGACCCTTCGCGCAGGGGCAGGTTTGCCCACTTCGAAGTTCTGGGTGCACTCGGTTCTGGAGCAGGTAGAGGAGGGTCAGGTTGGGGGACATCTTGTGGAAGGTCAATGGGAGGGGGTGTGGGTGGGCATGGGGCTTCGGGATCAGATGCAGTCACCTGTCTTGGTGCGTCATCAACTTCTGCTGAGATCCCGGGGGTTCCCAACCCTTCCACAACCGCTAGGTCGCCGGGACTCTTGTCTTCAAGAAACCTCACATCGCGCGAGGTCACTAACTTCCTTGTAGCAACATCCTCAAGATGATAACCTTTAGTTTCATCAGCCCACCACCCCAGAAGCCTGCACTTCACTGCAGTGGGTTCCAGCTTCCCACCTCGCACTTTCTTAGGGATATTGGCATACGCTATGCATCCGAAGACTTGGAGATGGGAGATGTCGGGCTTCCTCCCACTCCAAACTTTGCGGGGGACCTTTCCATCCAGGGCAGAGGTGAGTGAGACACTCCTGATGTATACAGCATACAGGAACACCTCTCCCCAGTACTCCAGGTCCAAACCGGTGGAGTGTAACATACATCGGACCATTTCGAATAGGACCACAATGCCCCGTTCAACAACGCCGTTCTGTTCGGGTGTATATGGGGTTGTCGTCTCATGGATGACCCCATTGCGCTTGCAGAAGGCCTCGACAGTAGAATTCACAAACTCGGTCCCACTATCCGAGCGTAACCACTTTAATTTGGTCCCGGATTGGTGTTCGAGCATGGCGATTATATTCTTCAAGGCATCCGCCACTTCGTCTTTTGATTGGAGGAGTTCCCCTATGCCAAATCATGAATGGAGTTCAACCACCAAAAGTGCGTACAACTTTCCTGACCAAGTGGCTACTGACATGGGACCTGTGAGATCAACCGCGACGAGTTCCATCTTCTTGTAGTGTATAGTGCTGGCCTTCAGAAACGACATCCGATGAGACTTTCCCAGTGCACATCCCTCACAAACGTGGTCATAGGTCCTCGGCGACGAGATCTCAAGTCCCTCCACCAAGTTCCATCTTGCCATCTCTCGGATCGTGTCCAAGTTCAAGTGGCCTAGGTGCCTGTGCCAAAGTCGAAGACTCCCACTGGACTTGACGGCATACGCAACAATCTTTGGGTGAGTGGCTAACTCCACTCTGTACAGGTTGATGCTTATCAGCGATGCCTGGATTAGCTTGTCCTTGCCCATTGCAACTGTCAGTTGGCCATCGCCGAAGGTGCCCTTGGCTCCCGCGCAATCTAACTGACCCAAACTAATCAAGTTCACCATCAGGTCTGGAACATGCTTGACTTGGTGGAGTACGACCGTCCGGACTCCATCTGGGAGTCGGTTCTTGATAGATATAGTGCCATACCCTGCCACAGGTATGCACTTTCTGTCTCCCACTGACACCATGTCATTAGCTGTCGACGGAGCGTACTTGGTGAAGAAACCGACATCGCGGAACATATGGGAGGTGGCTGCACAATCGACGAGGACATCGGAGGACTTCACCATCGAGTCATCACTTGTCGCATACACCTGACTGACCTCCCGAGTGCCTAAGTCCCTCAGGTCGTCAACTGTAAGGTTCACCGTTCCCTTGGCTTTCTTCTTATCACCTTCACTACGACTTGGGCAGGTTCGGGCCCAATGCCCTTTTTGCCCACAGTTGTGGCACTGGTCATTTGGTTGGGCACCCTTGCCCTTACCCTTCTGCTTGGGTGGTCTCGCCGATGCCAACAAGGCTGTGTCGCCAGCCTTCTCGCGGGTGCGTCGATTCGCCTCTGCTTGCAGTTTCATACTAAGGATTTTGGGCGTGAGTGCCTTACTGTCTAGGTCAAACAGCTGAATCTTTATAATTTCCCAAGATGTCATTTTTGGGAGGGAAAGAATCAATGCTCGGGCCACATGTAAGTCCGGAATCGATTCGCCCGCCTGCATGATCTTATGCCAAATGTCCAATATAGCGGTGATGTGGTCGGCCATCGGAGTCCCATCGACGTACTTCCGAGTGTACAACTCCTCGAAAAAGTAATGTACGTTTATTCTCTGCTGGTTCTCCTGATGGACCTTCCTCCAGGCATCCCACATGTCTTTGGATGTTGCGCAATTCGTAACATGAGGCCACTGCGTCTCCTCGGTGGCCCCTCACATGAGGCCTTGTGCCGCCTCATCCCGTGACACCCAATCGATATACTCTTTCCTCGCGGTTTTGTGTTCTGCAGCCGTCGTTCCTTCCGCTGGTGCATTAGGTGGAGTAGGCGGACTGGGCTCAGTGCCTTTGACCACCAGCCAAAGGTACTTTGACTGCAAGGCTGATTACTGACCAAGTTGGATAGTTTTGGCCGTTTAACTTCGGAAACTTGAAAGCTTCGTATGAGGAGGACATTCCAAGCGGGTCGCTTACAGGGCTCATAACCTGATGAAGGTTAGTGAGCCGGAGTGGAAATGGTCTTGGTGGGACAATGGGTTGAAGAATGCGAGCTGGTGTTCACGCGAAGGTGGAAATGAGCGTGAACACAAACTACACTAGTGAATAGAATATAAAGGAGCGGGAGCTTGTTACGGATCGCTGTTCTTTATAGCAGGCTCCGGCAACAATAAACCAAACGAGGATGTATTAAGAGAGAAGCGAGTTACTAGGGTATAGCACGGGTGACCCGCGGGTTTTTAAACTCCGACCCGTACCCGTACCCGCTAACACCGTACCCGCTGCAGGTGCGGGTCTTAATTACCCATGGAGAACAAAGGGTATGCATTTACCCGTGGCACCCGGCATCACCGCCAAGGTTCCACGGGTACAGACTTCAGATGGGAGTACAGCAACATGAACAATATTTAAGACGACGCGTCGTCAACGACCGGATCTCATTTGCCTACTCGGCACTCACTTCTGCCAACTTCCGCTTCTTTGTATTGGCCTTGATAGCGTCAACAAGATCCTCCATCAAGACAAGGTCTTGACGACACCATGATCCAAGGCATAGATAAGCCCTGATCGATTGCGCCGAGAGCCGATTTCGTGTGAAATGAAGAAGATGCCGGCCTTGAGAGAATACCCGTTCGACGGCAGTCGACGTGGCTAAACAATCTGATCAGCATCACCCACGTACAATATCAGGCTTGGCTTACCGGGAATGCTTAGATAGTCCATCGCCATTCGGAAGAGGTTGGGGTAGATGTGCCTGGCATCAATCCACCATTTGAGTGGATCGCGGCAACTCTCGACCGGAAGACGAAGGTATTCATCAATCTCTGAGGCACGAGTGGGGGGGAGAACTGAAAGGTTCGCTATATCAAAGGCATCAAGGCCTGTTTCGCTGACAGACTGGAGTGATGATCAGCACCGGTCAATCAGTGGACGACAACACTTACGGGCTTGGCGGCCATGCTTGCAGTCTCTTTGGACTCATATGTTCCAATGTATTCCTCCCTGACCAAGTTTTCCGCCTCCTCAATCCATTCATCCTCCCACTTGTGCTGGCGGAAGTATTCGAGCTTCATGCCTGGGTGAAGTATCATGGCAATACGGTACGCAGGAGAGCTATCGGTTAAAGAGTAGTAACGGTTCATCTTGGCTTGGGCGAGCTTCATCGCAGCTTGGATCGCGGCATGGTAGGGCTTGGTGGTGGTGGTGTTGAGAGAATCTGTAAGCTTGTCCATGGCAGGGATGACAGCCACAATACTGGCGGAATTCTTGGAGAAATGGATTGTAGCTGCCTTGTATTGCTTAAGGATGTGCGTGAGATCCTGGATAATGTTCCAGTCATCAGCAAACAACTCATACTTGCGGAGTTTGAGGGTTTTGTTGGCGGTGATGCTGTCAATAGCCTCTCGGTAGTTGAGCGCGAAGCGCATCATGTCGTATGTTGAGTTCCATCGGGTGACAACATCACGGGGGATAAGACAACGCTTCAGCTTCAGTGTCTCACAGGTTTGCCTCCAGGCGGGGAGGGCAATTGTCGTGGAGTGGATGATGGCGAATGCAAGCTGACGAAGCTGGAATCGAGTCAGGCAATGGTGATACTAACCCAAGTAAGGGTAACGTACCTTAGTGACAGTCTCTCGAATCGTTGCAGTCTCCGCAAGGACCCTCTCCCGTTCATTAGCCGGCAACTGATCCAGTTCATCCACTCCATCATCAAAGTCATCGGCATTCCAGTCGATGCCACCATCGTCCTCGTCCTCGTCCTCCTCGTCTTCATCCTCATCAAGGTCTTCCAGCGCCATCTCCTCAGCGACGCTGGCATCCTCATTGCCACCATCCTTGGTGGCCTGGATCCCGGCATTGAATGGGCGGAGCAGAGTGACAGCAGCGAGTTGAATGGTGTGGTTGAAGCATCTGATGCGATGCTCTGCATCAAAGGCATTTTCCATGCCAGCGAGCTTGGTTGTCTGAGTATCGTTGGAAGAAGCATTGTCGGCGTTCATTGCGAGAATCTTGTCCATCAGGCTGAAACGCATGAGCATCACTTGAAAGGCAAGGGCCAGAGCGGCTCCGGTGTGAGACTGAGAAAATGTTAGTGTGACTCGAAAGACGAGGGAAGATGGTGTACCTCTGGGACTTCAATAATGTCCAGCAAAAACGCTAACATAACACCATTGTGTTGCAGGTGAACTGTCCACGCCACAAATGCCCAGTGATTGGGCGACGTCCAGGCATCCGTTGCAAAGTGTAGACGACCTGAGTGGTCTTGTAGTAGTTTGGCGATGCGTGCTTGACACTTTGTGAATGCTGAGGCAATGTCTCGAGCAACCGTAGTAGGGGATGGGACAGACATCTGAGGGCGGCCGGCACAGAAAAGGTCGATGAGTTTGCGATCCTTGACGATGTTGGCAGGCCGATTGTTCTCAGTCACCCATTTGACAATGCGAGCACGAACCTCGGTGTTCGTGTGAGCGCGATGGGAGTAGGCAACGGGTTTTTGTCCTTGCCGGGCGAACGCAGTGAAAATGCTGCCAGTACGAGACTCGATCTCCTTCGAACTGATGGCAAGCTTGACGGCCTCATCACCGAAGCAGCCAATGGCATGAGCCTTGAGGTTGGAAGTGGAAGCTCGGTCGCCCTTGTCTTGGAAGCGGCGGCAGCCGCCCGAGTCGGATTTGCAGTTGTGGGCAGCGCAGGGAAAGAAATGGTACATGCGAGTACCCTCATAACGAACGGAGACGTTGGACTTGAAGAAGTTGTAGACGGGGGAACGCCAAGTCTTCTGTGCTGCCTCTGGATGAAAACAGATCAGGAGGATGGGTGGATTTGGGCGAAGGGCACATACTGAGTTGTTCCTCGGGCGACACCTCGTCGGCTGTGTCTGCATCCTCTTCGGCATCCGAAACTATGTTAATGTCAGGCATAGAGGCGTCGTCGCTGATGTTGTTGGGCACATTGTTGGAGTCAGCTTGGCTGGATGCGGTTGAGAGAGCTGTCATGAGTCGTTTGACAGGCTTCAGAACAGCCTCGACGGGCTTCTGAGCTTTGCCAGTTGGCTTCGGCTTGGGGGCAGGAGCAGATGTGTGAGAGGAAAGAGAGCTGGCGGTCGAGGCCTGATGTTTTTTATGAGGGGCCATGACAAATGAAAGGGGAAGAAGACCTACTGGAACATTGTATATACCCCGCCCTTTTAACCAATGTTCAACTAATTTTTCTTTGGATGACGCGGCCATGAAGGAGTTGGAAAACGACGTTTCATGTGGCGGGAGGAGAATTTGTGACTCGAAATAGTTAGCAGAATCTTGGCGTGGCATGACAGCGGCCGTGCCTTGCTGGACCCGCAGAAAAAGCCGTACCCGAGTGCACGGGTGAGCGGTAGTGGCAGGTTGGGAGTGAGCAAACACCGTACCCGTACCCGCCATACCCTTAACCCTAAAACCGCGGGTTTACCCGAACCCGTGCTATACCCTACGAGTTACAAACAAAGAAGAAGAGGGGGGAGTCTGGGTTCTGGTAGCGGTCGGGGGAAGAGTAGCTAGACTAAACTTAAAGACTACTGACTATGAATGTCCATGGTTATATACTGGTGAACGACTTTAGGGTCAGCTTCTTCGTCATGTGTGGTTGTGGGGAGAATGAGCTCCGAGATGAACAGCGTCTTGCTTGACTTTGTGGTCTATGCGTTTCAGGGTGCCAACGTGGTGGCCAACGGCTACGTTGTGGGTCTGGTGTCAGCAGACAACTGATCCGGTGATTGTGTTGTGCGGTGTTGTTGAGTGCTTGTATAAGCGTGTATGATGTATCGGCGGTGATCGGGTGATGTGGGTAATCATATGGATTAGGATACTGTCGTCGATTGTTGTCAATGACATTCTGGACCCAGGCTATGACGTTATTCTGGGATGTGGAGTCAGAGACGGGGTCGGAAGCAGGGGTTAAATCGGGGTGAAAGGTAACAATACCCCTGGAACAAGGGGAATCGTCCCGATTATCCGGAGGGAACACGGAATCATACACGGCAGCACAATCGATGAACTCGCGGTAAGGATCGACGGGTTCATCGGAGAACCAAACAGGAACAGTTGGGGGCACAGCAGGAGGGGGAGGTCCAATGGGACGCACAGAGTAGAAGGTCCGGGGGGCAAAGAAAAGGTCGATGCCAAGGTGAGCGATAGATGACGTAAGATGGACGGAGCCAAAGGGAGAAGGGGACATTAAGTCGACGGTGAAGCGGACATCGCGGTGACAGAGGCGACATTTCGAACGAGGGATGCGAAAGCGAGGGGGAAGAAGATGATGATATGGGGAAGAAGGAAGATAAACAGTGGAGGCAGACATGGGGGAGTGAAGGTAAGGAGCAACAAAAAGAAAAGGAGAGAAAACAGGCTATATATAAGAAGAAGAAAGATTAGGGTGGGCAATTAATACATGAGGTGATCGGGATTAACGGGGTGATCGCGGGTGAAGGAAGAAGGAAGAAGAGAGAAACGATGTGGGGTTGTGATGTCATACTCGTGGGAAAGGGCGGCGGAGGGGATAGGCGATGGAAGGTGATAACAATGGGTGATTGGGAAAGCGTAAGGACAGAGCTTCTTGCGTGAGTTGAAATCAAGATTGCCGAATCCAGCAGTGGTGGCGATCTGGGCGGGGGCGATGACGGGGGAAGAGATTTCGATGATGGATGTGATGGCATTAACGGGGGCGGTTTCGTAGAGGTATGCATGCGTGATGCCGGGAGGAAAGAGGTATTTGCGGAATTCATGGTCCTTTAAACCATTATGGATGAGGGTAGCATTATGTGGATAAATAGCAAGTAAAATGGAAGAGGAAGAGAATGGAGGGATAACGCAAGGGGGGAGAGTGAAAAGGGAATGAAGAGATAACGAAGAAGGAGCGCGTGGATGTAATTTATGGAAATCGTCGACGAGATCCTGGCAATATGTGGTTTCGGATGCGGGGATCCAGGAATCTTCGTCGCGGGGATAGTCGAGCCAATGTACTAAATAATATAATTTGTTACGGCGTATACAGGAATCAAGGATGTGTTCTATTTCGTAATGATCATCATTGTCGATAATATCAGGAGGGGGTTGAAGATGATATTTTTGTTGGATAGGGGATGAAGGGGGTTGGAACGGGGAAAGAAGAGCAACGTTGAATACAGGGAAGATTTTCCAGGTTTTTGGTAATTTCAGTTTGTACGATGATGAACCGATTTTGTTGAGAACGGTGAATGGACCGAATTTCTGATTGTCGAGTTTTTTGCTGGGATGATCTGTGGTCAAATTCTTTCCATTCAGCCAGACTTTGTCACCAGGGGAAAAAATGATTTTCTTGACATGACTGTCATACTTATCCTTCATCGTTTGTTTCGTGACATCCGCTATTTCACCGATTTTTTGTTGTATCGTTTTCATTCGCGTGATGAAATCATGGATGGCTTCATTTGCAATCGGAGTGTGTGTATCGAGGTCAAGGCCTGTCCATGGATGTTGTCCTTGTGTCACGAAGAAAGGAGAAGTTTTGATTGCCGAGGATTCACGATTGGCTAACGCAAATTCCGTGAGGGCAAGCCATTCGTGCCAATCATCTTGTCGGTAATTAGTGAAGAAACGAAGGAAGATTTCAAGTTCTTGGTTCATCCGTTCTGTTTGTCCATCAGCACGTGGATGATACACTGTTGTCGGTCGTCCTTTGATACCGATCAACGAATACAATTCAAGGATAAATCGTGAGACAAAAACGGAACCACGGTCTGAGATAATGAAACATGGCATGCCAAAACGTTTTTTTTTTTGAAGACGTGATCACGGAACAACCCCGCCCATCCTTCTGATGTCAATGTTATATTTGTTGCGATGAAGATGGGGTGTTTTGATCGTTTATCGACAATGACCAGAATGGCATCAAAGCCATGTGATTCTGGTAATGGCCCAATCATATCGACAGAAATCGTATGCCAGTTGTATGGCGGTACATCATGAGGAAAAAGTTGTCCGAGTTGCTTTCCATGTCGTGGCTTATTTTGTTGACATTCGGTGCAACCATTGATGTATCGTTCTACATCTTCTCGGATAGTTGGCCATGTCGTCGTTCGTGAAATTAACTCGATTGTTTTATCCCGACCTGGATGGCCCGCGATGGGATTGTCGTGATGTAGGGAAATAATGTTATCGTTCATAGGAGATGTATGAAGTATTTGTCGAATTGATTGTTCTGGTGGAATGAATAATGAGTCAGGGAGACCAATCATACCTTTGTTGTCCATTTCTTTTGGTTTATGATCAACACGTCGTGAAAGGAGATTGGCTTTTTTGTTTTGTGAACCTTTTCAATACAATAAACGGAAATTGTAGTCTTGCAGGAATGCGATCCAACGAGCCTGTCGTCAGGTGAGATCTTGTGGTTTCCGGTAATATTCCAAATTACGATGATCAGTGAACACGTCGATTTGTTCTTTTGCACCGAGGAGGAACTGTCGCCATTCTTCAAAGCTTCGTATGATTGCGAGTAGTTCTTTATCAAAGATTTGATAATTTCGTTCAGCCGGTGTCATTGTTGTCGACATATATGCCACAGGGCAAAAAAGACCATTGGGTTGTTCTTGGGACAAAATGGCACCGATTGCATAATCTGATGCGTCACATTCGATGGTAAACTTTCTGTTGGGAACAGGTAAGACAAGGATCAGATCAGTTGTTATGATGGTCTTTAAACGATCGAATGCGGTTTGTTGTTCTTCTGTCCAATCCCATTTTACTTTTCCTGTCAACTTGTGTAATGGGCTTGCGATCTGTGAGAAATTTTCAACGAAACGACGATAAAAGTTTAAGAAACCAATGAAGCGTTGTAATTCGGTTTGATTGGTTGGGATAGGCCAATCGGTGATGGCATTAGTATTTATTGGGTCCATTTGTACTTGACCGTGTCCGACGATGAGTCCAAGGTAATCGACCTTTTCTTTATCGAATGTACATTTCTTCGGTTTTAAGAATAAGTTATTTTCGCGGAAAATCTTCAATACTTGTTTCGTTCGTTTCTGGTTTTCTTCAAGGGATTTTGAGAAGATCAAGATGTCATCCATATACACCAATAACCATCCTTCACGTATCTCGTATTGGAAGATGTGGTTCATCAGTCGTTGGAATGTCAGTGGTGAGTTCTTCAGGCCGAAAAACATGACTGTTGGTTTGAACAAGCCTTTTGGTGTCAAAAAGGCGGCTTTGTGTTCGTCACCTTCCTTGATGCGGACATTATTGAATCCCCATCGTACATCGAGTTTTGTGAAGTATTTTGCTTCGGCCAACTGGTTGATGATGTCGTTGATCAATGGTAATGGATACTTGTCGTCAACCGTCCATGAGTTTAACCATCGATAATCCTGTATCGGTCGTCGTTCGGCTGCGTCTTTCTTCGACACAAAGAAAAAAGGAGAAGCGTATGGTGATTTTGATGGTCGGATTCGTCCTGTCTTCAGATTTTCATCAAGGAACTTGTCGAGATCTTGTTTCTCGATTGGCGATAATGGATATAACTTGCAATCGTGATGATCTGGCACATCTGGTTTCAGGGTAATCGCGTGGTCCCATGGTTTTCATGCTGGTAATTCATCAAAACCGGATGGCTCAAAAACATCACGATATTCATGATACGTTTCAGGAACTAATTCCTCAAATGTCTTTTCCTTCTGTTGTTCTTGCGCCTTTATAGCAAGTTCCGTCGACTTTGTCATGAATGAACGAAAATGTGCCGGATCCATTGTCTCTTCCATCACTTGGTCGAACCAAAGAGGTCGTTCCCAGACCACGGAATTGAATTTGGTCGATCTTATTGTTGATGGCTTGCCACAACCAGAAAGACATCGCGAGAACTTGATTTCATTTTCGCGCCAATCGATTTCTGGGTTATGTTTCTTCAGCCAATCATATCCAAGGAAAATGTCCATTTTCGCCAATGTCGTTACTGCGAAACGAAGTAACTCTTGATGATCACCGAGACGCATTTGTAATTCGCAATATTCTGTAATCTGTCCTGTCTTCGGTTGTGTTCCATCGCTCATGTATGAATTGAATGGGTTCAGGTATGGTTTCATTGGAATATTGTGTGCTTTGACATATCCGACATCGATGGCGCAAATGGTACAACCACAGTCAATCAGGCTCGTCATGGGATACTGTCGTCCATCCTGAGGGACAGAAACAAAACCATGAACCAACAATGCCATACGAAGTTCAGAATCCTTCCGCGTTACAGCACGTATTGGTTCCAAAGTCCGTGGCTCTTGTGGTGAATCTTGTGGTATATTTTGTACCAGCCATTGTACTGCTTCCGCGATGGGCTGTCGATTGAGTGACAGGACAAGTCCTGGTGAAATCTTCTCCGTCCATTGATCGTAGATGTCAAAATCATTCAAGAGGTCAAGGGCATAACCCATTGTGGTCGAGCGAATAGCAACGATTGTTTCCATCGCATTGAATTCGGATTCGATTGTTGTCTTTCTTTTCTCTTTCAGGGGAATTGGTTTCTTTTCTTCGTCTGCAACATGGGTATCTTGCCACGTGTTGCTTTCCTCTTTCGGCTCTGGTTTTGTTGTTTGTCTCAGGTCGTTGCAGAGGACTTTGAGTTTGATGAAAATGTTGTTGAATTGTTTACATACGTGTACATCATTCTCGAGTCGTGCGATCGTGGCCTCCTGCGCTTCACGTCGCTTCTTTAAAAACCCTCCTGCTTCAGTTTCAATGCCGTTAACTCATCCATCAATGCTGCGATTCGGGTGTCCTTGCCGTCATCTTCTTGTTGTTTCGCTGTCTGTGGTATTGTTTGCATTGAACGAATCTGTTGTCGTCCTTGTTGCTCCGGACAGTTACGAGAGACATGTCCAGGTTGTCGACATTTGAAACAAATCCCTTTTTTCATGTACTCCTGCCGTTGTTCGTTGGTCAAACGTGTAAACATTTGTTGCTTCGGTTGGGTCCGTCGAGTGTCGACGTCCATTGGTACTGATTCTGACTGGGGACGAGGTGTTGTTGTTTGTATACGTGGGGTTGTTGTCGTGGTTGTCGTTCCAGGATTGTAGCGTGTTTTTGCTGGTAGGTTCATGGACCGTATCTGGTCCTGACGGCGTTGCCATTGTTGATCGAGCTTAACCATTTGTTCTCACCATTCTTGGATAGTGGTCGGGATTGTCATGCCGGTATAAATTTGGTCGATCAACGGCTTATTCATGTGTAATTCGACGAGCTGAATGAGATAACTGTCATTCAGGACCTCACCGAGACCAGCGATGCGCCGGAGAGTATCAAACTCGATCCAAAACTCATCGGCTGTCATTTTTCCCTGATGTAAGTCATTCAACTTCGTCAATGCGTCCTTCTTCTGATCCGGTTTCTCGAAATGTCGTCAGAATTCCTTGGTGAAATCTTCCAAGGATCCGAAGTTGATGGGGGAGTGCTGCAATGTCGACGTACTCGTCTGCCCATCGTCCGGCGAGTCCTCCCTGCAAATACGAGAGGATAAAAAGGATCTGTTTTTCTTCTGAGTCAAACGCGGCTCTGTTGGCCCGGATATAGATGAAGGCCCCGCGGAAGAATGTTTTGAATCCTTCTTTGTTTCCATCGTACTTAGCCGGCGGAGCAATATGAGATTTCAGAGGTGACGGGGCTGTGGGTGCTGTAGTGGTGGTGTCTTGGGTTTCGTGCGTTTCTCCAGATGTTTCGCCTGACATTCTGGTTCGGGATTGAGTTTGATAATGAGGAGTAGTTGTTGTTGGAGGAAATGATGATGAGGGGAAAGGTGCGGATCGGAGACTGGTCTGTGTTGCGACGTATTGGTCAAAGTTGTCGTCAGCAGAATCTGACGTTTTGGGTGTGAGATGATACTCGTTGTCTTGTTCTGAATCTGGGGTTTGATATCGTCGGGGTTCCAGGATGTCTTGGTTTAATGTCGAGGGAGTAGAGAAAGTTTAGTCTTGTGTTACGGATCGCTGTTCTTTATAGCAGGCTCTGGCAACAATAAACCAAACGAGGATGTATTAAGAGAGAAGCGAGTTACAAACAAAGAAGAAGAGGGGGGAGTCTGGGTTCTGGTAGCGGTCGGGGGAAGAGTAGCTAGACTAAACTTAAAGACTACTGACTACGAATGTCCATGGTTATATACTGGTGAACGACTTTAGGGTCGGCTTCTTCGTCATGTGTGGTTGCGGGGAGGACGAGCTCCGAGATGAACAGCGTCTTGCTTGACTTTGTGGTCTATGCGTTTCAGGGTGCCAACGTGGTGGCCAACGGCTACGTTGTGGGTCTGGTGTCAGCAGACAACTGATCCGGTGATTGTGTTGTGCGGTGTTGTTGAGTGCTTGTATAAGCGTGTATGATGTATCGGTGGTGATCGGGTGATGTGGGTAATCATATGGATTAGGATACTGTCGTCGATTGTTGTCAATGACATTCTGGACCCAGGCTATGACGTTATTCTGGGATGTGGAGTCAGAGACGGGGTCGGAAGCGGGGGTTAAATCGGGGTGAAAGGTAACAGAAATAGTGTGGATAGACCAGCCTATCATATTATTTATTGTGGATATGTAATTTATGCCAAGCCTTCTCAATGGAGACCCAAGTGGCATGAAATAAATTTCAATTTTACAACATCTCCATGCAAATCAGTGTCTCTAACTTCATCGAGAAGCCCAGAGGCCTTGACCTACTGGTGGAATATTATCCAGATACACTACATTTAGTTTACAAAAAGTCCGAGATGAAAACATGCATTGTGAACTTGGAATTCAAGTTTATCCCAAAATGTCATATTAGCCCAAAATGTCATAGATCACGATATATCTTTGCAACAACTGCATAGTATGAAATCCTCAAAGAATACCATAGCTTTTCTATTAATCTTACACTATTAATCTTACACTACTATGCATCTCTATACTCTGGACCAGTCATCTTCATTTAGAAACACTCAGATACCAAACATTCCTTGTCAACATTTCTGGAACTCCATGCATCAGCAAAACAGCCGTTTTAGTATAGAATGATATAGATACCTGTCAAAACCCATAGTAGTCCATAGACACTTATAGACAACCCCAATTTGTATAGTGTCGTATAGATCTGGATAGAATGCCAGTCACTCTATATAGCACAGGACACAGGTACTGTCTTGCCCAGTCCTAGATACTTCATACTGCATATATAGCCTCTTGTTACTGTAACTTAGTAAATCTTGTCGACTTCATGAAATTCTTCAAAGTCTAACATTTGTCCCTGTTTGGTACGGTTCATTCATCTATCACTCCCTAGCCAGCCAGCAGCGCGAGCAGGCCAGACACATGGCAACAGCGATGACGACGAGCAAGAGTAAACAATAGGGCCAGGGTTCGCCCAGGGCCCAACTTGGCAAGCTTCAAGGTAAAGCAATTTGTTAAACATCCACTATGACTGAGGCACCGTGAGTCCGCAGTTCGCCTTTTAGCCAGTCTCACCGTTTATTCAAGGTCAAAACAACTTCACGTTACAGGCAAGTGATACAAAGATTGAGATTATTACCTTACAATTATCAGCCACACATGCGCAGTCATCGATACCGCCCATCTACCAAAGCTGACGTTTGGCCAAGCTCCGAATTCCTACGTAGCAGTCTGCGTCGACAAGCAAATGATGCACACAAAAACAGTCAAGGGTCTCGACGACGGCCCCTACCCAAACGCCCAACGCCATCGCCCAACGCCCAACGCCAACGCCCAACGGTCCCACCACAACCGGCAACGACGACGACGGCCCAAACGGCCCCTCACGATCCCAACCCCCAACCCCAACCCCCAACGACCCCACCACATCCGCCCAACGGCCCCTACCCCAACAACGCCCAACGCCCAATGGCCCCACATCCGGCAACGATGGCCCCACGACGACGACGACGGCCCCTACCCCAACGCAACCCCAACGCCCAACGGTCCCACCACAACCAGCAACGACGACGACGGCCCAACCCCAATGCCCAATGCCCAATGCCCACCTCCTTGGCCCAGCTGCATCCCCAAACACCCCACGGCCCCCTTCCGAGCCCCTCCTGCCTAGCGCGGCGGAACGTTCGAGCCCAATCTTGAATGTTCCGCCAAAAGAGGTGATTTCTTTTTTTTTTGATACTTTGGTTCCGCTACCCCACTTCCCTAGCCCCGCCACCCTCAAGCAATCCCAAGGGCCTCCTCCGAACCTCTCCCACTCAAAGCACTTAACCAGGGGACGAATGACTTGGTTACGTGGTCTAATGTATGTCCGCCACTTTCAACTACATCCAATGTCGACATTTGAACAATCTGATGTTTTTTTTATTTTACAGGATATATTCTCATACAACGTCGAGCAATCGTGAGGTGATACGCATAACATGATCGTCATCCTCATGAATTACCACGGCCACAACCTGCAGAGCGCAATTGACTTTGTTGGCGAGCTGTGCCGGCAGACGATCGACCAATTCATCAAATTTTGCCCTCTTGGGGACCCGAGATCGACGACATGGTCAATGGCTACGTGCAGGGTCTGCAGGACTGGATAACGGGGTCGCTGCATTGGAGTTTCATGAGGTGTTTCATGACCAAGAGATATTTCCAAGACAACGGCGCTCCCCCATAGTCACGGACCTGACCGACCGACTGCTCAAACAGCAGTCGGATGAAGAGAAGCCGCTGGGCAGCTCCCATTGCATTTCTCCAAGCGGATCCACCGTTAGTCTGGGCTTCACCGGGCTGAGGCCGCTTCGACTTGTGCGGCCACAATACAGGCGATGGGGTGGGACTGATGACTGTGCTAGCATAGGTGGGCAGGAGTGGATCTTCGTTTGTAGGTTTAGCCTAGTAGATCAATCCAATTATTTTTTCTTTTCTTTTATATTTTCTTTTATATGACAATGAAAGAATAATATAAAATATAAAATGAGTGCTCCGGCTGCATTCTGGATGTGGTTATGTAGTACTATACAGATAGTTGACAGGTCTATACCGGTCTATACAGGTGAGACAGCCGACTGCATAGACTTGCATAGATGTTGCGTGGCACTATATATATTTAGACATACAAAGAAGTAGTCTATGACGCTATGACTCTATAGACGTCTGCACAGCACGTGGCAGACCTGTATCGTTGACGGCTGTTTTGCTGATGTGGATTTGATATCTTCACAACTCAATAAATTCCCAGGATTTTTCCAAGTACCTATGCTACAAGTTCTCCTTGCAGTCAGGATTTTTAGTTGAACCAAAGTATCTGAACCTGGCAAGTCTTCATCAGGAAAACTCAATTCCACTTAATTTCACTTTATTCTGTCTTATTTGTCTTATTCTGTCTTACAAGTCTTGTTTCAAGGAGGATCTCACCCTTTTTTCAAGAAAATCCCTTAATGCATCTTACATCACATAAAATTGAAAATCAAGACACTTTAAGATGACATCAAGTAAACTAAGATATCAAGTCAATGATGATTGTTATTGCTTGTTCACTTCAGAGTCTCTCTTGAGTCATCTTAATGTATCTTGATGTGTCTTGATGTTCAATTTTATATGGTGTAAGACATATTAAGAAATTTTCTTGAAAAAAGGGTGTGACCCTCCTTGAAACAGGACTTATATAACAGAATAAGACAAATAAGACAAAATTAAGTGAAATTAAGTGAAATTAAGTGAAATTGAGTTTTCCTGATGTTTGCAAATCCACAAGTATCCTTTATACTGATTCCGATTTAGCTTGAAACACTTGGCCTTTGCAGGTGAACCCGTAGTATACTATGTGAAGAGTATCTGCAAATATTTTGATGACATTGCGGACTGTGGTTAAGTTTAGCATTTATTTACTTATTTATTTATTTATTTTCTGCAACACATCCGTATCGGGTGTCACATAAATAATAAGTTCTTCAATTTGTCTGCGACCGTGCACAGTCCAGTACTCCAGATATCTTCAACAAGATTCTTCGTGGGCCTCTGATCAGATGGCGTTGACAACGAGGCCAGGTTTCAAAAAGGACTTTGTTGATCGGGGGATGCAAACAGATTCTCTCGATTCACCGTCTCCTTCCTCTGGACAGACAGGACCACTACCTCAACAACCTAGAACAGTCTCTCTTATAGACAAAGCCGTTTTCACTGATTCTGTCGAGAACAGTGAGGATCATGCTCTATTCTGTGGTTCTAGGCAACTGGACCCCGCATATAGTCGCCCTTTATCCGTAGACCCACCGGGTACGAGTCCTATTGGACTTGTGAACGTCGCACGTCGCATGCGTAAACATACTCGGCTGGTTTACAACAGATCTTCTGATACTCGCAACATTGCAAATCGCGTCGTTTCACTGCCTGATACCACCCCGCTTTGCTCAATTAAGAATATACTGGAATCGGCAACTCTCCGCGTGGCATCGATGTCTGAACGTCCAAAGCCAGATATATCTCCCCAGAATGCTAGCTTAATGAATGCTTTTGAAGTATCTGCCTCGACGGAAAATTCGTACCTTACAGCGGATGAAGGGCCTTACCGCACGAGGCGTTCTGGTCCGCAAGCATTTGAGGTTCCTCGCACCCCATCCCCTCCTTCGTCTCCGGAATCTGTGATGATAATCGAGAATAGCGTACATCTGCCTCAATCATTTCTTCGCCATAACTCTGCTCTAAAATCGCATTCGACATACGATAGCGACGACGGTGAGTTCAAACAACAACACACAGTCCGTCGCGTTTTTTAACTTGAAATCGTTGTCTCTTTGCAGGTTGGATCACCTGGGCGAGTTCCCCTCCGAGGCCTATTCCGGCACTTCACGGTCCTCTTTCCTTGCCATATGCGCGTTGTCCGTCGTGAGTTATTTGAAGTCGTGTTCATTGTAACAATTCAAATTTTACGTCCTTTTCGTAGTGGAGCCGAAGGCAGTATCATAGAGGGACCAGAAGATTTGTCTCGTATCATCTGGGGTCTAGGAACTGATGACGTACAGCCCGCTGCTTCGCGAGTATCCTCGCATCATACACTTCAAACCACCCTCAGTAAACCAGCAGTTAATAAGCCTCCGTCGAACTTCCCTCCGCGGCTCCAGAAGACACACACTCACCCTTCTCAAACCTATTTGTCGCGAACTCACGTTGGTGTCGCAGACGTGTCATCTCGTCCAGCGCCGATTGCAAGTGAACAAGACCATAGGACTCATGCTGCTTTGCGTCATTGTGCTATCGAAAGACTTGGCTCTAGACATCCTGGGGATCAGTGCTCCGACGAAGCTGTACTCGAAAACCTGTCTCAGGCTGGCACAACAAAAGTTACACATACATGGAATCCAGCTTATGGCTTACCCGCTAGGGAATCTTTTGGCCAAGATTTGCGTGCATTCGACAGGGAACGAGGGCTCGGATTTGATTGGCCATCATCGACTTTGGCACACCAAAACCTCAAGAATTCTAGAATCGATGCGGGCAGTAAACACCCGGCTGATTATCATAAGGCTTCTGCCCCCGCTTTTGTTCCTAGTACCATGGCGACTGCATATCCGTATCCTCGTATATTTGTTGAACCTCGTCCTCATGAACTTGCCCAGACGTCTTCTCTCCCTCCTCGTCGCCCGTCTGCCATTGAGATAGCCCACAAGTACCGCCAACAACAGCAACTCCAAAATACTCTTCTGACCCCTCCTGGGTCTTCCTCCACGCAATGGTCACCTTACTTTACAGCATATCAGGAACCGTCGAGATCTCCTGATCTAGTTACTTCTCTACCCCAAAGACTTTCTGTGATTCAGGCTCAGCAGCAATATTCTACTGGTGATCCTTCTCAACAACTGCGACGATTTGTCTACGAACGCATGGGTGACATGGACACAGGCATAAACGCCTCTCTTGGAACAGCAGCGAAAATCGACCCATCCGTGGACCCTCGGTTTGCCGTGCAATACTCTCCTAATGTTTCTGCCTCCCTTGCCAGGTTTCTACAGCATCGTAATATCGTGACTTCTCCTTCGCTTATGTCGCCGCCACATCCTGGACCCCCGCCGAATACCCCACTACCCCCAATACCAAATCGCAATGCCAAGTACCACATAGACGGTTCTTCGCTGTTCGCGTCACCTCCCTCCCCTACCTCGCCGGAAATCCGAACTCGCAGCCTCTCGTACCAACAACCACGTTCAATTCCTCTAGCTCGTCTCATCCAACGGCGACTATCCTCCGTACCTGAAGAAGATTTCAACTCGTTCTTCGAACGTACCCGTTCGCCTTCTCCTTCATCCTTAACGCCTGGTTCCAGCACTTTTTACCCGCAGACGAAAATTCCTCCCAATTGGCAACAACTTCCCCTCCGGCCTCGCTTTAACGCTCATAATCTGAGAACTCCGAGCCCTGTTGTGGCCGCGCTCGCTCCGCAAACGAGAGCTTCCCAAGAATACGATACGAATGTGCCGAATAAAGTCGTGGACGCCTCGGTCAAGGTGAAGCTACCGAAGCGTCCGGGGATGAAGAAACCTGCTGCGTCGAAGGAAGGCGATAGTCACCGGACGAGTACGCATCATCGGGGGAAGAAATTACGGGGGAAGAAAGCCAAGGCTGTTATCCCAACCCAGATTGCCGCGATTATCAATTAGACGGACAAGCGATGTATAGTATTCAGGTGTAGCATGCATTCCCGTGATACTTTTCTCATTGTATTTTTTTGTGCATCATTCACCTCGACTGTAGCTGTTATCACGGTTTCTGTGCATTCCAAGCTGTTTTCTGCGTTTCCGTCTCGTTCACAAGGAAAGTTACCCATATCCTCAAGTAGATACCGCACCGTAAACAATAACTTGTTCTATTGTTGTTCTAGATAGCAAAAGAATGATTCATTCGAACATTGACGTTGGTGGATTGCTCAAGGCTTCACAAAGAGGTCGGTGAACTTGTCAACCGGAAGTTTCGAGAAAGACTTGGCGTCGGAAACGACATCCAAAATTCTACAAAAGAAACATTGAGACAGCCAAAGATCACAGCCGAAAAACAAAACACACTTCTTTTGATGCGCCTCATCAAAGTGCCACGCGATATGCCTCTTAAATTTCTGTAGCAATAGTGGTATGCCTTCAGCTCTCCTGCGCTTATGGCCGACAGGATACTCAATCTCAACTTCTGGAAGGACGGTGCCATCGTTGAGCGTGACGAGAAGAGCATTCCCGATAGAGCGTTTGGCAGGATCGTGATAGTCCACCGAGAAGCATTCGTCTTGCACACAGTAAATCTTGGTGCGGAGGGCGTCTATGCGTGGGTCGGCGGCAGCGGCATCGGAGCTGTGTATCGGTTTGAGAACTGGCTAAAGGAAGAAACCGATATCAGTGCAAATGAGGCGCTCACTAGCTCTCCGAGGTAAGTTCACCAAAGATCAAGGGATAAGCGACCATATAGTTGATAGCATGACTGGCCACCCGTCGTCAACATTGATAGAATAGATCCAAAGGAAGGCTCACTCGCGGTCCGCAAAATTGTTCAAGGGCCCTTGTTTGTCGATAATCCGGACAGCTGCTTCCTGTGACCTGATACGTACGCTCTTGATATCACCCGCGCTCTTGCCCAATTGTTTGAGTTTGGCGTAAAGGATGTGCGCGGCCTCGACAGCAGTTTGTGCGTGGAATTCGGCAGGGTATGAAATTTTGAAGAGTACATTTTCCATTATATATGAGCTGTAAGGGATCTGGAATGAGAATGGTTGGCCCTGTAGTGAAGAGTGCATCAGTAAGTTGGTTAAGCCAAAAATGACGTGACGGAGGAATGCGGCACCTTGAATAACACATCATAGAAACCCCAGGTCTTGGCCGTCAGCACACTAGGTAGGCCGATTTCGCCCTTTTTCACCAGCAGTGCGAGATTAACCGCGCGTGAGCATGCATCTCCTGCAGCCCACGACTTCCTGGGACCAGTGTTGGGCGCGTGTCTGTAGGTTCTCAAAGATTGCCCATCGACCCACGCTTGCGAGACGGCATCGACAGTTTGATCACGACTAAGGCCTAGAAGCTTAGACACGACGGCAGTAGAGGCTACTTTGACCAGGACGACGTGATCAAGGCCGACGCGGTTGAAGGAGTTGAGCAAAGCAATGGAGCCTTGGATTTCATGGGCTTTAATCATGCCCTCAAGGACATCATGCACCGTGAGGGGCTGACCCTGGCGAGCGAGGTGATCGGCAACGGCAAGAATGGCGCCAAGGTTGTCCGATGGATGGCCCCCTGCACAAGGCGTAAATATACGGAGATAAAAGGGAAAGAGAAGGAGGTTCTACACTCTGCGGCTAAGAAGCAGTCGTTGAAATCGAGCCAGCGGATGATGGTGCCAATGTTGAATGCACCGCGGATGGGGTCAAGCTGGTAGTTGGTTCCCGGAACCTTCGTCCCTGATCCTTGGTCAGAATGGAAGAAAGCATCACTTCTCGCACTAACCGTTAGGCACGACTGTCCCCTCTACGACGGGTCCGAGCAGTTTGGTGCACTCTGGGAACCTCAAACCCTCGAGACCGCATCCAATAGTGTCGATGAGGCAAAGTCTGGCGGTTTCAAATGCCAGCTGAGAGGTAATTTTATAATTGTGCACATAGTCTGCAATGTCCTGCAGCACTTGATCTGGTTCAGGACGGAGGCTAGATTCTCCGCTGCAGTTGGCAGACATGGTACGAGTAGCAGAAAGACCAAACGTCGAGGGTGGTACTGACGGCTTTTGCGCCAGAGTGTCCTTCAGAGTAGAGCAGGACGATATGAAACGGGCAGAATACAATGCAGGGAAGTGGATGCGCGAAACGCGAGGTAGCGAGTGTGCTGCTCTAGACAACATCCCGGGGTTTATCATGATAATAATAATAAATACTCTTTATTGCTTTATTGACAACGTCGATATGGTCAAAGTCACCTTCAACGAAACCACCATCGCCGAATCGGACAGCACTGAACTCGTCGAAGGGAACCATTACTTCCCTCCCGACAGCGTAAAGACGGAATACTTTACTCATTCTCACACCAGGTACGCTCAACAAGCTTCCAGGTTTCCATATTGAACAATTCGATAGCTCCGTATGTCCCTGGAAAGGGTGAGATAAGCTCACCAATAGTATAATCGAGGTTCAACTCAATCGCACAATAGGACAGCGTCTTATTACAACGCCAATGTTGGTGGCAAGGTTGTGAACGATATTGCATGGCAAGTGATATCTACCGTGACGGTCCAAAATCATCACCTTACATTTCGTTCGGCAGGTATTATCCTGAGTCAAAGAAAGAATCCATCAAAGGCTATATAGCATTCTACAAGGCAAGTACTCGTGGCTGGGTCTCGAGAAATGCTGATATCGGTTTCAGAACAAGGTGGAGATCACAGATTGATAATCAGAGAAAAAAATGGTCGGCTCGTTCAGGTCAACTCCACATCTTGGTGTTGACCCATTTACATCAGTATTCAAGCGACTGTGTTATGTGCTAGCTTTTATTTTGTAATGTAATGTAGAGGATTTGTTTACATATGTTTACATTGAAAGCTTTTGGCACATACATCCAAACAAGTGCCTCACCTCCACTTATCTCGTGCAGACGGAAACATGTCGTCTGGAGACGAAGCGGATACCTCGATCCTTCCGCGCTCGAAGAAGCGGAGAACACCTCGAGCGTGTGACTTTTGCAGGCGCAGAAAAAGTGCATTTCAACTCCAGCCATCTTGTTATGTGACATCTGTCTAATGGTTTATCACTTCTCAGTCCGCTGTAAGCGATGGACAATCCGTCGGGGATCATTTGATATATTTTGATCCAGGCAATAGTGCGGAAATGTCTGATAATCGGTGTTCGAATTGCATCGAGTTTGGCGTGGATTGCACCCACGAAGAGGTTGCCAAGGCACGCAATTCCATTTCGAATGTGCATTCTACTCACGACAGGTCGCACAGAGACGGATTCCTGCCAAAACGTATGTTCTCCAATTCTACTCGTCTTCCCTAGCTTCCCTGCTGAACAAACATGCAAGATATGTCGAAAATTTGGAACAACGTATAGCCAAGTTAGAGAAACTGTTACACGAGGTGCGTTGAAAACTCAATAAACTCATCCCCCCCCCCTTGCTTGCAGCGCCATTGATCAAGGCAATAGCTAAGTCCCGACGGGGATTTTTCGCAAGAGCTTGGCGACTTCTCGCCTGCCAGCGGAGACTCCTCCTCGTTCGGGTTGGGGCCTTCGCGCATTCCACAGATGCTGCCCATGATAGATTCAAGTGAAACCTCACATGGTGTTGAAGATGAGCTTGAAGCTGTTACTTCAAGGCTGACCCAGCTTCCCTTCTACGGTCTCCAAAATCGATTTTTCGGTAAAGCCAGCGCCTTCATGTTCCTTCAGACGGCATTGGATCATAAAAAACAATTCATCGGCGAAGACAACCTAAAGAAACCCCTTTTCAGCACTAGACGAGACGAGTTTTGGGGCATCCGCCCAGTTCGTCGTCGCTGTTTTCATTATTTAAGATTTAGGCCAATCTTTATAACATTTTCTTCAGTGGGAGCTTCTCGCAACAGGCCACGAGCCGCCTCGCTACATATTCCCTGATTATGATTTGATCGCTACTCTTGGCGACTTATACTTTACGAAGGAGAACGCTTATATGCCTCTCCTACACCGGCCCACTTTCGAGAAATTAATTCTGGATGGTCTGCATTTGAAGAACCATACGTTCGGAGCAACAGTACTCTTGGTTTGCGCTCTCGGAGCCCGGCATTCGGATGATCCCCGCGTTTTGTTGGATGGCGAAACTTCCCTGCACACAGCTGGCTGGAAGTGGTTCAGCCAGGTTCAATTATTGCGCAATAAGTCTTTTCTACTCGCCCCTTCTCTGTACGAATTGCAGGCTTATTGCGTACGTTCGTTCCTCTTTTTTTCTTCGTCCACCCAGCTCTCAAACCTCACGGTCCGCCTTCTCAGCTGTTAATATCGTGGTTGCAAAATTCGTCTACGCCACAACTGCTTTGGCCAATGGTTAGCATGGGCATTCGATTGGCCCAAGACGTTGGTGCCCATCGCCGCAAACCCTTTCATGCCAAGTGGACTGTCGAAGACGAACTGAGGAAACGTGCATTTTGGTTATATTGAACCTCATTTGTCTGGAGACGTGGCGCTTATAATCAACTATCTTTAGGGTACTTGTTTGCCACGACAGATCAGTCAGTACTTTCATCGGTCGACCTCGTGCAACGCAGGATGATGAGTGCATATTTATTTTGAACGTTTTCGGAATTTTGCTGCTCATTCTTTTTTGCTAGCTTCGATCTTGACCTGCCAATTGAATGTGATGACGAGTTCTGGCAGACTGAGGATCCAGAGATGGCTTTCAAGCAACCTGCGGGCAAACCTTCTACTGTGGCTTACTTCAACTCCTTCTTGAAGCTGGGTGAGGTCTTGGGCTACGTCTTACGCAGTATTGTACGTCAGTCCTCTTTATTTATCGCCACCAGAAGAAACATCATAGTCGGTTGCGACAGTATTCTATCGGCAAGTCGAAAATACTGTTAGGTATCGTAGGGCCGAAATGGGAGCAACACATCGTTGCTGAGCTGGATTCTACGTTAAACAAGTGGATAGATTCTGTGCCAGACCATCGTGCGTCCGTTCTCTATGCCCCACCTCGCTACAGCTGAGACTCTTACAGTACGGTGGGATCCTTACAGAGAAAACAATATCTTCTTCAATCAATCCGCCTCACTTTTTATGCATTACTATCACATTCAAATCCTAATCCATCGACCGTTTATCTCGTCGCCCAGCAAACCCTCGAGACTCACATTCCCGTCTCTTGCTATATGCACCAACGCTGCTCGCTCATGCTGTCATGTTGCGGACATTCAGAGTCGGCGAGGAACGTCGTTAACGCTTTCTCATGTGCAGGTAAGCCTTTTATTAGTATCCTCAACCTCGATCTCCACCTGGATGCTCTTTCAGATGGCGATATTCGCCGCAAGCATCGTGTTACTGCTGAATATCTGGGGGGGCAAGCAAGCAGGCATCTTGACGGATGCGAAGAGGGAAATGGCAGACGTGCACAAATGCATGCGCGTCCTCAAATCTGTGGAAGATCGGTAAGTGAACCATCGTGAAGCACTTTTCCACGTTTAATGTTGGTGGCCTAGATTCATCTCAGCAGGTCGTTTCTGGTAAACTTTTTTTTTTTTTTGGGTTTGTCGGCGTGACAGCAAAGGGCACTGAAGTTTATTTCTGCAGGGATATTCTCTACGAACTGGCGTATGTCAAAGACCTTCCTTTACCACAGCCGAGTCCGGAAACAAGGCATAAGCGCGGAAGGGACGATGACGACATTTTAGACTCGAAGTCCAACATCCTCCCCCCGATTTCTGCACCTATGGACAGTCAACGCAGTTTGAAAGGAAACCGGCGGTTGTCCAAGGATGTACCTTCTCCACTTACTGCCTCAATTCCAGGTGGACAGACATCTGAGCAAACTTCCTCCTACACGTATTCACTTCCGATGTACACTGATGAGCTGGGTCGACTGCCTTTGCACGGTCAATTCAACTTTTTCAGTCACAACAACCCGTCAGCTATTGATCGATTCGATTTCCCTATTGACTCACTGCCCCCACTCGACAACCCCATGTTCGGTGCCAATATAAATAGGACATCGCCAGCCTTCGCGATGGGCGACGTTCCTTTTTTCAACGATTCGTCCACCAACACGCAAACAATTTCTAGCTCGTTGGTGCCAAGGGATGCGAACCCTCTTTGTTATTTGCAAGATCGGGGATCAGCCCAGCCAATAACAGGAGTCTCTGACCAACCACCTTGGCCTTCGGATCCCAGTTTCAGCGCGATGGACAACGACACAATCGCAATGTGGTCCGATGCACCAACCACTTTTGGGTGCGTTCTTCCCTACGTTTTGTAAACAAGAACTCATTGATTGTAGGTTGAGCGATTGGGGCATGTATGTCTCTAATGTAGGCGTTAATCCTACAACCGCTCCTTTTGTCGGCAATTTTGATGACGATTGACGTTCGTTTCGATGTTTGAGTATCTTATTTATTCTGTTCCGTAACTAGCTTCAGTGCATCAATCTCATGTTGTGCTCTCAAGTCACTTTTTGCGCTTAGCTCTCAACCAGGACTAGACCACAGAAATGTCCAAAGAAAATCGTCAATTCCACACAGAAACTATCCAAGCCATGGCCCACAAGCACAATGTACAACACCCGTCAGAATCGTCACGCTTCGATGGTATCCTTCGACTTGTCAGCCTTGACCTTACGACCCATGGCCCCGTCGATGCCATCAGACTGTGTGGCCTGGCTGAGTTTGAAGTGGTCGGTACTATTGTGCTCCTCCTTCTTTTTGCCGGGCTCGGAATGGCTCGCTAACTTAGAACCGTGCTCGGGACCAGTGGTATCGGAGCGATGGTCGCTGGATGGCAGGCGAACAACAGTACCGGTCTCCTTGATGAGGGCCTCCTCGAGGTTGCAGCCGCCACTGCAGCCAGCGTCGATATCGTACCCCAGACGCTGATTCGGATAATTCGGATAATTGCGGGAACCTAGTATGGCGTCCTTGGCGTTGGCCGCATCACCAGATACGTCGCCCGGCTAGTAAGAACATAAGATTAAGAATGTGAAGTATTCGGCAAAGAATTTAGTGTGGACATACGGCGACAATGGGGAAAGCAATGGCTGCTGCCAAGAGGAAGAAGGGGTAGATGTTCCTGAAAGAGTGCATCGTGCAAAAAAAGGAGCGTAGTTGATATCGTAAAAAGTGCAATATCGAAAAGAGAGAGGGCACGATGCTGACGATGAAGCGAAGAAAGCGAAAGGCTCCGGAGAGATGAAGAACTTTGGAGGGGAAATTTCGCGCCTTTATATAGCATTTTGGGGCTGACATAGAAAATCACATGCATATGCGACAATGACGCCAGTGACGTCATGCTACAACCATGTTATGGAATGTTTTCGCACGCTTCGTGAACATGGCCCATGCACACGAATATCATTTTGGCCCACCGTCGGAAGCGATAGACGTCGCTCAGTTCCTCCAATCAGCCGATGTGGCTCCACAGAACCTGGCTTTCTGGGATCAATTTTCTCAAGACCGGAAAAACGCTGTAGAAGCAGAATGCAGGTGTGTAGACCTATCTGGCATGGCTCTCACAACTCAAACAGAACAGCGTGTCCGATATAAATTCGTCCATCTTAGGTGTATTGAACGATCCCAGACTCTTTGCTTATGTTTCAAAGAGTCATCAAGTTATGGTCAGTCAAATATACGATGCTGCTGACACGTCCAACAAGCGCAAACGCAAGCGCTCTACTTTCGTCGATCCAACCAAACAAATCCCGGAGGTCACCGATTTACAGAAACAATTGGATGCCGTTCAGCTCCGTAGTTGGCCGTAAGTTGCCTTCTTCCCATCTCAAACATGAATTAACAATAGTAGACTCCTGTTGGATTCCGCCCTGTTTATGCGCACTCCCAAAAACTCGGACCAGAACGTTTTCACAGAAATAGTAAGCGACACCGGACTCCTTCAAGCACTTTCCTCGCTGATCCCATCCTAGAAGAAGTCTCTTCCTACCGCTACACTTTTACCGCCCACCACTCAGAAAGCGCTCATCACTATCACTGTACACAGCCGACTAGCCTGGGGACACGGACATCTTTGCCGCCTCTCTCAGCATGCGGTACTCGCTTCTCAGACAATCGGTGACCTCTTTGATGTTATTCCTTGTCCTACGAAAGAGTGTCCAAAGGAAATCTTTCAAAACGGTCATATCGTAGGATATGAGAGAACTTGCGAACCAAGTGGGTGCGTAGTATGCATTGAGGGTGTTGCGTACGGTGATGGTCGGAGCCAACCAGATTACGCCGAGTGAGTGTCTTGGTTCGTTGTAAACTAGTTAACAACGAAAAAAAGTAAACTCCTCTTACAAATAAACGCCCTACCAACCGAGAAACGCCCCTCGATCAAGAAGGCCCTAAATACCATGTACCAAACTCCTTTTGCTTCGCTCTCCCTGCGACTCCATGAACCGTATTGGTTACTCCATCAAGGAAACTGTGAACACTTCGTTGTTGTTGACCAAATCAGGTGTGTTCTGCATTTGGATGCCTGTTCTCGATTCAAGTAGCTCAGGCCAACTCATACTTGTTTCATAGACTCCAGCACGAATCTGATCCAATCGCTGGATACCCTCTCACTCTCCAAGTAACACCTCCTCTCCTCGATCTTTGCCGCGGGTGCACGAAAGTTCCGGCTGTTTGGTCCATCGTCGGGGACATTCGACTCGGCGAGAGTCCGTGTGTGCTGTGTGCGGCGTGTTGGAGGAATATGGGCGAACCAGGTGAGGGTGAGGACGTTATTGTAGTGCCGCTGCCGAAACATGTTCTTGGCTGGTGACGGCGGTGATGCGGAGGCTTTCGTTCGTTGTGTACACTTTTGGCGAGGAAGTTACCGTTTGTATTGACCCAAGCTTCCTTTCATTCATTTTACGTTGATGAATGAGATAATTATTGTTTTTGACAAAAACACATCCATAGTATTGTAAGTTGAACGACGTCGACGTTCGTTATTCTGCTACAGCAATCCATTGGTTTCTAGAAGCAAGACAATACCTGACCGACTGGTCAGCGACAATTTCACACTCCATTCACCCACGGTAAAGACTCACTGTGTACAATCTCAGGCACGTTTTGAGTGCTCATGTCAACTGTCAGATCCGGCCGCTCTGGCACCTGGTAGACATCGTCCACGCCAGTAAAGCCCTGGATCTCGCCTCGTCGAGCCTTCGCATACACACCCTTGCGGTCCGTACTCTCGCAATATTCGAGCGGCGTGGCGACGTGAATCAAGAAGAAGTTCGCGCCCGCGCCGCCGGACTGGAAGATTGTCTGTCGGGCCGCCTCGCGCGAGATTTCATGTGGCGCGATGGGTGCAGCAATGACGGCTGCTCCGGCACGCGTGAGCTCTGCAGCAACGAAAGCAATGCGTTGGATGTTGCGATGGCGATCCCCCATGGAGAAGCCCAATTCTAGAATATATAATGATGAGGACCGGGGGGCCATAAAAGGACATTTGAACTGTACCTGAAGAGAGCTCATGACGGACCGTCTCACCAAGAAGAAGGGACACGCTTCGTCCTCCTTGTTCGTTCAAGGTGACCTGGAGGGCTTTTGCAATGGTGTCTTTCCCCGAGTTATAAAGCCCAGTCAAGAATAGGACAAAGCCTTGTTTGTTTCGCGGGGGGTAACTTTCCCGCAGAGTCTTGACAACAGCGCTAAGTTACAAAAAAAAAGTGCACATGAGAAACAGAGGAAATGAATTAAAGCGGAAAAACTCACTCATAGCTGAACCAATCGGGAATAGGTGCGCCGGATTTCAAGCGTCTACGAAGTTCCGTGCCTGAGATGTCGAGGGTTTGGACCCCCTTTGGCACTTCATCGACAGGCTGGTATTCGTCCGTGGAAGGCAAGTAAGTCATCTGTTGGAAAGGAACCATTTCGATCTGGAGCTCATCATGATATTTGGCGACGAGGTCCTGTGCGTCATAAGGCCCATAGAAATCCATTCCCAGGGAGTTTTTACCCGGGCCAGCGTGATCCCGGCCAATAATGAGATGCGTCGCCCCGAAATTCTTCCGGATGATAGCATGCCAAACGGCCTCTCGGGGACCGGCCATGCGCATGGCGAGGGGCAGAAGTGCGAGGTGCCCCATGCCGTTGGGATATTTGGCCATGATGGCTTCGTAGACACGAACACGAGTGTAGTGGTCGACGTCACCTGGCTTGGTTAAACCGACAACCGGGTGGATGAGAACATTGGCTTGGTGCTGGCGGGCGGCGCGTACGGTCAGTTCACGATGAGCACGGTGCATCGGGTTACGAGTTTGGAAGGCAACGACCTTGCGCCATGCGACTTTTTTGAAGTGAGAGCGGAGCTCAGCAGGAGTGTCTGTGAGGGAGAGCGGTGAGAGAATGTACTACTGGTGCACTGCGAGAATCGTAGATACGTACAGCGAAGTGCGACATAGTCAAAGTGAGCAGGGAGTCGAATTGCTTGGACTTTCCCGCCAACATAAAAGTCTTTTACGCTATGGCGAAGGTAGGCAACAGCAGGATGAGCAGGGTCGTCAGCACCAAACACCTGTACAGCTTCCCTGACTCTGTCGGGAATGTAAACATCATCAACTGCGCAGCAGAATCTTTAGAACTAATATCCGATTTGACCGATGATTTAGACTAACCTGTGATGATGGCGAGTGCCTCGTCGTCGCGAGGGTCCCGAAGAGAAATCCGAGCACCTGGGACGATGGACAGATGCTCGATATCTTCGTGAGACACGTCAAGCGTAATGGGTACTGGGAAAAGTACCCCATCAGCCAGACGCAGACCATCAACCACACTGCAATAGTCGTTCAAAAAATATGGACGAGGTGTGACCTGTCAACAGGGCGAACCTCCTATAGTCACTTTCGTTCATGAACCCCTCGAGAGGACTGAACCCGCCATTGATGATGAGTTCAAGGTCACAAAGTTGGCGCTACGATTATCTGGTTAGAGAAATCTTTGTTCTGATTGCGTCTGCTACACACCCCGGTAAGGATTATATCTGGAAGAGTGGTCGCCTCCTCTTTGAGTTTCTGGGAGATGCTTTGGTCTCTGGCAAAGAGGTCCTATCCCAAGATAATCAACAACAATAAAAAAACAAGTTAGCACAAGTTACGAACTTTGAGGACACCGCCATGAGGAGGGTTGGCCATTTAATTCGAGGTACTTGGAACTTGGAGGATGGATGGCGGTTGCGATTAGAGCAAGATTGCGACACGGAGGACATGGGATGAATAAGGACTCGGATGAGCGTCGGAAAAGCACGCAATCACCCTCAAATGCCCAAGCATATGGAATTCGGGAAAAGACGCCGACTTAGAACTTCCTCATAACGGAAGACATTGAGCGCGTTGTGGAATACGAAAACACAGGGAAGAGTTGGATATCGGGGAACATTAACCGACCACGCTGCCCGTCAACGTCTGCCCGCGGCGTGGCACATTTCATTCAAGCTGACTCGTAAACTTTTGAAGTATCTTCAGAAATTGCCTCATTCTCACAAATGGTACAATATTAATGTTGCTACATTACACTCAAGACACTGATTCGATCGATCAGGCAGTATTTCGTTTTCGTCGACTCCTGGACTTTTTCCCAGTGGAGGGAGGGATGTCGTCCTCGAAGTCCTGACCATCCAAGCGAACGAGCAATACACCTGCGTTGCGAGAATCGCACTTGGCTGATAGATGTCTCCTTTTTTAAAAAACAAAACAATCAGCGATAGTGGGAAGAGAACGCGGACAAACGTACTTCTGAATTAATTTCTCGATGGCTGGTTTGATTTTGGGTACACCGTCTGCCGTATGCAAGCCTTGACCTAGAAGATACGCGTGATATGTAATATTTTAGAAGGCAAACGTGAAGTTGTGTCGAACCGACAATCAGCCGAAGTCGAGAATCCCCTCGTTGCTTAGCGAGCTTTATGGTTTCCTCCACCCGATCTTCGGCTTCCTTTACAAACAGATCATGAAGGTCTACCTCGTTGGGTGGTCGCCGCTGTAGGTAGATCTAAAGTTCACCTCTGCGCACCCTATAGGACGGCAAAATGTGTACCTTGTTATTTTCTGAAATGTAACAAGAATCATTATTGCCAATCACCATCTCAATCTGCACGACACACCTGTAAATATCAAATCGCTTGCTTCCTTGTTTAACATTTCCATTCTCTGTTTGTGAACCTGTCCCTCGTGCATCAACCGCCTGGCTATTGCACGATGTCCCCGAGTTCGTGCTTGTTTGCTTTGCTGAGTTAACATGGACATCCGGTCGAACTCGGCTTTGGCTTGTGCTCGCAAGCCAGTGTAGCGATCGCCCTACTCAAGAAACCTTGTAAGTATCTTATCAACATCCTCACAGATAATATTTTAAAGAGAACGAACCGGTGACTGTGGCGGCTCAGGCTCATTTGGAATGGATGTTGGGAACTGGACTGGTGCGCTAATGTGTTGAGGGCGAGGATAATATGTGGGACCAGTAGAGTATCCTGAGAGAGGCGAGTGTTGGGGCGGACTAACAACCCGCTTGGGTGGTAGTTGGGGTGCAGCAGCGGTTCGTTGGGGTGGAACATCTGGGGGCAGGGCTGGTGTATGGGTGTGTTGGGGGCGGGGGTAATAAGTGGGGCCAGTAGGGTAGCCTGAGGGGTATGGGCCATATTGGGTGGAATTATTTCCCTGGAGAATGGGTTGTTGGTGATAGCGAGGGAGAGGCTTTGAGGTAGAATACCGGTACGCTAGTGTACAGCATATGCAGATGAAACAAAAGGCAACGAAGGCCAACTCGTTAGCCATGTTGAAGCACTGAGGCCTGAGGCTGAGGGACAAGGAGAAGCCTGAGTGGGCTGGGGACCACCTCGGGCGTCTACAACGTCAGGCAACGGCGTGTTCTGCATACAAAGGTAATGTTACTGCTATTTGCGGAACTTGTAGGGCGAGCGCGGGAAATTTCCGAAAAGCATGTCGGTGTATTTGAGTTTTGCATTTCAGGATGCCCCCATTTCAGGGGGAAAAAAATAGCGGGTATAAAAGAAATCTAAGTAGTGGGTTGAATGTGGATTTTCAAGGGGATTACAATGAAACCTACATCTACTATGAAAAGTGGAAAACTGAAGGAGTTATGGCAGATTTGCTTTCGGACAGCAAATCTGTGCTTTTCGGAAATTTCCCGCGCTCGCCCTAAGTTCCGAAAATAGCAGTAATAGCTTTGATCGGATCACGTGGTTCTTTAACTCAGTTGGTAGGAATCCATAGATTCCATACGCTCGAGCAGACCACCAGGACCTCACCAGTATGCATGCCCGCCACCCGCAACATACGCCACAAAATGTCCACCGAACCTTGGTATAGACTCGGACTGATGCCATACAACGGTTATTTAGAGAGAACATACCTGCGCCCGTTATTGCAACCGCAATATTAATCACGGTTGTATGACGATCATGATGATGGTCCGAGGGATGGCATTGATGTGCTCGCAGAAATGGAAGCACCTCCCTCCAGTGATAGACCAGTCATCATCTTGATCGATATCTATCCAAGGTCCAGAATTATTTCGACATACATATACAATAAATACTCCACAGCATCTTCAAAGATCCCCATATCCAGGGAGGCCAATCCGGTCGCTGGATGGCCGGAACAGTGACGAAAACGTGTTTGATCCTCTATTCCAAGCCTCAACCAGGACCTCAGCACAAGTATTTGCCCCATCTTTACATTTTCGGAGCCAGAACAACAAGCCGACTGCAATATTCTTTCCGTCATCTCCGCTGGATGTCGGGGATAGGCTAGGCTGTGGCGAATCATTATTGGTCGAGTACAAGTTTCGACAAACATTCGCTTACACGAGCGGCGGATTTCACACCCTCCATGATCAATTTCGCAGAGTCGACGGGGTCAGTCTCAGCCCACAGATGTCGGAAGTGGTTGACGGCCTCCAAACTCTCACTGAATCGATGCAACGTGTTGATCAATGCAACTACCTCAGAGCGGCGTAAGAGGTTGGAGTTGAGATGGGGACTATATCCATCAAGTAATAAGCATCGGTAAACATAACATGCCTGACAGCACTTACTCCAACGCATTCTCATCCAACTCGAAGAGAATCTTGAGGGCAGTAGCCAAACCTGTAGTTTGAACCTTGCCCCAAAGGCGACATTTATCGCATCCGACGCAGTCCATGATCTGACTGACATTACGGAAGTGGGACTTGAATTCTTCTTTGAGAATCTGTCATCGAAAAAAAAAACTTTTGGGTTACAGATCACATTCATAACGGAAAACTAACATTGGCATCATCACCACGAAATAAGATTGTCTCATCAAATTTCCCGATGCTTTTAGCAATATCAATGACTGTACTGAGTTTCTCTAGGGTCTCCACGTCATCTTGCTGCGTCCCTGAGGAGCAATAGTCGTACGAAGACAAGTATGGACCGAGGCGAGCCACCGCACGTAAGAGGAGTACCGTGTTGAAGTAGATATATTGTAGCCGTTCCGGATGAAGGGCTATTCTTGTCACAAAACATTGAAGGTTTGGTGTCTGCATCCAGGAAAATAAGTGGAATGAGAGCAACTACAGAAGGGGCAACCGGACTGACCCATTCGCCAGTAGTCTGGTTAAGGTAGTCGAGGCATATGTGAGTTGAAATCGAGGCGTGGAGGCCTATTGAGAAACAAGTTCAGAGGAACAACACACAATGGCGAAGTTGTAACGAACCGGATACGATTTTATAATAAACTCTTTTTTCCAAACAATGGTCGGTATTTTCAACCATGTTCCCGTGGATGGCATCATTAATCGTACCAGGTAGTGGGGTAACAGTTTTTCCACGCCTCAGGTTAAGTTCCGAGATGCCGAAACAGTTCTCCTCGTATATTGAACGCCATACACGGTGTGCGGAAGGCCCAGAATAGCCCGTGTATCGTTCAGGGATGGATGGGAGGTCGAAATAATCTCCTTCTGCGGTTTCCATTAGCAAGGACTGTCGAAGGGAATCCTCGATGTACGCACCAGTCATATCATCGAGGTAACAAAAATCAGATTCACGGTAATAACAACCTGGCAGTTGGATTCGCTGATTTGCTCATTAGTGGTGTTGCTAGGTTTGAGGTTGAAATTATACCTTGTCTGGAGATGGCAACTCTAATTTACTGAGAGTCGCTGCCCGCCATTTCTCTGGAATTTGACTCTGTCGATGTGAGGCATTGGCATAAAAAGGTATGTGATCTAAAGAAGATTCGAACCTCGTCCACGGTTGTTATTCCGCATTCCCTACTCATGCAAAATCCGTTTTCTTGCCAGAATGGACATTCACGATATAAGTCTACCTTTTGATGCATCAAAGATCTGGCCAGCCTCGTTGACACAAATCGAGGGTTGCTCACCTACCTGAAAATATCTGAAGAACGGTGTCCGAACTAGTTCTCGCAAATTGCTGTATAGATCCTCGTTGACGCTCTCTACGGTTTCGTAGTCACACATTGTGGTTTCTATAGGTCCAGTGGGCTAAGTTCGCCGACATGCATCAGATCCCTAGACAACGAGCATTTAAAGTAAAGGGTGTACGGTATGTTTGCAACTAGGTGCCTTTGCAGGTTGATGCTTGAATACATTCTGCACTTGGTCTATCTTGACAGGATTCTCCGAAAGGAAGGAATCGGTGGCGGATATCGGGGACGAGCAAACGTTGAGCAGGAGAATGAAGAGTACCCCTCGCCAGTATCGCCCAGTCATGGGGAGACGTGTTCTTGGACACGTGACAGCTTGGAAAATATTTGAGAAATATATTTATTCTATAAAGTTGCTTTATCAGGTAATATTTATTGGTCCGAAAGTATTTTTGACCATCGGCGAGTTACCACGTCGCCAAAATCCTGTTCACCAACCAAACCACTTTGCTACTGTGATTGAGCCTTGAACTTTTCTTGAATCCCCTGTACAGGTCTTTCTCCGTCAAAGGTTAATCGTTTCACGGACACCCGTTACCTTCAGATGGCGTTCTCTGCCGCCGACCTCCAGGTATACCTGTACACTTCTCAGTCACGAAAACTGCTCATTTCTCGATCTCAGAAAAGGCACGAACTCGAAGGGACTCCGGATCCATTTCCTTCTCTAAGTGATCCGCTCCCTCTCAAGTCTCGCACGAATGGTTTCGCCAACGAGGAGTTGGATACAGAGTCCTACTCTGCTTTCCCCTCACTTGCTACTCCCACCTCTTCTGTCTCTATGCCCATCAAGTCTGTTTGGGGGTCTGCCTCGAGCCATCGTATCAAACCCGTTCTTTCCAAGCTTCCTGTGTTCTCTGACTCGTTTACCATACCGGTGGATGTTTCCAATACGGGTAGGGACGGGAAGCCTGTAAGCTTGGGAGAAGTCATGAAACAGGTTATGGCCAAGTACAAGGTCAAGCTGGAGGCCTCTGCAAATCAGAAGACTCGCCAAACTACTTTCCATATCAAAGGTGACACTCAGAAGGAACTCGACAAGGCTAAACGGTCGCTATTGGCTCTCCTCAGTCCTGTTGTTAGTCGACATTAATTGTCCCCTCTCACGGCTGTATATTGATAGCCTCATAGGTCACCCTGGTCATCAACGCTCCTGCTTCCACCATTGCGACGATTATAGGTCCGAAAGGTAATGAATGAATTCCTGCTTGAAATTGTGCTAACGCGACGTTCAGGCGCTACGCTCAAGCTAATTCGCGATCAAACGAATGTGCGAGTGGACATACCCCGTAAGGACACCTTGGCTCCTTCCGATGGTAGTGGCCATGCAAATGGGTCCCCCTCATCGGGCAAGGTCACTCCGAATCTATACGACGAAGAAGAGGAATCCACTGTTCCTGTCACTGTCACTGGTCCCCAGCCTCTGGCGCTCGAGGCCCAAGCATTTCTGAACCAAATCATTTCCTCCAAGACCTCCAAGATCTCTCAACGCGTCCGGGACATCCCGTCGCATGTTCTGCCTTTCGTTGCAGTTCGACGTGCCCATTTCATTGCGACAGCCGAAGGTGTTGATGTCAACCTCGCTCTCAACACTCCTGAGCGTGAGGTTACCGTAAGCGGCGACCGCGAAGCCGTCTTCCGCGTGGTCGAGACCATCAAGGCTGCTATCGAAGAATTCAAAACTGGTTTGACATCCCTCAAAATGTCGCTTCCTAAACATCAGCATCGTCTGCTCACGGGCAAAGCTGTAGACGAGATCCTGGAGAAAAGCCATTGTTCTGTAGTCATTGCCAAGGCTGACGATCCTAGTGATGAAGTCATCGTCTGGGGTCAAGGTGCAGACTTGGCAGCAGGTCTTGGCGCTGTCATGGAGAAAGTTCACTCCCAGCACATCCATGTGTTCCCTCTCCCTGGGCCTTTCACCGTTTCTAAGCAGCTTTTGACTTACCTAACCCGCACTGGGTACGTCAAGACATTGAACGCCATCCATCCTGGTGTTTCTGTCTACATGCCCCGTGCTGGGATGGCGGACAACATGCAAGCTCTCAGCATTGATATCGTCGGCGAAAAAGTGGCTGTTGAGGTCATTGTTAAACACCTTTCGGATGTAATTGGTAAACTTATTGGTGCCACTCGAGAAGTTACAATCGACTGGCTCATTCACCGTTTTGTGGCTGGCAAGAATTCCAAACGGTACATTTGTTCTGTGGCTGCTAACTCACTGGGCTGATATTTTCCCTTACCAAGGTTGAAACAATTCCATGAAACTCACAATGTACAGATTTTCTTCCCACCTGATTCCGACGAAGATTCCTCTGTCTTGCTTGTCTATGACCCTATGTCTTCTTCGGCCTCACAGCTACCCAACGAGAAGACGAAACATTTAGAAGACGTATCAAAGGAGGTCTTGAAGATGGCCAGGGATATTGCAGAGATCAAGAGCGAGATAGTGGAGGCTGACAAGAGGTGGCACGAAGCAGTTGTCGGCAAAGGTGGAACTACACTCAATGCGTGAGTGTATCGTTTTGTTGGATCGCAATTCACCTTTCAAGAGTTACATACTCCCAGGATTATTGGCGAGGACAAAACATTGCGCATCAAATTCGGGGCAGACGTTGGTGATCCATCAACTACAAACGTCATTCTTGTGCGCGGCATTGGTACCGACGTTGACAGAGCCGTCGAAGAGATCCGCCAAATTGTCCAGAATGCTAAGAATGACGAGATTGTCAACAGCTATGTCAGATTATATTTTCTGCCCGGTCATGACTCGTCTAAACTAACATGAAATATTTGACAGTCCATCGAATTTGATATCGAGCGAGAGTTTGTAGGGCGAGTCGTAGGTGCGCAAGGCTCTGGCATCAACAAATTACGCGATCAACTCGGGGTCAAAGTTGACGTTTCGGATGATGTGGATGAAAGAGAAAGAGAGGTTGGGAAAAAGAAGAAAGTTTTGCATCAAAAATCTAAAGTCAAGGTGACGGTTTTTTTATTTCTGAGCGGCGTATTGTCATTCATTGTTTAAATAGATCACCGGTCGCAAGGAGAATGTCGAGGAGGCCAAAAAACGAATCTTGACGCAACTGGAGAGGCTGGTGCGTTTCTCTCCTATTTCTTCACCTCACCAGTCAATCATCAATGTGGACAACGTAGGCGGACGAGACTTCTGAGATCCTTAAGATCCCCACCCAGTATCATTCCTCCCTTATCGGACACAATGGCAAATACGCCATTCGGTTGGAAGAAAAGTACTCTGTTAAAATTACATTTCCTCGCCAATCGTCTGAGAACGGCGAGGGAAGGACACGCGAACAGCTAAAACCTGACGAAGTACTTGTAAAAGGCGGCAAGAAAGGTGTCGCTAGTGCTAAATCGGAGCTTCTTGATGTAGGTGGGCATACTGTGCGCGATGACTGTCGGTTAAATTTTGTTTAAAGGCTGTCGAGTTTGAAAAAGAGACCAACAATGTCCTCAGATTTATTGTCCCGACACGCTCGGTTTCACGGATCCTTGGCAAAGGGGGCGCTTCCATCAATGAAATCAAGGATAACACTGGTGCTCAAATCGACGTCGATAAAAGTACGGAAGACAGTGGTTCTACCCAAATCACTGTTCGTGGAACGAAAGATGCCGTGGCCGCTGCTAAGACCGCGGTCCTTGCAATCTCTGATCAAGTGGGAGAGGAGATGTCAGTGACGGTGACGGTTGAAAACAAGTACCATCGCACCTTAATTGGTGCTGGGGGGCAAGGCTTGAAAGACCTGGTTGCTCGAAGTGGGGGCCCCTCGGATCCGAGACTTCAAGCAGGGCTGATTCGATTGTGAGTGACTCTTTATGCATGACGTTGACAGTGTTCATTATATGTTATATGCCAGCCCTCGGCATGGTGAGCCATCCGACGAGGTTCGCCTCCGAGGTGAACCAAAGCTTGTCAACAAGCTCAAGATGGAACTGGAAAAGACAGTTGCGGTTCTCCGGGATCGCGTTGTCCTGGCAGTTGAAATCCCTGCGGGCCAACATCGTACGCTTATCGGGAGGGGTGGCCAACATTTGAACGATCTTCAGAATCGTACGGGTGTGCAGGTTCAATTTCCGGGATCCCGTTCTTATAACCAAGTAAGCGAGCCTGAAAATGCCGCAGAACTTGGGGATGTGGATCCCGTGAATGTCGTCAAGGTATCAGGTCCACGTGCTGCTTGCCTCGCTGCGATTGAAGAGCTTAAGGTCAGGATAAATCTGTGCCCCCGTTCCGCAGAACCGTTACTGAATGAATATAAAGACGCAAATTAAGGTTCCTTCTTCTGCAGGTGTCGCTGCTGCGATCACTGCTACAGTTTCCGTTCCGCTAAAGTATCACCACGCCATCTCGCAGCAAGGCAACTTCTTCCGAGATTTACGTTCCTTTGGAGTTCAAGTAGACCAATCTAACCTTCCTCAGAAATCGGCTGTGCCTCCTTGTCCGGACCCAGATGTCGGAGCCGTTTCCGCTCGTATTGACGACGCTGAAGATGAATCAGGAACTCTCGAAAACCGATGGCAGATCACCCCAAATTACCAGGATGCCGAAGAAGGCGACTCTGAGTGGACATTGAAGGCTCGCGACCAAGTCGGTTTGGAACGAGCACAGAATTCCATCAAGGAAGCTATTGAGCATGCAGAAAGCATGTCTCATGTCGGATTTCTTACTTTACCTGACCGTTCAGTTTTCCCAAGGATAGTGGGCACAAAAGGAGCCACTGTCGCTCGTCTTCGGAATCAGACGGGAGCTGACATCACTGTGAGTAGGGAAAACAATACCATAGTGATCATCGGTGCGTTGTGAACTGGTCTGCTTGCTAAATCATCTGAACTCTTCTTCGCCAGGCACTGCGTCAGCCATTACATCTGCCAAAGAAGCCATCATGAAAATAGCTTCAAACCCCAACCGTTCACAACGCTCTCGTCACGACTAATGTAGATTCTGTACCGTCAAAACAAACTAAGGAAGGATAATACCACGTCGCATCTACTTAACCATATTCACAAAATGCCTAATCGTAGTAGTTGATGCCTGCAGTCCGTGTGTTTTGTCGCAGAATTGACAACCTCAAAGAGCTGAAGCTCCATCAAGATTGGGCTCTGGAATCGGTTTGTCATCCATATCATCAATGGGTACGCCATCTATGTCTTCATCCATGGGGACACCGTCAACATCTTCATCCATTGGGATACCATCAACATCATCATCCAGAGCGACGCCGTCGACATCTTCATAAAGAGGCTCTCCATCAACATCAACATCATCCACGGGTTCGCCATCAATGTCTCCACTGTCTTCATCATCCATACGTTTGCCGTCTTCGGTGGTTGCGGTTTCCATATCAGCTTTCGCAGGTTGAAAGGAACTGGCCTTGAAACGGGATGTTTGACTATGTACTTCAACAGTTTCTTCCATTCGAGGCTTGGCGCCGATCATCGAACCGTCCAATCTTGTCCTGAGTTCAGATGTGTAATCGGGTGGAAAAACAATCCAGTCTTCCCACAAGTCCACAACCGATGTAATTTGGTTCTTGAATGTCTCCGCCGTAATCCGCCCAGGGAAAGAATGATAGATATTAGAGAGGTGATCAAAGACAATCCCTAGTCGAGATTGGAACTCCTGACGAAACCTCCAAGCACTCGGCACGGATGCCGCAGAGTTATGCAGAATGTCGCATATTAGATGCAATCTTGCAACTTTGCGAGGTACAGGTGTTCCATCGACCAAGAGAGAGGCTACAATTATTTCTGACACCTGAAGGAACACCATGAGCAAAAGTCGAAGTACAGACGATATCGCATACCTCGGCTGCTGCTTCAGCATGCTCGAGGCTGAACGCCATACACCGAGCCAACTCCCCTCGTTTGCCCGACAAACCCCGCAGCATGGCTTCGAATCTCTTTCGTGCCAACCGACCGAGGACATTTTTACGGGATCGTTCTCTTTCGGAGTCTTCCGCGGAGTCCGTCGAGTACATAGAGTTATATCCCTATCACTAGATATGAATTGCGGTATCAGTGGCGATGAATTTGAAAGCCTGCCTCGTCGTCAAATTCTGGGTCAAGCGCTTCTTCACTTCCAACAAGACCTTTGTAATAAACGTGTCGTCGATGCTAGAAAACTTTCAATGGAGTTTTACATATGAGGCGATACCTGCTTACATCTTTGTGAACAAGAAAGGCATACTTCGGGTTATCTCTCTCTCGCTCGCGAAGGTTATTCTCGTAAGTAATGCCATGTCCCTTCACTTCAACAGCGACAGCTCGGATGAATGTGTCAGTCACAACTTCATCCTCTTCGTTGTGTCTGCGGCGACGCGGACTGCCGGACCGGTGTCGACGAGGAGATCGGCTGTGACTGTCGTAACGACGTGAACGGCTGTAAGAACGGCGACGATGACGAGGCGGTGAGCGGCTCCTGCTCCATGATCGACTCCGTGAACGGCGTGATGAACGATATCGATTTGTTTCACGCCTAGGAGAGCGTGAGCGACGCTGATTCGGAGAGCGGCTGCGACTATGACTTCCGCTGCCTCTCATCCAAGAAACAGGCTTGTCCGATACTGTGACGTGGTCTCAATGATCAGACATAATACAACGATTTTAAGAAGACACACTATAAAGGGGTTTGGCAGCAACAGGGACGGCTTTACTCCATCCTACTCGTAAAACCGAGCCTCCCCAATCAAGACCGTCGAACTCACGGAGAGCTTCCTCGGCGTCTTTCCTTTTCATAAAGGATACAAATCCGCTGAGGCCCGCGTTCTTGCTCCTTCGGGAGACAGTCATATCTCCACCAGGGCCGGGCGTTGCATCACCACGGGGCCACATGATTTTGACCTAATCAGAGATGAATGATAGGCGACAAATGTACGGCGAAAGCGCTGACAGAGCCAACAGGTCCGCATCGCGCAAAGAAAGTGCCCAAACTTTGTTCCGTCACATGCGGTGGCAGATTTGCGACGAAGACGTTGGAAGTCTGAAAGCTCTGATGGGTAATTGTTTTTTTAGATTATTGATGCGGAAGGTACCTCCGGGTCTCCCCGATCTTTACTGCCACTCTGACCTTCGTAGGCTACTTTGAAGTCAGCACCGACAATTGAAATACCGATAAAACAAACCAGCCAAAGCAGTGACAGATCTTCCGTGAGCTGGAGAAAGATTTATTGAGAGTGGCGCATGAATGGAACAGGTAGATACGAACAGTGCCGAGAATACCTTGCTTCACGCTCCGCTTGCTCTCTGGAAAAGTTACTTGTGATGAAGTTATACAGATTGAGATAATTCTTGTTGACCTCACCGTTTAATTTCCTCAAGAAATTCATCCATAGCACGCTTCCCCTTGGGCTTTGGAGCACTAGCTGCCGGCGGTGAATGAGGTTTTGACTATTAAACAAATATAGTTTGACGAAAATGCCCCCCCAGATATAATTCAAATGCTTACCGAATGATTGTAGCCAAATGGGCGGGAGGGACGTACAGGTGGCTCTGGCTTGGTCTTCGATGAATGCGCGTATGTAGCATTGGACTCTGTTGATGCTTTGACGAAGGCCGATCCAGGCTTTTTCCTGCCAGCATCCTCGGCTTCAAAGTCGTCGAGAAACTCGGCATATGCTCTAGCAGCACTCTCTTCTTCTTCTCTCTTCCTTGCCTCTGCAGCATCCTTCTCCTTTTCCCTTCGAGATTTCTTCACTGTTCCTTGTGTATACTGCGACAATTTCTGGTCGTCAACTGCCTTTTGCTAATTCGCACAGAGTTGGTAAGTTGGAAACGAATAGGGAAGTAAGCTTTATCCGTCGCACTGGGAACGAAGTCTCTTCTTCCTCGTTATCGAAAAAGGCGGCTAATTTTGTTTTCGTTTTGTCCATTGTTAAAGAACAGAGACGGCAGAAGAAATGGATGAGTTTTCCCACGATGATCCAAGAAAGCCATCGTTATAGGGTTACGGTAACCCGAATTCGAAGCCAAGTACTGTAACGTCGACTATGTACCACGCATACTTTGCTCTCACAATAGCAAACTTGCCAAACCACCTGGCAAATAAGCCATAGGTTTCTTTGGTGGATGAGGCGATGCTCCAAATTGGAAGTATTGCTGTTCACCGCTAGAATCGATACGAATCTGCAGCAAACATTCGCAACCATCAGTGACGGAGGAGACGATTCGGTTAAGAGTACTTACAAAAGCACCTTTGTTACCACCCTGATCCACGTAGTTTGGCGCGGAGAACACCTACAAAGGCCTTTTGAGGACAACCAAACAGAATTTGTTTCGGGCAAGACATACGGTTGTACAAAGTCCATCATGCTCTACTTGATACCCGTCTATGTCCTTGTTGAACAATCAGTGGCAGACAAGGTCGGACACGAAACTCACCTTGGCGGACTTCGTGACTTCGGATGACCCCAGTCACTCCGTTGAGAGTGCACCACTTTCTTGTTACATCTGGTCCGAAGGCGATACCGACACCCTAAAATGCAAATGAGCGTTTTGGATGACATATTCCAACGAGTGCATACTCGTTTACTTGGGCCCCGACCTGGTAGCTCCTGAGGGTCGGTCCATAGGAGCTACAAATAAGTCTAGAAGCTAATGACCCTTGGCGAATGCATAAGGGGCAGTTACCTCACCTAGAAATATATATATATCAGCGGCTTATGAGGGAGTGTTTCAAAATACAATAGATGACAAACACATCAAGCCTTCTTGACCCGGCTGGCGACCGATGCGGTCTATTGTTTGAATATCTTCAAGTGTAACGTCATCTTTGCTGAACAGCCCGCCGTGCACGACGAAATATCGCTTGCACCCTTGCGGAGATAAAATGGCTTTGGGTATTTTTGACAACGGCGGCTTTGTGGCGCTGATCAGCGTAGCTAGTGGGACTACAGAAAAATTGTTGTTAAAACGTATGATAATATATCGAAGGATATCTCACGCGTTGTAAAGACATGGGCGAAGAGCTGAACCAAATGGAGGCGTTAGGCAATCGCCTGAGCCATCCCACTGGAAGAATACGGACCTTGTAAGTTTGTTCGCCGTGCTTGTGTTTGACTTCGCCTTCAAACCCGTAACTGCGGTTCATATCCTTTGCCTCATGGTTGCCACGATTGATATACATGCGTTTAGGGTATAGCCCTTGTTGTAAGTTAGCCCAGCGAATTCGACTTTCGTGTTGACAAATATTGACCCACATTTGTACGCGAAGGCGGACAGGATGACCTCAACGGACCATGACCCGCGGTCCACGAGGTCACCATTCATGAGCAGACAGTGCTTCTCACTTGGTTCGCCCGTCAACGAATACAAGTGCAGCAAGTCGTAGAATTGACCTTGACAAAGAAAGTCAGCTTTTCACGATGCTGAAACAGGCTCATCCACACAAACCATGCACATCACCTGCCATCGATAATTCAGCTTTCGCCAGGCAAGAATGGAGATAAATACGAACCGATAACATCACAAGTCATCCCTGCTTCTATATCGAGCTTGACCAAGCTTTCCTCCGCCTCAAAATGTGTATGGGCACCCAATATAATTTCCCACACATATCTTCGCGGAAGATTATTTCCGTCTTTGAACCACTGGATCATCTCCGTCACAAAATTTGGTGTTATCCCGAATTTGCCTCCTTCTAGAGCTTCCAACCGTGGCCCTTCGTAATCTTTCTCCACGGTACAGCCGCCTGAGATGAGACGTTCTTAACGTACGAACACCGAAAAAAGGAACGGGTAAAACAGAACAGACCTTCCTCGATAATTTCATGACATCTGATTACAGGGCTCTTTTCCCCTTCTACTTCTATGGCCTACAACGAACAAGAGGATGAACACTAGCTAGAGTTGAACGCAAGCGAACATTGTTACCTTCTCGAACTCAATTTTACGAATGAGTTTTTGTGTAGAAACTAATTGACTTTTCACCAGTTGGTTTTGGGGTTCCAATGCCACGACTTTCCGGAAGTCAGCAACGGCCGATTGGGGTTTCAGTATCTGAAGATAGCAGGTTGCCCGCCTGCATATCACAACCAAAATAATAATAAAATCAATCCCGCACAAAACTCCTCAAGATAAAACGCATATACAGACCGATAATAAGCCTTGGAGTATTTGGCATCTAATTGTATAGCTTGGCCTATCAGACCACCCAAACAAGATCAGACAAGCACCAAGTTAACAAGATCGGTCTGCTGACTGGCATCGTTGAGGGCATATCCGAACTCCTCCAGCTTCATACGTGTATATGCACGGTTACACCAAAGTGTAGGATCAACCGGATTGAGCTCGATGGCTGCGGAATACAATCTCGCAGCATACGGGAAGTTGTGACCTAACGCGCAATCCAAACGATGAGTGCATGAGTCATGGCTCGGATGAAAATTTGCATACTGGTGAAGGCTTTGTTCGCCTCTGCCTTCAATTCCCCAGCTTCCTTTTTGCGATCATCGGAAACATCCTGAAAGCCCACATTGCAAGAGGAGAGGGATGATGGCGGCGTCGGGCTCAAAGGAGAAGCCGGTGCGGACGAAGAAACATCGTTCATGAATGCAGTCAAATTATGGTCACTTTCGGAATTTCTTTACTAAGTCCTCGATCTCAGACGTTCTTGTGGTTACGTAACTATAAAATGTTATGCACATCTTCGAGATGAGCCAAAGAAACAGGTATATGCGACTATTATTGAATGCGGACAATATCATCACTGTGTCCTAGAACGTCAGGTAAAGGAATGGAATGACAGAATTGGTGAACGAGCGTGGCGGTAGTTTGGAAGCGAGTTTTAGTGGCACCGGTCGAGATTATGGTATTGCCCAAGAGCGGACCCGTCCACACCCTGGCACCAGCCATTAAAGTATTGTTGCAGGCTTTTGCAAGCATGTCAGTAGGCCACAGAATAAGAAACGAAACTGGACGCACTAATCCAGATTGTTCTGGCATCTGCAACACGGCGTATCTGCAGCAGCAGTGGCTTCACCCTGTTATTTCTGCAATATCAGACCAAATTCACGACAAGGCAACAAACAAACGCCTACGTAAGTCAGTCCTAGGTGCCAGCCGTTGTAGGTACCAACAGCTTGGAGTACATTGCCGCCGCACCCGTCCAAAGTCTGCTTGAAGAATTTGGCGGCAGTTCGAATGTTGAAGTCCTTTCATATTAAATTAAAATCCAAGAAAATGTCTCTTGGACAAGGACACGCACGACATCTTGGCAGTTGCCATTGGGAGCATCGCCACATTTGTCTCTGGTCAACTGCATCAGGCCCTGTTCACCTGCACCACCGACGGCGTGAGGGTTGCACGAGCTTTCCTGCAAGGCGAAGGACGCCAACATTATGGGAGGTACTGCAAACTCTCAACAATCGGGAAAACTGCGAAGATCAGGTGGAATATAACTGACTGCCGTTACTGTCGCCGTACTTTTGGAACAACGGTACGAACGAAGCGCAGACATGGAATGGGCTGTTGGGTGAATTGAGGGACTGCCATACATTGACAACTTTGAGGTCTTGTATCGTGACGAAAGAAGGTCTCCAGCCTTCATGATTGATACCACAGTTTAGCCACCCAATAGCGCCGTTTGGTCCGGTGGTGGCGGTGATGTCATCTGAATAGGCATAGTCAGAGTGTGCAGTTTCCATCGAAAAAGTTTGCCAACTTACGAGTCGCTCCAGTGGGACCGCAATTTGACGGTACACTTTGTTGTTGGGGTGGAGGTTTACATTAGTAACGTGTGAAGGTGTTGTGAATTGACGGTACACACTTTATTGTACCAGAGGCATGTCCTTGCGCTGGGGGAGGCGGCGGGGGCGGGGGCGGGGGCGGTGGCGGGGCGTGGGTTTGGGCTGGTTTGTTTGGTGTGCTCCCTTGGTAGGTGGAACTGGTCGCGGTTGGCACAGGGGGTTTACTCTGACGAGAGTGATGAGCAATTGGGTGAGTTTCATTGAGATATAAACGTATACCGAGTGTTTTACGGTGCGATTGGGGCAACGTTTCGTGATGGACCGGGCGAGGGGGTTCTCGGAACGGCGGGCGACGAGGGCATGTCTCGCAGATGCTCCTCTGTCGTAAATGCTACTGGCTTCGACTGCAACGGCGGCAACGACGATAGCCAGAAGCGGAGGGAAGACTTTCATGGGTATAAAGATAATGAATGACTAGGTAGGTATGTTGACTAGGTAGGTATGTTGTAAGAGCCAAGCGGGCAAAATCTCAGGTCACATGACTGATTCGGTAATCAAGTGGAAAACTTGGAAAAGTTCGAATTCTCTTTAGCTCTTTCAAGTCTTTAGCTATCGCACAATGACTTTTGTTTTTACACGATAGAAACGAGGACAACAACTAGTAATAATGATGCTTGATGGTCGGCAAGGTAGGACAGACATGTCAGCACTCAGCACAAATAATATGGTGATTCCAATTGCCGGTCTCTGTGGGAGAACAGCGATCCCGAATCGATTGGATCCGGAGAAGGCTATGATCCGACACCGGAGCCGCTGCGCAAGAGCCAACCCGATGTTGCCATGTCGGAACAAATGTAAACATGTCAACAATGGCTCGAATCGTACTTACATTCTTCGGTCCATCTGACAATTAAAAAAATGACTGGAATATTGAGTAAGGCTATTGTCACCGGTGCGACATTGTCTTGACGCTGTTGTATTGACGTCCTGTTAGTGGTGACAAATATTACGTCGGCCAAAAAGGGCGACCACGCTTGCTGAAGCGCACGGTGAGCATACACAGTCTCCGCCCTCGATCACATGTCGCGCTGATAAGGACACTATTGGCCGGACTGTACCTGACAGGCGAAAACGGACAGAGCTCACCCAACACACAGCATTGAGCACCGAGTACACCCGCTGAGTTGCTCTGAATCATCGGCCGAAACCCGATGCGATGAGCGGGACCAACGGTGAGTCAAAGGGCCACCCTGGGATAGACGGCTGTGACAGTGGGATGTGTGTGTTGATGGCAGGTCCTCTGACTCGGTGTTTGTCTTTGTTTTACCGTTCGCCACACTCCCTATAGCAAAACCGGCCGTTGACTTGCCACCGCCCCCAGTTCAACCCGTCAATTCTCACCTTGGCTTGTACCCAAAACCCCTCAGCTTTCTGATTCTGCAACAAACCAACACCCACTCGCTGTCTTGGGCCCACAAAGTCTTTTTCAAGTAAAGACTTTATAAACCGGATCGTCCAAGTCATCCGACCTGGACTTCCGCTGACTCCACAACTCACAATGATCCTTTTATGCATATCCCGCACCGCCCAGCAAAACTCCCTCTCTTCTGAATCCCTGCTCTCTGGTTCACCCCTCCTCAAACCTCAAAATCTCTTTATTTTCACTGTGTCCATGATCGTTTGAAACTGATACAATCGCCTCGTTAATAACTCTCCTCTCAACCGTCTCTGCTCACTTTCCCCAGCTCAATTCACTCTCTTCTGGTACATGCACGCATTCTCCCACTCTCTCGCCCATAGGGCTCCCCCCGCCACTCGCACCAGGGTCCGCTGGCAACCCTATAGTGCTCTGCCTGCATCTCTCCCCTCTCGCTCGCCTCCCGTGTCTTACTTGAATACCCCAGCATCTTCTGCCTCCTCTTCACCCCTCTCTACCACATCTCTATGCGAAATCGATCCCCCAAAGCAAGTTCTTCTTTCTTCCACACCCAAATGTAGTCAACTCCGCGACTCTCAAAAGAATAAATATGTCCTCGGATTGGTCGGTGAGTTTTCTTTTCTTTTCTTGTCCAATTTCCGCAATCCCCGAAATATCCGCCCCAACGCACTTTGCTAATTTGAATCGCAATGTTGCAGATCAAGCAGTAAAATCGCTATGCGAAATATGGCCTGCCCAAGATATCCCAAACGTCTTCTTACTGTCATCCCAGGCTTCGGAAACCGTCGCCTTGGCCGGCGATTCAATATCGCCCATGATCAGCCAAAACGGTTTACGTCATCCACGAAATACTCAACTCCCATCCCCAATCTCTCCACTGACACAGCGCTCTCCTGTCTCGCCTCCGTCTCTCGCCTCGCCCGCCACATCCCTATCTAGTCGACCAAACAGCGACCAAAGTGCGTCAAGCGCCCAATCTCGCAGTAATCTGGTCCCCATCAAGGGCTTTGTGCACGAGGTGCTCCGGCGCTCACGCACATCCGGAAGCGTCCTACAGACAGCTTTATGTTATCTGGAAGCTATCCGTTCCAAGGTCCCCGATTTGGTCCGACGCGAGCAGATAGGCGACGGTATCAAGGGAGAGGTTCAGTTGGCTGATCGTATCGCTCAGGTCGAGGTTGACATAAATTTCAGCATGGTTCTTGACTCTGTCGGCAGCTCACACCCCCATGACGAACCGTATGTGGCAGAAAAGGATGATTCGCGCTCGTCGTCGAATCTACAAACTCACCCGACCTCGCAAGACTCGTCAAGGCGACCTAAAGTGCCTAGTCCACCACTACCGCCACTCCCTCCATTACCCTCGCCTCTTTTGTGCCCTCGCAGGGCCTTCTTAGCTTCTCTCATCCTCGCGTCAAAATTCACGCAGGACAAGTGCTATTCAAATCGAGCGTGGGCGAAACTGTCCGGTCTTCCTCCCCGTGAAATCGGACGATGTGAGCGGGCCCTGGGCGATGCTCTCGAGTGGCGGCTTTGGGTTGGAAAAACACCACTACCATCGCCAGCGGCCTCCACATCAGCACCGAACGTCGTCGTACGGACTGTCGTCAGATGTCACAGTGACAGCGATCTGATGGCGGTTTCCAAATTGACGAAGAGACTACAGACGGAACCGCATATCATTGACCTTCTGTCTTCAACCACGCTCAGCGTGAGAGGCCTCGCACGTCGTGCGACGCTTCCGGCTAGCGGATTAGCGGAACAGATACCATCGTCTATGACGATGCAATACTCTCAATCCCTGAAACCAAGAGAACCTCCCCTCGAAGCACCGTCAACGGGATATGACACGATGACGACCACGACACCGATGCGTACGACAATGATGACCGGCCCCCCGATATATACTCCGGTGAATGCGGAACAATTCTGCTCAAGTCCAAACAATGTGGCGACACCAACACTGACTTTTTCTCCTTCGTCGACCGAATCTTCAGGTGGTGATCGCACGATTCACATGGCGAGCTTCATCGATGAGCCTACCGGTACGTTGGGCGCAAATGGCTGCTTCGTTCTCGCAAACGAGAACTTCAAGGTGTCACCACCTATCGAGGAGAGGGTTGCCGCGTACCCCTATGGAACGCCTTACGCCCCCACCAACCCCGCGATGCTCCTTGGGTCTGAGAAATTCTGTGTTTCACACCATGTCCAGCCGTATGCGACCGGTCCCGCCGCCCACATGTATACATACTAGCAATTCGCGCCCTGGAACTCGGGTCTGTATCCGGTTCCTCGTCATCGTTTCCTTGTCAATCGTGTACGGAACCTCAGGTCTCATTTCATTATGCACCCGAACATGCTCCCCTTGTGTTTCGCATTGCGCTATTGTGTCATGATTTATTTTTTCTTTCCTCTCTTTTTATCTCATCCTGTCTCTGTCTCTGTCTCTGTTCCTGTCCTGCCCTGCGCTGCGTTACGTTGCGTTTCACGAGGACATGTATCTGCATATGTTGGATTACCGCATAAGCTTTTCTGTGTATTTGTAATCCTAGCGAGCGCCCGTGCTATATACCTCCATAGAAACTTTTCCGCGCATTGCGTTCTGTAAGATGCTAGATGGGGGTATTTCCTCAATTACAACCCAGGTTATCGACACGAGGAATGGTTCCTTTCAATCACGGCACAAGTATAATACATTCAAGTTCAGCTGCCTGTTTTCAAGCTTTACTCGTTAAAGAACTCCAGAGGCGTCTCCCGTGTCTGGATAGCGCGCCAGGTGGTAGGGTGGCCTTCGGGGGTCTTGTTCCCTTCGTCGGTGAAGATGGAGTGGAATTTGACTTCTTCGGTGCCCTACGGAGAAAAAAGGGATCGGTCAGTCTGAAGGCGATTCATTGCTCGCTGGCGAACCAGAAACGGACCTTGTTCGGGGGATCATGGATTCTGGACTCGTACTGGCGTGAGAATGGTGTTTGCATAGAACAAGGGAAGAGCTCTAATTAACCTGACGTGAATGAATCCCTCTCCCTCCTCGTCCTTGAAGTCATGTATCTTGATCTTCCCGAAGATGATAGTCCCGTATGCTGCAAAAATACATTCGGCATCGAGGTCGACGGTTATTACTGTTGTATTTGATTGAGTTGAAAATCTCACACGTAGAGCCAGTGCGAATCTCAACGAGGTCCCTCTCGATCGTGAAGTTGACCAATTGATGGTTCGTCAAATTTGCAGCGCGTTGCCACATGCGAGGTTCATGCTGTTTTTTGTTTTGTTTTGCGATTTTTACGTATATGCGCAGGGATTGGCAGCGGTCTAACCTTATCCCAATCTTCGCGAGACTTGAGGATAGCGTGCTTGATCTGGTGTTCGACCGTATTGAAGGCATCGATGGCGAGACGGTGCGGATGGTGGGGAGCGCTGAGTTCTACTTCTTCTGCTGAAGCTGATCATGATGGATTCGATTCTAGTTGGCGGTAGATAATGAACTTGTTTACGTTTGCTCACCCATTAATATTGGGGTCCTTGACAACTATTAGAATCGTTGAAGGTGGATGGTGTACAGTGGTGGGATCTCGTGCCCGCAGTAAGTACTGCAAATTCCACAAATCTGAAATCACTCCACAACACATGATCATGATGCGTTTTGACAACGTTCAACTCCATCCGTTCAGAATCCCAAGTAATGCGATGAGTCGCTCTTCGAAACTTATATTAATTATAATAAAGCCTCCAAGCTTCAATCTTCAATCTTCAACCTTCAACCTTCAAAGCATAACGCACACCAACGGTTATTATGAAATTTACCCCTTGGACCAAATCGAGAAATGTTTCGTAAAGTGCGAAGACCTCGTACATTGGCCAAGAATAGAAATTCCTCGTCGCCGTCGGGTCAAAAACATTTTATTTACTCTAATAACGTCAACGGTGTACACATTGTCCCGCTCCTTTCATCAAACGTTAACGCATGCTTATGCAACTATGACTACTGACCACATGTTTTTTTTTTTCCAGGATCATCCGTCATATATCCTTACTTGCCAGCCAGTGTGGTATCGTTGCTCGTGCCAGTGGACTAGGACTTGTGACAGCCCAAAGTTTAAACGTTAAACCACTGCTGCTTCGGAAGGCCACAAAGAAAAAATCCAACCCGCTGGTTTTCACCACTCAGGTGGCTTCCTTGTCTATCTCAGGCTTGCACTCTGCCCATCTCATCTGTTTAAGAAACAATTGCCAGCCCCCGGGCCCCCACAAGATCTTGTTGACTTCTCGTAATGCCTGGTCTGGAGCATCTCTGAAACGCCGAGCACATAAACCCGCCACCATCTAGCTGATTTTTTTCTGGGAATGGAGAGATAAGGCCCCTGCTGAAGCCGTTTTGGGAGGTTCCTAATGTCAGACGGTTCGGTAACATTTCCGGTCAGTGGAACCTTTCAATTACCGCGATGGAGCTAACCGAATGTCCTGACCCCAAGTCCACTCCTCAGAACCTAATGGTATTCCCCGCTATTTACCCCATTAGACGCCCAGTAATCTCATCCTCAGGTTGTTTTCGATACTGGTAATTCCACACTACAGTTTGCCAGGACCGACCTACCGACATACCGACAGTCACCCTGTTGCTCCAGGTCAAATGAGCTCGACTTTTGTCGATGGATGCACCACACCTCTCTCACCTTCTCGACGGGTGTAGGGGTAGATCCAGTAATCGGAGACAACTATGCGTTCACCCTACGTAGCGCAATTGACGCGATCAGCGTTAGAGATCTGGTCGCCACAGATAATGGCCGACCAAACACCCAGGTTCAATATTGATCCCTCCTCCGGAATACTGGAATGGGAGCTCGAACTCAGGGTTTCTTCACTAATTTAATGAGCCACAGTTGACCTGGTAAGTGATGAAGTTCTTTGTCAATACAATGTTTATTTCACTCAACTCTGTTCTGTTTATACTTGACGCTCAAGGCGGTTGGCCAAGCGGAAATGACGATAGGGGGGCATCGACACTGCCAATTTTAGTTCCCTTGCCGCCTTTCTGCAATGAACGCGCTTCACTTATGCGGTGGACGAACAAGCAGCCTAACATACGCATCGGTGCCGCTTTTTGACTTCGCCCAAGATCTATGTCAACGGAAAGACGACCTGCCCGTAGCATTATCTTCGTTAGTGGGACAAGCAATATCCTGTTCTCCACGACAACTACTGAGGCAACTACGGCTCGTACCATCTTAGAACTAGGCTATCTATGCTTTCATCTCGAGCGACATCAACGCGAACAAGAACGAGCCTTGGACATACGGCATAGCCTGCAGCAAAAGTCTGCTTACCCGCCGTCATATCTATTACCTTTACGTTGCACTCATGGTTGCCCCTTTTCAATCTGACTATTCGGAGCAATGAATTGAACGTTGGGCCCTTGGCGAACGATCTTTCAACAATGCATTCGATGGCGCCGACATTATTGGAGGCAGCCTGTTCAAGCACTGATACAGTGGACAAGCAACGCATAGGATTTGCGCCAAATGGTATGAACGAAGTCATACAGTGGTCATTTTTCCTGATACGTCCTCCGTAGGGCATTTGGCGCGTTTTTACCCCTGCTACGATGCGGATACGCATCGCCATAATTAAATCCCACTTGTCACGCCATGCCAACTAGAAATTTTGCGATAATTGTCACCGTTTAGTTCTTTCCTTTGCGACACGACAGAGCTTTCAAGCTATGGGCCCGGGATCGCGATTCCGATCATTATTTCATGTTTGGTATACGTTTATAGAGATAGCGTGCAGAACTGGACCCTACTCGTCTGATATTCTAAATCAGCACAAAGTCCAGAGATAGCGTAGTCGAAAAGACAGCGGTCCCGAATAATTATGAGGTGGGTTTAGTTCAGACGGCGATTACACGATATATGATATTGAGGGTTCACTGAGGCAACATCCACTGCCAGCCTTTGTTACGAAAAAGTTCTTTTATCTATCAAAAACCTTGACAGTGAGAAAAGGAAGGGTCTTGAGAAGAGACCGCCCGTACTCATCATCAGAGAGGGACGGTTTGATGCGTATGGATTACAATTGGCCATGCCGCCATCAGGTTGCTTTTGAACAACAGACCCCAGTTCCACACCTGGACAGAATATTTCCAGAAGGTGTTCCAAAGGATTCAGGGCACATGAGGCTGATAGGCAGTGTATTGGGACCCAGAAGAATATCAGTACGTAAAACCGGACGTACCACAGCAACCTCGACTGTGCCATTCAGAACATTCTTCAGCAATACAATCAACCGATCGTTTACGGCTTTCAAGTTGTTGGTACAAGGAGGGGAGGCTGGAAGAGTTCATGAAGTCAACTTTTGCCAGACCTGAGGCCTGAGGCGTGACATCAAATATGCACTTATCTCCGGTATCTGTAGGTACCAGTTCTGTGCTGGCAAGATGGAATACGTCCATGGAGATGTCTGACCAAACCTAGCATTCCTTTGTTTTTGTCCGGATATGGGCAAAGAGAACCATGACAGGATTTCAGGTACTACTAGTATACCACATTTCGCGATGCAAATCGCAATGATTGCTCGTTCTGTAATTACCACGGTGAAGATTTTCCAAAGCCCCGTATTACCAGCAGCTCTCGAAGTGAATCGACGTATATGGGCTATCGCAGTCGATTGCCGGTGACGTGTTTGAACTTTGGGAGTTGAATGTCATAGAAGAAACGTTTCAACTTTCTTTACAAAACTCAAGCAACCAAACGTAGCTTTACGTTGCTCATGACAGCGCCGGATATCAGGAGGAAACAAATCACTGTGGGATAGAGAAAATTGCTCAAAGTCCCGTCATGCATCTGAAGCAAAGCGATAGTTAGTCCCTTTTGCTTGCAACTTTCCCAGCATTGCGAGAAGCACGGTGCTGCCTCAAAAGACTAGCGAAAAAATGTCGGTGAAAGATATGCCGAAACAGCTTGCCCAGAGATCGTTGTGCGAGTGGGTGTCTTTAAGACGGGCGATAGCAGGGGGAAACATTCTTATTAATATCTAGCGTGCTGATCATGCGAAGAATGTCCAATCAAACTCCTCTCTGACACATTATGGAACTGCAGTGAGTTAATGTGAGTGAATAATGGCAACTGTGATTGCTAAATTATCTCTCACATATGGTTCCATGGGGTCCATCATGGACGGCGCCCACTGGCTGACGGACTGATGATGGCTCATAGTTCGCATGCCGCTGGAATGAAGATGATCATGACCAGACCCAGAACGACCACTGACGTAACCTTGGTTATAACGGTGATGAGTGGGGTATGAAGGGATGTCGGGTATCATGGACATCATATTGTGATTTGAAGTTGGGTGGTGCATCGAAGGGTATCCGTGGGTAGTCCCACGGTCGCTGTTTCTACCCAGTCAGTAGACAATAAAATAAAGACATTTAATAGGGAGCCTCACAGTTGACGATGTCCTGATTGAGAATCTGGAGAGATTCCATGGTTCAGTTGCAAATATGGGTCACTGTACGTAAGTCAAGCTTTGCAAAAGTGGTAAGTGGTCATAAAATTCACTTTTGGCGACGGGATACAAGGGGTGGTAAACCCAAGTCAACGGCGACCCGTGTTGGCGGCGTGGGATCTCGAGTTGGAGGGGTCGAGCCTTCTGAAACAGATGACCCAGCCGTACCAGGCCTCTCAGTGGATTCTTTCCTCGTTGTGGACTTTTTCCGTGTTGGCAAACCGTCTGGCCAAGTGCACTTTTGAGGGAAGAAAAAAAGTCAACACCACAAATTTGATGGATTCAGCGGGTAAAAAAAAATTAAGCGTACGTCTCTTTGGCCATGTGTACAACGCAGGCAGTTTGGTTTCGTCTCATCGCACTGAGAAGCCAAGATAAGCGTCATCGTGGAGCCATTGGATGATGATATTACCTTGATTTTTTTCACTCGACATGTCAAGCAGCCAGTCTTACTGCGAGTGTATTTAGGACGCTTTCGTTGGGTGAGCTCCTGGCGTGGAGCAGGTGGTATGGGGTGAACATGATCGTGAGGCGAGAGATGCGGTGTAGAATAATAAGTGGTTGGAATGTAGTGGTTGCCCGTGGTTGCCGTGCTGAAATAGACGAAACTGTCAGCAAATTCGGTAAGTGCATGCTCGGAACACAACGAACTAAGACATTCTGTTGGCGGTGTAATCGGGAGGATGGATTGAATTACGAACCTTTGTTGATCGGATGGTATTTATACGAGAACGAAGGGGGAAGTAACATTCAAACCACTGATGTGGTTCGCAAATCGGCGTGGATCACCGAAAATCAGATCTAAGGGTCGTCGGTTGGTGTAACCAACTACAATTTCCTAGGAGTTCCATGAGAGCCAAAAGTGCACCTTGATTTAGTCCTTTTTGTTGAGTTTTTTTTTTCTTTTCCCCGCGTGGTCATCTCCTTTCAGACATAAATAGAAATACACAAATCGTGACAAATGTGGTCACTGGCAACTTGAAGTAAAGTGGATATGGCGACACAGCGGGCGAGGATCAATTTCCTATCACGGTTGGAAGACCAACGATGATGCATGATGAACTGCATGATTGCTTCGGACCCCTTCTCTTGTTCCGATCAATTGTCAAATTGCACCGCCCGTGCCCCACTGGTGGTGTCCTTGAGGCTTGAGGCCATCCACTCAACTTGAATGTATATTATGGTTTTGCCAAATCGCCGTCTGGTCGACCCTTGCTACTAGTGCGAACTTCGAAGTGCTTGCAGGGTCATGTCGGGATAACATCTCTATCTCCACCGCCGCGGGTCGGACTCCGAGTTTATTGTCAATTTCTTTGCATCGTTGGCTCCGGTCATGTTCGACCACAGAAACAAAATTATCTGATTGATGTGTACCATCACACATGGTTTGTCTGAAGCCATGCTCTAGAACACCCACTTCACTTTTCCGAGTTACAGGATCTCGAATTCTCTAATTTATTGTCATCCAGGGAATAATACATAGCAACAGAGAACCAAAGCTGAGCACAGGCCCCGAGGCACAATTATTTGAAAGGGCATTCGCCCCTGGAGTTCATACTACGTAAACGGGCAACAATGATATGGAGTCGAGCTGTCTGGACCAGGGACATACAAGAGCGAATCGCTGTATTCTTCAGCGTTACTCTGAATTTCGGGGATTCTTTGCGCCGTGTGAAATTTCCGGATGAAATCGCCAGATAGCTAGAATTTCTGAATTGGATTAGCGGAATAGAAAATAATGTCCTCGTAATGCGGAAATTCGAGGCCATTCCGGTATCAAAGGATAATGCAGGGCATAATGATGATTAACTTATGCATATTCACGTGCAGAGACACAACTGCACTGGACACAAGTGGGAATGACGACCAGCAGGCCGGATTCCAATGCCTGTCACGGTCAGGGAATCCAGATCCCTGGTCAAAGCTGATGCACTGACGAGTCAGCGCTCATTCGTGCCACTGGGATTTCAGAAATTCACCTACTGGACGTCTGGGTGCAACTGATTTTGTCGGGCCGAGGTTGTTCTACGCGATCGCGACCTTTCTCCCAGAAGTAAAAAGTCTACCCCGTGGTCGAACCTAGCATCGAGAGGAAGTTACTTGGGACCGCGGAATCAGAGGGCGCCAAGTCCGAGCCGAGCCACCTCAACACCGATAAGATTTCTGCTGGCACTTATGTTCAATGTCGCAAGTTCCGTGGATAGGCACCGAGCACTTGACCGCAAGTGGTCCGTAGATAAGATGCTCGTCAGAAATCAATAAAACGAATAATCATGTCGATGATATCTTAGAACCAGCATGATGACATTAAGTTTGCTCTCGTTTGCAGCAGAATCGACCAGGGGGAGCCCCATGGTGAGCAGAACTTTAGGAGATGAGGTTGGTTCAAGAGAAGTGAATTGAAACACCGGTTGGAGACCGAGCTTACAAATGGCCCTGGCCACCTTCGAGCTCGCCGCCGTTTCTCGCTGTCATAGGGTCTTGAAGTCGGTTGTTTGTTTGCCAATCGTGCGGCTGCAGCGTGGGGCCGTTATCCATTAAATCATCCGTATAGCCCCGTATCAATACCAATTTCTACCAGCCGCTCCTCAGCCGCTCCTCAGCGCTCAGCGCTCAGCGCAGGAGTTACAAATGCTCCGCCTTTAAATCTCTGACTCGTCAAAGCTGATCACGGTCTGATCGGACAGAATGCGTCTGTCCTTTTAATTTGGCTCTGTCATATCATTAATATTCCTCTAGTTCACGTTCTAATGCTGGGTCAGGATCTCATAACTCCTTCTCTACAGCCGCATACACCTAAATATATCCTGGGCCGAAGCGTGGTCGAGATCTCGGGCTGCCGGTCGCATATGTTGCACCCTTTGCTTCTCGGTGACGTTTGTCTCTGCCAAGAGAAGTCGTATTATTCGTCTCCACGTCGGCCCATTCAATGAACAGAAGGGGAAAATCTACGGCCAATTGACTTGAGCTCAGGGCTCGAAGTGAATTGTTCATCGACTGACGCTCCTGCACATTTATCTCACACATTGTTACCTCATACCATCTGAACCCCCAAACGTTGCGAAGGTCGGATAACCTTACGCCCAATTTTATATATAACGAAACTGGATATAAATGAGGTTTTTTTTCAATTTAGCAACCACCGATCGGAACAGTTGCCGAAGAGCTTTATATTCCAAGACGAAGAAGGCACGGATATCTGGTTGCCGCAGTTTGTATGTTTTTCCTTCTTTTCCCTGTACACTTTGCCTTCTCAGTCATCTTACGCCCACGCCTCAGCTCATTATATCTTCCAAAGTTGTGTACTTCACTCGGTACTCGAGTCGTTAGATCATGAAACCTTAATCCTTTTTCGACATTGCTTTGTTCATGCACAAGAGGAATGTCCTTGAGCAATCAGACATTGACCTTGAAAGGGTCAACTACGTAGTGTTAGTTATCGCGTGATACAGTGTTCAGCACCACATCCGAAAGCGTCGGTAGAGAAAGTGCCGTATGTGATCTTCGCATGAATGAGTTGCGAAGTATGAGGAAAAGAGGTAGGTGAAGCAGTTACGATGGAGGAATCGATGATCCGGGTGAAATGTGGTTGGAATGTGGAGGGCGATGTGAAAATTTAGGTATCACTCTTGCGTTGTGCATCCGACCCGGTTTCTGTGGTGTCTGTTGCAGACAGGACTTGTTGGCTTGATGACGGACGAGAACTACTTCCGCTGTTTTTCTTTTGGCTCAGGTTCGTCCCGAACGACATTTAAAGAAACACTGACTTCTCTCTAGGTTTACGGGTGGAGGTTGGTTTCGGCCAGTCCCAGACTTGACGAATCCAACGGGCCATATGAACTTCTTGAGTCATTATCTCAACAATCCACGGATGGGCAAGGAGTTGTTTTGGGGTTGGCCGTGTTTGCGCATCGGTGTTTAATCTGGAAAGGATGCGTGAAGATCGATGTACTTGTGATTCACAACACTTACGACTGCTTGATGAAGTCTTTCATCTCATCACTCCACTTCACACCCGGCTGATCATCAAGATGAGGAGGCTGTAAAATGCAGGATATGTTAACCATCATTGGGGGTAGACAAGTTCTCACTGACTATGCCTTGTGTAATATACATCATCAATTCGATAGGTGAAAGGTCGCTCGGAAAAGGAAATCGATTTTGCACCAACTCCAGTAAAGAGATTCCTGTGGACCACACATCGGATCGGATCGTGTATTCAAGACCGGAAATCCGTTCCGGCTGGAGCCGCATGTGAGCAATAACCGAGTTTAGGAAAAGGTAGTGCTGACCGCCATGTAGAAACTTGTCCCAGTAAATGTACCAGCAAGTGAGTCAACTAATTCACCAGACACACCAAAGTCGCAAAGTTTGACGACCCCTTCGCGAGATAAAAGTATGTTGGATGGTTTTATGTCCCGATGAATGGTCTTCTTTGTGTGAAGATAGGCCAGACCTTGCAAAACCTGCCGAAGGTTGGGTTAAGACAGTGTGCAAGTTAATTGGAACATCGTACTCACCCCTTCAGCCAACCGACCGGCAATTTTTTCACCGACCACTGCCCGTCGATCCTTGATACGTTTTCCAACGGATTCTAGACTTCCGCCGACGCAATATTCCATGAGAATTTTGACCTCGCTGGACGAGGGAGATACGTAAGCTCCGTAAAATAGAATGATGTTGACATGTTCTGTGGATGATATGATAGCCAGTTCACGGAGAAGCTGTTTCATGGGCGCTTCCCGAGTGGTGATGGTTTTGCGAGCCATGACTTTGTCATTCCGCTTGTCCCTGACTTGATGTACAGCGCCTCCAGCGCCTTCCCCTAGTCGCGCCAACTCCTCTAGAACATCATCTGACCATTGAGTGGGCTCGTCACCAGGAGGTTTTGGTACGGCGGCTGTCGTTTTAAGATTGAGGTCATTCAACGTTCGACTAATATCGTCGATTGGTTCGGAAGACTTTTGAGTTACCGTCGACAATCCCAATGGTGGCCGAATGGTCACTTCTTCTGGGGCTTCTGTGTTCAACTTGAGAGGGGGACCGGTAGGGCCACCATAGTAACTCTCAAATAGAGGCGGCGATTCGCTTCGAGCTGTAGGGATCGATAGCTTGATAATGCCTTTGGGAGTAGAAGACCTTGCGGTTCCGGGGGTAGGCGCTGATAGGAAACTGTGCGATGGAGTAGGCGATCTGGAAGTAGATAAAGGTGGTGAAGGTTGTACGGCAGGGGCGTCCCTATGCGCTTTGCGGATGACCAGAGGGCTGGTTGGCTCGAGGGTCAATGGTAAGTTGCGAGGCCCTATGGGTCGTGACTGAGAAATATGCATGTCGACTTCAACTTGGGCTTTCATCTGTCATGGTCAAGGTGGCTGGACGATTGGCCATGGTGACGAAATCACATTTGGATCTGCTAATCTGAAAAAGTATTTGAAGGCACTGTAGCCAAGTGGTTACGGCGTTACGTTTAGGCCAACTCTCCGTAATGGGAAACCTCGCGAGTTCGAATCTCGTCAGTGTCATTGTTTTTTTGTCTGTTGTTACGTATCGGTCCTCCGTTTGAGTCCACAACGTCGTTTCCAATGTGGCTCTAGATCAATGTTTCCTAACTTTCCTTAACACCCCCAACACCCCCTTGATTGGAACTTGGTGAAGATGACTCCTTACCACAACCCAAATGATGGCGTTTCTGTTTGCCGTGCAACCTGCTCACCCACTCCGCCGCCCTCCCCTTCCAAAGCTCGACGTCGACGTCCTCCCATCGGTATTGATCCCGGAGATCTCGTTGGTAAAGTCCTGACCAGTATCCGAAAATCACCGAATCATCCCACTTTGACTCTCGACTTCTCCGATCAAACCACCTTCCAAATATTGGTCGATGGCTATAACCCGCACCCCGAGTTTCAAGGCGTCCCAAAACTTTTGGAGATGGATTCAGCCTCTGATCCAATCTTCAATCCGCCGCGTGGTCACTTGATCACTGACCTGACCATACAAGACTGCGTGTTTATAACACTATCGGATCGCGCCTTTGATTCCACACAGCAATGGGATCAGAATCACCAAGGGATCGCCTTCAAGTTTCGCGGGGATCATTCGTGGCATTGCATATGGGCTACGTTGGCGGAACATGACGAGGCTCACGGGCTTTGTATCTTTCGGAGCTACAACGATGTCTACCTGGAGAGTCTTCAGCGTTCTCCTCGGAAGCGCCAACCACGCAAAAAATCTTTTGGAGGTGGAAGTTGGAGATAATGACTTTCAGTACGCCTTAATCCCCTCGTCGTACCAGAAAATCTAATTTTATCAGCTGGCAGAATGCCTTGCCTCTCCTCTGGCATGGACATGCTTTAACTCCCGCTGTTTTCCACACTGACGATGAATGAGCCAGTCTTGCTTCCGTGCTTCTTCCAGTCCCAACCTGTATCTAAATTATGTAGGTCCTACATGTACTCGTAGCTCGTCATCCTTGTATCCGACATGCTGTCTTGTTATTCCTTATGCGTTACTGTAGTCGTAGCTTTCATCTTGTTATCTGTCTGTGTTTATTGATGAAATACCATCCGTCGCACACGGTGTAGAATTGTATTGGGAGCGCTGACTCCCATATTGGACATTTTGATTACAAGCTGGAAAGCTTAGTCCTTGCTCCTTGCAACACCCCTTAGAAAGGAGTGCGCATTTTGACCGATCCGGGCCATATTTACTCGGTAACAAACATGATAGAAAGGGCACTAAGTAATCGCCAATCAGCCAGGGTTTTCGGTTGGACCAATTCCTAAGTAGACCGTTGCAGAATCGACGTTCATGGGAAAACCCTCTTAATGATTGCTTGAGGTGATGTAGCGCCGGCATTACCGAAGATCTAACCTAATGACAATTTATCGGAGAATCATATTATACACACCTCATAAGATAGAAGTTAGTTTTGCGTTGTTTCGGGCCGTCTTCTCAACGGGAGCAGTTGAGTGTCTGTAACCCGGCATGGCCAATTCTCTGGATGTCGTCAAAATATTCGAACGAACAGATATAGTTGAGTGTCAGTGTCGTCCTTGGTATGGCCGGATCTCTGGCAGTCCAGCAGGCTCGCTCGGACAACGCGAATCACTGCAGCCCGAGCAGATCATAAGAATAGTTCTGTAAAATCTCAATTAAGTGAGCGACTCAGCAAGTTTATTGCCAAGACAGAGAAAGTGGGTAGACTCCGGGATTTAAACAGAAAGTGCACTGTTCAATTAGCCAATGCCACTGGACATTGTTACCGAAGGCGATGCAGGGCGACAGAGAAAAAGGTCCGTAGCCCGCGAACCCAACGCAGCCCTTGTTTCATTGACAAATTGGAGGTAAGGCGGCCGTTAGAGATACCATAATTGAAGCGTCGCCCTTTGAATCCACATTCCATGGAACATCAAAATAAGACAGGTTGGCTGGGCCATTCTAGCAGCAGAGCACAGTGGGCTATACGAGGAAGGAGAGCTATGCTTTACTTGGACATCTTGGAAGATATGCGGAGTTACGCCAGACCTTTGCCAGGGGGTGGAATCAGGTGGAACGAAACGACTGACGAATGGGACTTCGTCGTTTAGTACAGATTGGTGACGAACCAAATTGGAGATTTGTCTTGTCCTTTTTCTAGTTTCAAATGTTATTATCTGTAAACTCACCTTATGGATTTCATCGGCAAACATTGAAAATCCCTGCAGAGGTCAAGGCATCCAGAGTTTGTCATTCACCATAAGATTGGCTTGGGGGCAATAAGACAACGCGTGAGCGGCCAGACACGAAATGTGGACCTGACAATGGCAAGGTTACATCCTCACCGACCTGACCAAGTGGGATAGTAATGACAAGTACAGTGAGCAGGTATGGTCATAGCAGGCTTTCCAAGCTTGAGATACCATGACTCAATCTGGGCTGAAATCACGAAGAGAAATAGAGACCTGTAGCGGCCCGGGGTTGAAGCTTGAAGGCTAGCGACATCTGCTGAGGCCGTCAGCCTCAACTTGAACGTTCGGGTATGGATAGTTAACAGATAAATATTTAGCTCCTGGCCCCCCTTCGTTCTAGATCTCTGGAGCAAGCAGAAGGGCTAGTACTTGAGCTGAGTTCGAATTGGACGAAAATGAATCCACGTGATTATTGTCTTTTTCAGCTAAGCTGGCGGAGCCTAAAAAATCCAACATAAGTAATGCAATAAAAAAATTGCTCTGTCTTGCCAAGTACTCAATGAAAGGAACTCATGATATTTTCACAAATCCAAGATGTGACAGTGTTTGCTCTATATTTGTGCAGGCTAGAGTTCTTGTCATGATTGATACAATGTTTTTACAAAAAATATTGTGAGTTTGATTACAGAATAGTAATCTTATTTTTTTGGGGAAAGAATGGGGAGACAGTTTTTCAAACCCGAAACTAAAGTCCAAATCTAATCAAAGAAGGGGGTCCAATGAGCTGTAAGGGTGGGTGGGCAGAGCAGTACATTGGGAGTGAAGTGTTTGGTTAGAAAGTGAATGATGGGTCAAGTTGATTGTGTAAGAAAATGAAGATGCCTACTGCTGGAGGAGTGGTGGGAGGGTTAAATGAGTGAGGGCACTAGGTTGGGTGGGAATTTGCTGGATTGGTGCTGGGTGGGCAGGAGAACAAAAAAGATGCTGCTCTGAGGGGAGCAGCAGGCTATCTCAGAGACAATGAGTGAAGGTTGAGGCTGAGAAGCTCCAGACCTTAACTTGCCCAATTCGTACATAGACCTAATTCTAATTTACACTTGTACCTTGTGTTTTTTGGAAGACAATTGCTGCTAACTGAGACCTAGAAAATCAGGTTCTTAAATTCTTGGCATTAGCCAATATATTACTATCAAAAACATTCAAATACAATAATATGCAATGTTGAGACCTTATATCACATTTTTTGGGCCTTGGTCCATTATATATCCATATTACTAATTCTTATGAGCATTCTGGTTCTACTCCAATGATGATCCTTCATGTTTTTGGTGAGTTGTAGCACTTATACAGGGAATTTGCTGTTTTTGGACTTTTTTTAGGCTCCACCAACTTACCTGAAAAAGACAATAAACAAACAAACAATAATACATGATTTGTACTTGGCAACCCAGAATTTGGTTTATTAAATTTATTATACCATTATTGAAGAGCTAACTACAGGGTTCCAACTCTGACTGGTACTGTGGAAAGTCACCTATTTTCTCTTATCTGAATACATGTACATTATTATAATAAATATGTTTTTATCTATTGAGGTTTTATGTTCTTTGCTGGTCTGGTTTCAGTTTTGATTCCAACATTGACTGCTGATATGCAGTGCACATTTCTAAGTGTAGAATCCTTCTATTTGACATATTCTAGCTTTGACATATTGCAGTTAGCCTCAAAACATCCCAATTTTAACATATCTTCATTGTGATGTGATTGCAATATGTATGTGACATGTACAATGCTTCAATGTCTTGGCAATTTTCTTTGCAGCTCTTTGAGCCCTTCAGAAGCATATTTTGAGCCTCTCCAACATCATCCATGCATATACCATTTATCCTAAGTCATTCCTATTCCATTCTATCACCATCACCATCTCAGGGAAGCATATCTGTGACATGTTTCACTTATTTCAAACATTCTAGCTCCTATTATGGAAACCAAGAGTGATCAGCTGCAAATTGAGAATGATCAACTCCAAATCAGGAGGAATTAGCTCCAAATCAAGAGGATGCCAAGCAATTACCACTTGGCTGGCAGAAATGACCCCATACAGTGCCCTAGCAATATTTTTGTCATAGCTTGTGGGTTATTGACTCTACAATGACAACAAATCCAGACAATATTGAACAACAACAAAATGACAGTGGTCCATAGCACACTAGTTTACTTATTCAAGCTAGGGACAATGAGTGGTGAGGCATACACATTGGCTCTCAAATGTCCTTGTCAGACACTGCGAAGATGGTGTGAAACAGTTCAGATTATATCCAATGAGATATCTTTCTGAAGCAACTGATAGTGGGGCTTGTGTTGGTTTTTTTGAGCAGGCATGTTCAGATCTTGTCTGTCATGTGAGTTGGAGTGATGAAATGTGGTTGACTGACTTTGATGTTCAAACCACCAGTGTCATTTGCCAGGTCAGTATGGTATTGCTTCCTCTGGCATTTGATTGAAGCTGCATTTCATCTTCACTGGTCAGTACTGGTCAGTGGTCATTCAGTCTGTTTTAAATCAGTTATTAGTTGAATGGTGCCTTTCACAGTGGAAATTTGGCGCTGGAGTTGAAGTGAATTTTGAATACTGTGACAGGGTGAAAAAGGTGGTAATGTGTGTTTGAGGCATAAGGCATAGCACAGGTAGGGGTTTACCCACGGTTATTCCAAAATGGGTAACATGGGTTCAGTGTGATGGCAAGTGTTGGTGTAGATCCAGAAGAGGAATCTACAGAAAGGGGTGATCAGCTAATAAGTGATCATTGGAGTCCAAGGTTTCCTATAGAATTGTCTTAATCAATCCAATCCAGATCTGGGGGTTCTGGAACAGAGGGGAAGTGTAGGGGAAAGGAAAAAGAGGAAACTAAAGTGTAGAACTGAAGTGCAGTAATAATCTGTGTGTCTTCACTATCTATTTTGTAGTGTAAAAGTACAACTTTTATACAACTGGTGGAATCCTGTGCTGTAGTAACTACGTACTACAAGTGAAGATAGGAGTAGGGTGCCATGTACTAAGAGATTGGAAATGAAGAAATATGATATACAAATGGATACATACTAATTCTGGGTTGTTAGGAACGTTGCATTGTTGATAGGGACAATTCCAGTGTCAGAATCCAGAGTGGAATCGGTAGAAAAGACTGGAATCGAGTGGAATCAATGATAATGGAATGGGAATGGATGGGAATGGAGTGAGATATGAAGCAGGTATGGATCCAGAGGGTCCAGAGCCTCTACATCTGGTCAGGGCTCAGATAGAGACCATCCCTGGTTGATTCATATGAAATAATGAAGATCCCAGGGTTGTGGGAAGAAATCAGGGGAGGCAATATCAAAAACAGGTGGAATTGGGGGTATAATGTGAATGGAATTGAAGTCGGCAGGTATCGAAGCATTTGAGAGTGGCGATCTGGAGATACCAAAATAGTATGGGGCGAAATGGCTGGACAAAGAAATAATGGTCACATTGTAGAGGGTTGACATCCCCCTGAGTCCGAATCCTTGATATATCACAAATCTGGATGAACCTGATGCCTCCAAATGACTCACATTCAAACCCAACATAACCCAATGTGATGTGATGTGATGTGACCTGACATTATACCGCTTTGTCATGGCCGCTTTCGGACCAAATCCGTTAGGCTCATAAGCCCCAGAGTCCCAATTCTAAGGGATAGATCTTATTGGACTCGATTCCCAACTTTGGACTTGCCCTATATGTGCATCCCTTCATCCTTTTGGAGATATACACAACATTTTAGATCTTTTTCTTGGATATTTGTTTTACCCTCCATTTTGATTTCCTTGTTGCATTGCAACCCCCCTCTTCAGATCCCCATTGCAACTTTCCTTTGTAGTTTCCATTGGCTGAAGTAGACATGACCAAAAGTAGAACTACACACCCATGTACTATAAAAATGGTCCCTGACAACTGTACAAAAAAAGAGATGCCCTTAGTCCCTGTTTCCTTACACTCAGAATCCCACTTAAAGTCCTTTCACATGCTTTTCCTTGTAGTCTCTTAGACTTTCATAGTTAACCTCGTTGTCTTTATCATTGTTCTTATTATTTGTTCATCATTCCTGACCCAACCTGCCATACCTGACATTGTTGGCATTGTCGGGTTCATCATTATTTATCTGTTTTCAGTCTGTTCATCACTGGGTTCTTCATTTATTTGTTTGTTTTGTCCATTTTCATAGTTTTAGATGGTGGCTTGACATTTTACTTCTATTTCTACCTTTTTACCATTATTCCTGACACTGATTATCCTTGTCACTTTCACGCTGATACCCCTGGTTAGGATTCACATTCCACAGCCAACCAAACCTCACCATTACAATGTGACAGAGGCAACAAATACAAATATAAAATTTTCAATGTGACTCGATGTTTACAACAACCTCAACAGCCTCAAAAATCCCAACAAATACCAGCACCAATGCCAAATGTTGACAGAATACAACAGTTTCCTCAGAAACCTCTATGCAGATATGCGGAAGGACTTTGAGAATGCCATGGCTGAGTTACATGCAGTTGATGTGGCCAGGAACAATATCATACATGATGGTTTTGAGGACAAGGCTTGGCAATAGATGACGAGACAGTGATGGGTGCTGGTAGGTGATTCCATCCATGCAAATGGCCATGAATTAATCAAAAACTTGACAGTAGAACTACTGAGGGATCTTGATGGAAATCTGGGACAACAGAATTGACAGGATGGAACCGAGGGACTTCTCAATGGGCAGAGAAATGGTTGTCCAAGTTGAGGAATGGCTGCAGAACTGGGAGGAATTCATGAAGCAGGAGTGAGAAGAGGCAAGGCATTGGGAAGTCGAGGAAGCGTTACATTTGTAGGACAAAATGGAGGAGGAAGCAAGAGACAATGGGTGGTGAAGGTGGTGGAACTCAGGAAGAAACAGGCAGAGGAACTGCATCAGTACAAGGAGGAGATAAATAGGAGGTCTTGAGCAGAGGTGGAAGTGAAGCGGATTGAGGATGTGGAAAGGGCAAAGGCAGCAGAGGTGGGAAAGGACCAGGAAGAGACTGGATGTGCTGGCAATCCATGGAAACAAGGACAAGGATGGCAACTGGGTTGACAAGCAACTGCAAAATACGAGAGGTTCAAAGTGCTCAAAGCAAATTGAGACAACGAAACTGTCCACAGTGAGTACAACAGCAGGGACAACTTTTTGAATGCAAGCAGGAATGGGGACACAGGACCAAAGGGGAAGATTCTGGGGGTAAGTAAAATCTTGCAAATTCATATAATTGTTGTGCATAACTAATCCATAGTATATGCAGTCATTCTGGATCCAGCAGTGTGACGCCTGCATGACTGCCAATGCAGTCTGTCATGGAATTGAGGGGTACACATGCGATCAATGCAAGTGGTTGCAACATCAGTGTGGATTGTCAATGAAGGGACTGGCTGTCAGAGCTGGAAAAGTGGAACGGAAATGGGAGGCAAAGGCAGATAGTTAGGCAAATGCATGGATTTGGCAGATCAGTGCGGATCACGGATACGGATCACCATGGATATGGGTATGGATATCATTTTTTGTATCTGCCGACCCATGCATCCATATCCAGCGATCCATGGTCCCTATTTGGGCAGTGTCATGGTACCTGCATCACACATCAACATCACCAACTACGGGTTTGACGGGTTTGTTACACAACCACCACACCCTTGATGGCTACACAAGGGTGAGTGCATGCACGGCAACCGGACGACAACAAAAGAAGGAGCAGGAAAATGGCTGAGGGGTGGTGCTCCCACCTCCCGGCTTACAGGTAAGTCTCCATTTATCATCAAGTAAAGAACTCTAGCTAACTACACAACAACAACAACAACAACAACAACAACAACAACAACAACATGGGGCGACAGCACACAATGACACATCCCCATCTCAATCACCTCGCAGACACGCATGTCGCATCAATTGATGACCACAACCACAACCACGTAGTGTTGCCGAAGTTCAGTTCGGTCCGGTTCCGACCCTTTTTGGCGGAACCGCGAACCGAACTTCGGGTCCGGTTTGGCGCTGGGCCAAACCTGGACCCAGACGGCATCGAACCGTCTGTCCGCGTTCGGTCTGGGTTCAGACGCGGTCTGAACCCCGGACCGAGATGGGCTCACCCCATGAGCTCTGTTCTCCTCGCGAATGGCAGGCACGTATCAATTGATACGGCGCTGCACTTCGCGAGGTAGTTGGGCTGCGGGGGAGCCGTCCGGCGCTGCTGCTGCTGCCGTTGCCGTTGCCACTGTCGCTGTTGCTGCCGCTGCCGTGGCCGTTGCTGCTGCAACTGCTGCTGCTGCTGCTGCTGCTGCTGCTGCTGCCGCCGCCGTTGCTGCTGTCGTGGCCGTTGCTGCTGCCGTCGCCAGTGCCGCTGCCACTGCTGCTGTTGCTGCCGCTGCCGGCGCTGCCGCTGCTGCCGTCGCCGTTGCTGCTGCCACTGCTGCTGCTGCTGTCGTGGCCGTTGCTGCTGTCGTTGCTGCGCTCCTGCTGCTGCTGTTGCCGTTGCCGCTGCCGCTGTTGCTGCTGCTGCCGGCATTGCTGCTGCTGCTGCTGGCCGTCGTGGTTGTCCTTGCCATTGTTGTTGCCGCCGCTGGTGGTGATGTTGGATGGCATTTGCCGTTGCCGCTGCCGCTGCCACTGCTGCTGCTGCCGTTGCTGCCGGCGCTGCTGCTTCTGCTGTTGCTGCTGCTGCTGGCCGTTGCCGTTGTCGTTGCCTGGTTGCCGTTGCCATTGCCGTTGCCGTTGCCGCCGCTGGTGGTGGTGGTGGTGGTGGTGGTGTTGCGGCTGTCCCGCGTCCGTTGGCATCGCGTTGGTGTTGGGATCCATTTTGTGCCGCGGTGGTGTGCTCGCGATGTGGTCGCGGTCGAGTTTCCTGTAACAGATAATATTAGTAAAGTTAAGATAAATGATAAAACTTACTTGTGTCCATGAACGCGACATTGTGTCGCGTTCATTGGCCTTGCGTTCAAGTTGTTGTTGTTGGTGAAGAAACTTCGTGTAATGGTCACATGATACCGTTTAACACGAAAAAGTAAGTAAAGAAATATGAAAAACAAATGAAATAAATACCTTGAAAATATCCGCGTTCGCGGTTTGGACGCGGTTTGGAGCCGTTCAGGAAATCCGGCATAGTGTTGCCACGACTATAGTTGGTCACTTTTCTTTTCTCTGCTCTACTGCCTTCAATAAAATACATAAAAATATAAAGAAAATTTCGAGGGGTAGCCTCTACATAGGTCTTGAGTTAGTACACTTAAACCTTTCTGTAATATGTAACCCATCATTGGATAAGTGACCAACTATGGTTTTTAGTCGCGACTAACATAGTCGCGACTAAAAACCATAGTTGGTCACTTATCCAATGATGGGTTACATATTACAGAAAGGTTTAAGTGTACTAACTCAAGACCTATGTAGAGGCTACCCCTCGAAATTTTCTTTATATTTTTATGTATTTTATTGAAGGCAGTAGAGCAGAGAAAAGAAAAGTGACCAACTATAGTCGTGGCAACACTAATCCGGCAGGCCTCGAAACCCGGAACTGAACCCGCGGTCCGGTTCAGCACTTGGCTGAACTTAGACTGAACCTAGGGTTCGGTTCGGGGTTTGAACCGGGTTCGGCTAGGTTCGGAACCGAACTACGGCAACACTACAACCACGCCGCTGACAGACCAGGAGAGATACTATACCCAACCTTCAGCATTGGGTGCATTGTGGTATTTTCTTTGTATTTTCTTTTCTTTTGTTATTGATTTCTATCACACAGCTGCTGTCACAGTCACACTGACACAACTCATCCAAGTCCAGCAATGGCAATGGAAACAAGGATGAAGGGAGAGCAGCAGTGGTGCAGCCACCCCCACTGTGCTAGGTATGTACTTAATTTTTCATATATTTCTATGTTTCTAACAACCTAATGACTCTACAAGGACAAGGATGCCCACATGAAGACAATAAACACAATCCCCAGTGATTCCCTGCCAATGCCCATGCCCACAATGAGGATGGGGAAGGCAGAAACAAACACATCATACATGACAGGGGTCCACATCCATGTGCCCAAGGAACAAGCAATTGTCCTCATTGTCCAGGATGAGAACCCCTCATAATGATGGAGATGATGACTAATTCAAGATGATGACATCCGGGACAATGACAACAACAAGTCAGGCTGGTTAAGGTGTTGCACAGGCGTACTGTGGGTCGGAATTCCCAACACCGCACCTGTACCCACAGAACCTGAACCTGCTCTGATGACAGGTACACACCGTACCTGTTATCTGTGGGTACCCGCCATGTTTCATCCTAACAACCTCGCAAAGAGCGGGGATGCATCAATTGACGCACTCCATCTGTTTTCGCGAGATTGGGTTGGGGTCAGGGACTTTCCATGGGCATCCCCATGTGTTAACTACCTCGCGAACAATGGGAGCACGTCAATTGACGTGCTCTGTCTGTTTTCATGAGGTTGGATGGGGCCAGGGACTTTCCATGGGTGTCCGCACATCAATTGACGTGGCCAGGGTGTGTTCACAAGGTGGGACCATTTTTGCAAGGTTGGATGGGGCTGGGGACTTTCCATGGGTGTCCGCACATGCTAACTACCTCACAAACAACAGGGGCACATCAATTGATGCACTCCATCTGTTTTTGCAAGGTTTAATGGGACTGGGTACTTCCCATGGGCATCTGCACATCAATTGATACAGCTGGGGCATGTTCGTGAGGTGGGACCATTGTTGCTGTGTCTGTCTTCATCGTCACCTCATTCATTCCTCTCATTAGCCAATGTCATTGGGACTGGATTTGGGGGGACGTACCTGGGCTGGTAGGTGGGTGCACCACCCTCCCAGCTTTCCTTTCCATTGTTGTCATCACTGTCGCAACTTTGCTGGTCCGTTAGTGGGTTGCTGTGCAGGGTTGTCGTGGTTGTCGTTGTCATTGTCATTGTTGTGGGTTCTTGTTGTTGTTGTTGTTGTTGTTGTTGTTGTTGTTGTTGTTGTTGTTGTTGTTGTTGTGTTTGTGCTTATCATGGTTGCGGTGGTAGCTAAAGTAAAGAAATCAACAAAAATAAAGTAAATAACAAAGAAAAACCCTACCTGGGGCTTGGGTTGACAGACGCGTGAAAACCCATTACCCGTGGATAATGGGTACAGTTTTGACACGGTGTGCAAACCAAAACACCATACCTGAACCCACATTACCAGTTTTGGAATAACTGTGTGTAAACCCATACCCATGCTATGCTTTAAGGCTGGTGAGAAGGAGGAGGAAGTGTCAAACACCTTGCATGTGAATGCTGCAATGTCAATTGACATTGGCACAATCCAAGTGTGGTGAATTCATGGTTGAAACCTGCAACACACCATCTTGTTCAAGAACCAGAATAGTGACCACATCAGGTACACAAGCATCACCACCCCTCCCTTTTGCCTGGTGAATATACACCATCACATCAATTGACAGACGTACAGTGTTCATGAGAGATGGTGAGGTTGTGAGTGGAGCTTGCAGACCTGGTAGGATAATATGTGTAGTGAACTTCACAGGTAACCCTCAGGTTTTTTGCAGGGTACCCATACCCATACCTGTTGAAAACCTGTACCTGCCCTCAGGGTACAGGTTTTGTCATGGGTGCATTTGTTCCAACCCTTGTGTTACCCAGGACCCATATCCATGGCAGGTAACCAATGGGTCTCTCCTGTTTTCTGGCCCAATGCCACCTATTTGACCTTGCAACACCAGACACACATCAATTGATGTGTCACCATGTATTCATGAGGTGGAATGGATGAAGGTGGCATTGTCAAATGCATGGGCCATATCTGTCTACAGTGGTGGGGAAAATTTAATGGCAAATGATTGAACTCACTCACCTGGTGACCAGCAGTGGGTGCACAACTCCCCCAGCCAGTTCTCTCATTATCTGTGTTTTTGTTGTACATGGTCATTGCCATTGCCACTGCCATTGTTGTGGTTGTTGTGGTTGCTGCTGCTGTTGTTGCTCACTTTCATTTGTC
>OY744467.1:4059960-4222848 GCA_963556145.1 Hygrocybe punicea | reverse complement strand
ATGTTGCCTTCATCGTGTTCATTACTGTGCACCAATCCTGCTGCCACTGGTTTCGACGTTCAAGGCCATTGGTTGAAAAAGTCAAGCGTGCTCCTGTGTGGCTTTGAGGATGTCTGGTGGTCTCTGTGCGAATCATTGCCATCATCATCGTCATCCTCGTTTCTGTTGTTGTTGAGGAAGTGGGGAGTGGGAGTATGGTGAATGGGTGGGATGGTGGTGGTGGAAGGTTGAAAGCCATATGATCAGTCACATGTGCTTTTCCACCACCCACTTGCCTCCCAGCTTGCCTCCAGCCACGCTCCCACTCCCCACCACCTCAACAACGATGGAAACGAGGACGAGGATGACGATGACAACAATTCACACAGAGACCACCACCCCAGATGTCCTCAAAGCCATGCAGGAGCACGCTTGACTTTTTCAACCAATGGCCCTGAACGTCGAAACCAGTGGCAGCAGGATTGGTGCACAGCAATGAACACGATGAAGGTAACATGGAGGGTTGCCACCAGTGATGGTATGGTTAATGGCAGCAGCGTCATCGAGATATTGTTACCACAACTGCTGGTGCCACCATCCTTGCACCACTTGGGTGGTGGTGATCTGGACTGCAAAAACAACAAAGGAAGTGATGGGGATGTCTGAGATGACGTCCTTACTTGCTTCATTGAAGGTGGGATATTGGGAGGGCTGCAGGGGGCCCCTAATGGTACAGGTGAGTACCCATCCCCCTCCTGCTTTTTCCCCATGTACTTACCCCTTCCCGCCACTCGTTCTGGGCCGGGAGCCCTCCCTCACCCACCCCCTCGCTTTTCCACCATCTGCCTTGCTTTCTGGCCCCTTCCTTGCCACCCATTGCCACCCCCCTCTCCAAGCACCCTTCCCTGCCCCCCCAGTATCCATCCCTCTCATCACCCACCCTCCAGCACCCTTCGCCATCAAGTTTAGACCCCATCTGGCACCTCCACGAAGGTGAGTACCCACTTGTTTGTCGGCAGCGCCCCATGTATCATTATTATTTATTTATTTTATTTCTCTTGTATTTCGCATATTTCCATGTATATTAGTCTATATACAGCATGTAGAGTAATATATCTATGATGTGTAAAAAATCCAGCAAGAAAAGACGGTGGGAGAGTGAAATAGTTGTGCTCAATGTCAACGACGATGAGCGTGCATGTCTGTGAGTGATGGGCAGGGCCATGGCAACAGTGACAGGAAAGCCCAAGCCCATCAGCGCCCTTGTTCCTGACCAGACCTGATGTTCCCAAATGGGTTATCACCGTATATAGGACACTACAGTTTTACTTATACATTACTATGTTAAATCACAGTTTGGGACACAATTTAAGGCTGGGAAAGGGATTTTAGCAAAGTAGAGCCTAATGATAGTGGCTAAGACTCATGATCAGCCACTATAGTTAGGCTCTAAGTGCGGGAAGGTCAGGTGCCAAACATCTATGGGTCACAAAAGTGTGACCCAGATCTGGACCCAAGGCAGAACCTGTGGCAACACCTGCAGGTTTACCTGTACCTGTGATATTTACTAAATATGTGAGAGCCATGGCTGGGGCCAGGCCAAAGTTAACAGCCATAGGCCCACAGCTGGCTCAAGATTCCAGAAAGCCAGAGCCCTCCTTGGCCAGGCCATGCACATTACTAACTATGACATGACCAACACTAGACATTCATCCAAATTTTCACTTTTATGGAGTGTGATGATACACCTTGTGTCCTTGAGTACACATTAAAGGCTATGTTGGAACCATTACACATTGTCACCATCAAGAGTAGCATCAACATAGGTACCAAAAAACCTACCTTGCTCATTGCACAGTGGGAAGTTGGATCCTTGGTTTTTAGGGATGCAAGCACTGGGTGCCCTTAATCCAGTGATTGGGTCACTGGATTTGTGATCACTGCTTTCAAGTGAGACTTGAAAACACTGGATATCCAGTGATAGGAAATTTAGAGCACTTAAATTTCAGTCCTAAGCACCAAGTCCATTGCTCACTGGATGTTCAGCAACTACAGATCACTGAATTCACACTGGAAAATAAACAATTTCAGCTGTACTGAAAACTGGACCAAAACTAATAGTTTCAATAAACTAGCTAGCCAACCTCAAATGAGGGTGAAAATCATTAGATTAGGAAGTCCTGGAATCAATATGTAAACTAATGAAATCAGTATTGTTTTCAGAGGTACTAAAATCAATACCTAAACTAAACTATTCAGATAACCTGAAATGGTAACTGAAATATTTGTTTTCAGGACTATTGTCAGGATATCCAAACTATTGTTTTCAGTATGTCCTGAAACTCAATAGGAAACCTTAGATTTTGGAAGCCCTGAAGGCATTATTGTGCACCAAAAAGTCAGAACTGGGATCTGACCAGCCAAGTTGAGGCAACACTAGGGAGGAGACAAAGGTGGTAATGAGGCATGTCTCCTCCTTGAGAAGATAAAGGAACAGGAACTGAGACTGAAACTGGAACTGGAACAAAGGTAACAAGAGGCTGTGGGTGAGAATCAAAGGTAAGGAGGGGCTCAATTGCAGCAAGGTGAGTGCAGGCCTTTGGATGTGGGAGCCCTGTAGTAAGGTTTGGGCATGATTAGACCATCAGGAAATTGGGGGGGGGCCAGTATATCCAGGCAGAGTTGATGATTGATAAGCAGACTTGCAGCTGTTTGCAATGTCTTATCTAGCCAAATAAATGCTTTCAAGTACAGTATAATTATTGCGATGGTTGATCATTTGTGCTCAGATTTGTGAAAATTTATTGCTGTATATAAGGGGCTACCATATACACCTAATTATTCCACTGCAATCCCATTTTTCACAATCTTATAGAAGCTTAGCCATACAATATAAGCCATTCTGATAAGCATTTAATTATTCCTGTGAAATACCCTTTTTTTACAGTCATGTAGAGGCTTAGCCATACAATATAAGCCATTGTGATAAACATTTAGTTATTCCTGTGGAATACCTTTTTTTACAGTCTTGTAGACACTGAGTGTGGGAGCTTGTAGTGCTCGATGTCATGTCCAATATGCAAGTGAGAAATCAATCCATTGGAAAAGTCTGTATGTTAAGTACTTCAACAAAAAATAAATCCTCCTGTATCCATTTAATATTATGCCACATCATACCGTGAAACATCGACAAGAATTTCACCAAGGCTCTCCACATGAATGCGGGCGCGGTGGTTGCCCTTGCGGCAAAATGGGCATGGGAATTGGCTATTATACAAAAAAACTCATCCTATTCACGGCCTGGATGTAAGTCCCTGTTCGCCATTCGTTACTGTAGCGGACTCAGATGGACTGTCCTCCCTGTCACCATCGATGTCAGCACACGCATGTCAGAAGGCCTCGATCACATACCAGGAAACGATTGTCAGCGACAGAACGTCGAGCGGTGGACATAGCGGCTGCAAGTCGAGCCGACCGTGTGGACTAGGAGGCTGCTATTGAATAAATATACGAATATAACAAAAATACTCACCTTAGATTCAGCTATAGGCATTTGGCGGCGATGAATATGGCAACAGGAACTGGCCAGCCCTAAAAAAGGAAGGAGATAAGCATGCCGTTTACTTGTCCGACACGGCACTACAGTAGGACCCAGGGCACTGTTCTTTTGACGTTTAAATTGGGTAGCTAGTGGCCGTGCTCATCATTGGCAGTAGTGAGCTCACCTGAACCTGTTAGCTTATTCCAACCATTACAATTACACATATAAAACATGAGAACTACATGGTATTAATCAAAGGGTGGGAAGGGGGTGGGACGGTGCTCAGAAATAATGGGGGAGAGGAATGCGACCGGGGAAAGGGAGGTGGGGGATATTTGGAGGGTATATCTGATATGGAGGTCAGCAGGACTAGGAAAGGGGGTGGGGTAGAGAGGGCAAGGGGAGAGGAATACTAGGAGGTACTTACCTGAATAACTCATCCATTTCCCATTGTTCGCCCTCGATATTTTTATCTGAGACCTGTTGGCCCATCATCATCCCAATTGCGCAGTGGTCATGCCTGTTTTTCTCATCCCATTGTTGGCTATCCCTCGTCATTATCCTCCGTCACTTATCCCTGTCATTGGATGCTATCCCATCAGTCTGTACTGTTGTGTTGTTGGATGTTGTATGTTCCTGTTGTATGCTCTCTGTCAGACCTACAGAACAGCAGCACTGTTGCCAGTCTCCATTGTTCACCCCACTGTTGCGTTGTTCCAGTTGCACGTTGTATGTTCCCTATCATATGTTCCCTATTGTTCTTCACTGCTGTCTTGTAGTACCTAAAAACAGTAGCAAGTGCGCAGCGCATTCACTTTGGTAGAACAGACGAGGATGTACCTGATGCCCTCCCTTGCTTTCAATGCTGTCAGATCCATTTCTCGGTAGCTCTTGCTGAGTGAATTGTGAAAACCAGTGCTGTTGCTAGTCCCCGTTGTGTCCGAGTTGTTGCACATATGTTCCCTGTGGTATGTTGTATTCTCCATCGTTTGTCATTCTCGCTCTCCAAGTTTATCAAACACCATCATCTCATTGCCTCCCAGTTTTGCTGACTTCTGGTTCAACACCATTCGTCAACAGGCCAAGTTTCTCGACCATCTCTCCAATCCAGACTCTCCGCTGCATCAAGACCAAGATCAGCAACCCTCGCCCTTGCCACCTCCTCGCACTGGAGATTGTCCTTTGCATCCTGGCCTCAACACCCCATCACTTTCTTCTGAGGCTAAACCTAGGCCAACATTGTTGCGGCGGCTTTCCTTTGGATATTTGCACTTGAAATGGCCCCGAGCACATTGACTGCGAGGAATAAAAAATTGTCAAACTAAGTACACAGTCGCAATGATATCTTAAGCATGACACAAGACTCACTTGCATGTATGGTCGGCACTACCCCACAGGACAGCCACAAATAATCTTCCGCTCCTGGCAGAACAAACATGCCAAAGTCTGCTTCTTCTCTAAATTACTCCTCTTGGCAGGATCAGTTTCAAGCTAGTCCTGGTGGGTTCCGTACCAGATAATGTGATTTCCCCTTGCCAACCCGTCGGTGGGCTTCATTCGAGAGAAAGATGATAATGGGAAAGTAAAATACTGTAGTTGGGATCAGAGTCCATGGCGTGCGAACTACTTGATGGTAACAGGTAGTGGCGAGTTCTTTGTTTCCACGATGAGTGCAGGGCGTCCGGCCTTGCAGCCCCACGTGCTTCCAGCAGACTGGTGAAGATGTGTTTGGGATTGTGTGGTGCAAGCTTGTGGGTGAGGACACATATTGCAGAGAAAAGTAAGAAACATTGCTGGTTAAGGTCGCGTGGAATTTCCCCATCTGGATTCATGAGATGACGCAGAAAGCAGTGTTTACTCTTACCAAGGTAAGACCGTAGATGAGGGTGACCACCCACAATTTCCCTTGATTCCCTGTACAAGGTAACGGTTCCACTGTTCTACTGTAGCGGCCATGCCTCGCATTTGAAAGCCTTCAAAACTGGCCAACTATTCCAATACCTAGATTGTTTAGAGCACTGGATTTATGATATGATAAACATCTGACAGGCCAGAAGCCATGAACCAGGTAAGTGGATACCAACGATACATTGACCCACAATCCCGTTTTCTTGTGAAGAGAGCAAAAGAGCTAGCTTGATGAATTAGGAAATGCTATGCTCTTGCACAGGGTCAATGATGGCACAAAAAATGTGTTCACTGTCTTCCCATGGTAACTGTTGACCATGCACCTGCACCACTACTTTCTTATTTGTCCTCTTGTATGCAAGCACATTAACAAGTTCTCCCATTCGCTCCCCTTCTAACACAATGGCTTTGCCCCCCCTTTCTTTGGGGGGGAAAGGTGACAAATGCTCAACCAGAACATCAGCGCTTTGTGTGTCCCCAACATTACTGGTCCAAAAAATTGCTACAGAGTTTGGGTCGACACGCCCACATGGTCCAAAGAAGCGATCGAGTTCTGTTCGAGCAACACGACCATTCCATCTGCCCCGTTGGAGTGGTTGCGAATGCCTAGTCACATGATGAGGATCCCACGGTTCATTGTAGATAGTTCCCTGTTTGGTATTAGTTCCCAATCCAGTCTTCCTCGCCAGCTCTTCAGCAAGACTCTCCAGCTAGCCCTCGGAGCGGTACCTCCATACCACTCCAACGTGGTGATGAGAGCGGATTCAAACACAGCCTCAGTCTTCAGCAATTTTCAGCGACTTCCTGCGATCTCCAGTGAATTTTCAGCACCCCAGCGATTTTACGCGTACCGAGCACAGAGCACAGAGCACAGCACACCGAGCAGTCTCCCGAACACCAGGCAATTTTCCGAGCACCGAACCATTTTCCAAACATCAAACGTTTTCATTTTCTCGACCCACACCAATGACTACTAAAAAGAAACAAAAAGAACGAGCAAAGAAGGAAAAAACGCGGCGGAAAACCAATACAAAAAACGAGCCACAAACCACACTGCCAACGGCCCACGCCAACCACACACAGCCCACAGCGACATGGACCCCAATGAGAGCAACCACGACACCCACTGCCCCGGTGCCTGGCAATGCCACTCGAACACCACCCGGCACCTCCGAACATGAACATTCAACAGCCCCGTCGCCCCACCTCGCTAGTTCCAACCGTGTCGAGCCAAGAACGACGTACCGGCCCCGAAACTCACCACCATCGCCGTCCCACAACGCCAACCACCTCCAACCTGAGCACGGACGCGAATGCCCAACACCCACGGCTCTCGCCACCCCCAACGCCAACGCCAAAAACGGCTGCGAACGCGAATGCCCAGTGTATAGACCCAACCCCAATACAAAACCGACCCCAAAACCCTGTCCCGTGCCCGTGCCATCCCAACCTGCAGCCATAACCCACCTTGACCCGAAAAACTCGCATGAACGCGAGTGTTCAGCTTCCACCGGCGTACCCACTCCCAGCACCGCAAATCCGGCCCCGAAACCCTTACAACGCGAACGTCTCGTACCTTCACCATCTCAATCCGCCATCCCCACCTACCCTGACCCAAAACCAAAACCCCAACGTAAAAGTTCCATGCCCACGCCGGCCCAGAGTCACAACGTTGCCCCCAGGAAGTCGCAAGCGCGAGCCCCACAGCCAGACGACGTCGAAACGCGAGCCGACACATACATGAAGAACGAGGAGACAGAGACGACAAGGGCAGCTGAGATAAGCGAGGAACTCCCAGCGATGAACAAGGATACGCGCCAAGATACGCGCCACGACGACGGGACAGGCCAACGGAGGACCGCGAAGGGCTCGATTCGCATGTCCACCCCCACCTTCGTGAGTACACCACCACCCACGCCTGCCCTTACGCGATTCGACTGGGCTAACGAAGCCACTGCAATCCTCGTCTACCCTGACCCAAAAGCAAACCCCCAATGCGAATGTCCCACATCTACACCGTCTCAACCCACCATCCCCGTCTACCCTGACCCAAAACCAAACCCCCAACACGAGCGTCTCGCCCCCACACTGTACCACGCTTCCAACAACCACAAAACACGCTACGACGGCCGAGCATGGCCTCTGCCATCCCAAATCGTGGAGATCCTCGCAGGAGAAACCCGAAACAGCAGGGATGGTCCTGCCAGGCGAAACATGGAAGGGCAGGATGAGAAAAAGCAACAACACGTGAGCACGGTGGAGAAGGCACATACCGGGGACACACCACACGATGAAGCATCCCGACCTGCGACTCCATGCGAGGCGGACCCACCTATGCCCACAAAACAATATGCCAATGTGTCTACACAAATGGAGCCCATGGAGACACCGCCATCAGTGTGCCGCACCAACGTCCCTACCCCAAAAACTCAAGCCGTCCCCACATTCAACATCCCCTGTCAAAATCATACCTGGCGCGACACCCGCCCCACCCATGTCCCTATTTGGCAACCGAAGAGCATCCCTACCCTCACCCACCCCCAAACGCAAAATCCATGGTCCACGCTTCACTACCGTCACTGCCGTGTCCACCCGCAAAACCTTCCCCCGAGATACCCCGTACATAAACTCCCACCTCGTCGTCAAGCATACCCAACACATTTCGATGACTCCCCATACCGAGTACAACCCCGCCATCTTCCCACCATCTCTATGCGAAACTCATCAAAACTTCCGGCTCGTGTCCATGACGTTTCTCCTACCTTTTCCCAACCCTCTGTTTCTTTCCCATCATTTTCTGGACAAGTTCCCATTCCCTTTGATCCCAATCTTGGACCTCCTTTGCTCGATCCCAGTGGAGTAGACTGGCTCCTTTTTCAGTGTTTCCCTCTTTCCTTCCTCTCTTTTTTCCTTTCTTCTTTTTTGGGTCTTCGATAGCGACGAGGGCGTCGCTATGAGGAAGGGGGGCACTTGGAGTGGTAGCAAGTGCCTAGTCACGTGATGAGGATCCCACGGTTCATTGTAGATAGTTCCCTGTTTGGTAGTAGTTCCCAATCCAGTCTTCCTCGCCAGCTCTTCAGCAAGACTCTCCAGCTAGCCCTCGGAGCAGTACCTCTGTACCACTCCACCATTCATACTTGGGCCCAAACCGAACGCAGATATGATGAAGGCCAAGTTTCGCCCAGATGTTTGGGTTTAGTAAGAACTCACCTGGACCGTCTAAATGACCTAGTCAGACATTTACAGACATCTGAGCAATGCCTTAACTTACCATATGAAGGGGGGCCGACAGTTTCATGTAGAAAATGATGGCCAGGATCCCATGCTGGATTAGTCTCGACATTGCAAATCTCCAGGGTTGGTGTGTGTTGGCGTACAACTCCCTCAAGCCGGCGGCGTGTCTGGCGCCAGACCTCAAGTGCACCAGGGTCTGGTGTTCGACCATCTAGAAGAAGCCCATTTTGCCTTAGAGGGGCCAAAAGATTAGTTAAATAAAAATATAGCAGGAGCAACATTTACATGGTTACGGCATCGACCCTTTTAATCAGAGAGGTTTCAGTTGATCCTGCAAAATAGATACGGACTTGGTCCAGGTTGCTACTTCTAACCTCACCCACATAGCCCTTCCTGAATCCATGGATGATAAGAGCCATTTGGCCAATCAGTGGATCCCAGGCACCACACACCACTGCCAGAGAATCCGAAGGACATAATGAAACAATAGGCATAGGTTGATATGTTCGAACGTAAAACTCTGAATGACAGATCTGATAAGGCAAGCTTTAAGAACACTGGTACATTATATTGTGAATGAAAGACTTCACCTCATCCCCCGTGTTGTCTGCCACAAATGTAACATCATCCTCTTTAGCAAACACCACTATCCCATGTTGTCCATGCTCCGTTCCTTCACAGACTTCAACACTGTCCCCTACTTGAAAATATCGACGTAGGTCATTGATTGAGAAGGACTGGTAGCTTTGTTCTGGGTCAATGGTTTGCGATCCCTGTTTTGAAGCTGAAGTGAGGACGACTACCACGGTCCATTGGCTGACGTCCAAAGAAACAATCTGGCCAAACATGCCTTGTAGAGATCCATGTATAATCCTGACTTTGTCCCCAGGTGACCAGAGAGTCATTACACTTGCCTGCCGAATCGAAGTGGATATCTGGACGCGAAGAGGAGGGTAATTGGCATGGATGAATTGAATCATTTCGCCAATAGGAGGGTTTTCTTTAACCACAAGTTGCGATAGAGCAAACAGCTGTACCAGCTGACCATTATTGAAAACATTGGAGTTGACCCTGGACATGAGGATGCCATCGATATCTGTGCATTCAGCTTGGCTGTGGTCAAAAATTCTCTGGGTGAATTTGAAGGCCTGTTGCTGTTTTTTAGTCATCAATTGAAAATTAGCCAGGTAATCAGCATCGGATTGAGGGATTCGTGGTACAAGTAAAACAGTGACCAAAGTACTGTCGGCCCCCATTCCCACAACAATGCTGAGATCATTAAAATATCTTGCCTGCTCCTTGCGGGTTGCTTTCATCCGTACCAAAGTGCCGGCTGGAAACTTTTCCCGCTCTACACCAGCTTCCAATAAGAAGTGACGTTCTTCCAGAGACAAGTATTTGACTTGGCATGGCAACCTAAGTCTGCAGTATGCTTTCTGGAGGTCCTTGATGTCTTTGCAACATACAAAGACAAAACCCGGCATTGTAGACACGTGTACCACTCATCTGATTTCTGTATAGGCAGCCATATGTTCAGAAATGTAGTTCTCCAGACCAGACTGGAACTTGCGTGTCAGCAGAGCATTAATCACAACAGAAAGTTAAGGCTCACATTAACTTTTAGAGTCCAATAATTTAAATCTTCATCCCCTATGGTTTCGACTGGTTTAGCCGATAGTGGAGAATATTTTGCCGTTAAACACCACACAATTTGCCAGAAATCTTCTTTGTCAAGCTCACATTCGTAGGGTTCATGAGTCAGAGGAAGATTAATGCCAGCGGTGAGGTCCTCCTTGTTGATCGATTCTAGGCACTTGTTAAATACATCGACATCATGAAAACAAGAGTGTACCATCATGAAAACTCTCATCTTCCTCATCTTCCCCTTCTTCTTCCTGGTCACCAACTCCAGCTTCAAGGTCAATGTATGGATTTCCCTTATAAAGAGATAATTCAGTGGGAACTCCAAAAGAAACAGAAGCACTCACGGTATGGATTGGATACATGCAGTTTATTAGGCGGACATGTGTAAACTTGTCGATGTGCAAAATTTGACAAGTAGGAAAATCTCACACCTGCCTTCAACCCAGACTTTATAGTGAATGCAAAATTCAAGTCCCGCAATAACACCATGTGCCAGTTATCTCACGATTTGAGAACAAAAATCATATACGTGGCACCGGTTCACAGAACAAAAAACTCACCCCTCGATGTTCTGTTCAACACTTGGACCAAAAGTTTGACGTCATGGAGATGCTGGAAGTAGGCAAACCACTTTGTTTGCCAGTGGGTCCAGAAAACAAATGACCTCATGCCCCACGGCACTATCCAAAAATCCAATGCAAACCTATTTCTGTTTAACTTCACAGGCGAGGTCTTGTAAAATGTTGAGATAGATATTCTTGGACAGGTCAGCAGAGAAGGTTTCCATAAGGATGGCTGGCTGCAAGGGTGTCGGACTGGATGATGGAATCAGGTTCATAATAGAGTTATGCAGGGGTACATGAGTAGACAGTAAGAATTGCTATTATTCTAGCACCAAAACTGGCAGAAGCAGCAACCACAAAGGTCTTTTTCAAATCCATCTGTGACTGGCGACGAGGATGTCAGATATGGTCCAGAACTGTGGAAGTCTTTCTCGCCTTCCAAGATACTAGCTACACCCTCTCCCACATCTCCTTCTCTCACTTTCCAACACTTTCAATTTGGTCTTTCTCATATTCTCCCATACCCTCTTTTGTCCTCCTGTGCTCTCCGTACTCATGTATGCTCATTACCATGTCTTGTGGTTGTCAACCTTCAATTATTGCCTCCCCAGCCTATTGTAACTGGCCCTCAGCCCTCTTTCACATCTAGTTGCCTTCTCTGGCTTTTCAGACTAGCTGTCCTGCCTCTTTCATCCTATACCTCACAACACATAGTCCCTGTCCTCTACAACTTATCCCCCCTCCATCAATGCCAAGAGCAAAATCCACTGTGAGTCGTACTCATTTTCAGATGAGTATCTACTTAATCTCTCCCTAGTCCACATGATCTGCTCGATGTGCAACCACCACTTCCATCACCCATCATCTTGCCACGAGCAAAGCTCAGTTCCAGGTACATCATAGTGGCATTATGACAAGTCATGTACTGATGTCAATGTGACAGAGAGGACAATGGGTCCAAGTACGTTACGATGGCATATGGCAGTTGGGGACATATGTGAAACAGCTAAAATTGGTAAGCTTTGGCATGACAGCCTATTCTGGTGGCTCACCAAGCTGCAAGGGCAACCACCGCATTGACATTTGTCTGAGGAAACTGGGTGATATCAGGATTGACCTATCACACTATGACGTAAAAGAATGGTAATTACTTGAGCACAAAAATATTATCAAGGTGATGTCTGCATTATATCGAGGAAACCACAATGTCTCTCAACTCGATGGACAACATGAGAACTGCATTGTTTGGGAGGGGCTGTTGAGAAAATCAGAATCTTGTTTCATGCAAGTTGTGCACTGTCTTCGGTAACTAACTTACCAGTCACTCCAAGCTATAAATCCCTGTCAGTGCCATGGCTATTGAAAACTCGGCTTGCTGTAAATACAAATACAAACTAATCACCCTCATTGACAGGGAAACAATGCCATAATTTGAGTTCTTCATGTTGAACAGCTGAACCATTGATAACTACTCCTGTTTTGGCCTTTCCATTCAGAAAATCTTCTGAGTGAATTATAAACTGTGCTGACCCGATGTTTTAAGAGAAGAAACACTATGAAACCATAACTTTCAATCACCTTCACTGCCCGATCAATCCCTCTCATGCTATATGCCTTGTCACTCGATATTTAGTGATGTCTTGCTTGGCCCAGACAATGGTAAAATGCTCATCACGACAATCTAACCCATTGTCTCCATAAGACCAGTAGCCCTAAGAGAATGTAGTAAAGAATTAGGAGAGAAACTTACTCGACAGAAGTGATAGTCAGAAGCAGGGTTCCAGTTCCGTGTCAGCTGCCATTTTTTGATACCACTGCACCAGAGATCTTAGTGGGTATTGTCAACAAGTTTGTTAACGCCGTTTGTTGGGTTGGCAGCTGTGGAAGTTGTTCCAATCAATTCGATGATAATACAATGGGATTGAAGTGAAGGGGTGGAAGGTAGCTGTACGGGGTCAGGAAGGCATTGGTCATTAGAAATCGGTCCCTGTAGATGGGGCATTCCACTCACCATTTCCACTGCGGTGTATTTGTCACCGGGTCTAGCTGTCATTGTCATGGTTCTTGACGTTTTTATTCTCATCCTCACAGGGGTTGTTAGCATGTCCTTAAAACATATATGTGACATTGGTATATTCATCGCAGTCATGTGAACTAGTCAAGGAAAACAGAGGATTCATTCAGCACCCTATAGATGCTCGAATAGGTGAAGTGGGGAATGGAAATATGCTGTCCACCTGTCCATGGGCCAATCTTATGGGGAACAACTCTACCTCGTATAGCAACAGCATCACCAGGCTCCAATCGAACACACAGCCCCAAGTGGGGTACATCGATAAAACCTCCAGTGAAATCACCCAGAGCAACCAGAATAGCCCATGCTAGAGGTGGATCCTGCGAATCCGTGTGAAGTCCAGACAATTGAATAAGATTTCGCGGCCTTCATACAAAAGAGGGTTGATGGAGCCAAGGGCTGCATGAGCAGCAATGTACACCTCCAATTTTTTGCGAGTAGCTTGGAGGACTGCATAATGGGGGGGATCAATGTACTCAAGGATGGCATTGACGCGATGTGATAAGATTGCAAGATCCTTGACCATCTTGCACGTAGCATTAAAGCTTTTGCCTGAGGCAAGAAACTCACTGCTTGGTACGATTTTTTCCAAGCCCTAACATTCATCTGGTCAAAATCATTATATAGAGTCACAATCTACATACTGTCTGCCCGATACCATGCCAACCCCTAAAAATTCTAACCCCACCAGAAACTTCACCATCCCTTTCCACAAATACTCCCAACTTCTCCTTGCTGGTCTTGGTCTTCCCCTGGTGCGGTTGCACAATCTCTGCATACCGAAGTATTTTGGCGTTGAGAATGTCATAACATAACAGAAGTTATCACTGTACAGGTGATAAGCCAAGCAGACTTACCACTGTGCTTCGAGGCACAATCTTGGGTAAATAATAGAAGAGGTCCACTCCATCACCACTTTGTGCACATCTCCCCAATTCGTCACTCCATATTGTGGTTGTAGCAGGGGGGGTTTGCCTCCTGCCTTTGGCTGCAGCTTTAATGAAATTGAAGTCGGAAAAGACACCTGCACAACAAATCAAACTGGGAATGAACAGCAGTAACACTACTTACATCGGAACATTTGAGCTTCACATACTTTGGTTTCTACTTCACGCCCAATCCTCTTAATCTTGTACGGTGTCACATTATTTGATTCATCAAATGTCACCCATTTCCGTTTGTTGCGCTTCCTGCGTTTTGCCTTGCGACTTCCAGTACATCAAGTGAATATACTTATTAGATAAATACAAAATGTTACTGAAGATCATCCGAAACATCACTGAGGTCCTCTTCAGCAGTCTTTTCAACACATCCAAAAACGTCAGTCTTGAGCCATTCCAAGAGATCAGGCTGAATGGGTTGAAGATCCCTGGCCAGGGATGAATACAGGCTCCGAAAGAAATTATTGTGGTACTCACTGATCGGTAGCTATTGGAGCATGTTTTAGTCGTGAAATGACAGCTTGCAGAATACGATCCTTTAAAGTATTATTTGCATCTGGCCACTTTATCTGGAAAGGATTCATTGTTGTCAATACTATGCTTTGTAGAAGACAAAAATGAGCGGCCATGAGAAAAAAAGAAAAAAAGAATGTGTAAAAAACGAGGATCCATAAGGAACAGATCACAGGTTTGGTCAAAGCCACACCCATAAGAAACAGGTGCCTTGGCTTCGACATAGAAAGACAAGGGTAGAAAAGTACCGCTAGCCATCGTAAAAGTTGAAAGGAAAGAATGAACAAATGTACATGTGAGCAATCTTTATAGTGAACGGACTTTAATGAATTAATTGGAGCTTTAAATAAAGATATTTCGAACTTGAATATGTACATTTTTAATGCCTATCAAGCTTCGGAAGCAGTGAGTGTTGGAGTGTTAGAATTGAAATTGTCAAGTTGTTCATCGCAATTCAACAGATTGAACAAAGAAAACATTCCGTCGCAAGCATATATCGCATTTAAAAACGAGGAACAGCTGGCATCGTTTAGTTGGGAATATGATGGCCATGTCTTCAGAGATAAATTAGGTGTGCATGGGATGTCTGACTCAGTCTCATCAGGGAATGAACACAGGCCATTGTGGAGTTTGCACCACACAAGAAGGTCCCTCAGTAGGAAGAAATCAGATGCTCAGAATGCAGCCAGTATTGAAATGGTATCCTCAAATTTGTTTGATACCAAACTATTTTAGCTTATAAAACACACTAGACGAAGATTCTTGGAGTCACTCAACGTACCAGCCGTCAACCCTGAACTACAACCTACAGAGGCACTGAGTCAGTTTAACTCCCCCAGTACCAACAACCACTGCATGCAATAACCTTGTTCATTAAAGTTGCTGCAGCACAACCCTCTGTTCCTCCGAAAACTATGCCCTTGCTCGAAGCAATAAAACTGCTTATAGAGACGAGGAGATTATTCTACGTAGTCATGCTCAATACAAGGAACAACCTGCAGCCTCCAGTACCTTAAAAGAAGGATGAGTCAGAGGAAGGAGTGGCAACAGCAACGGCAATGGCGGCCTCTCCAAAACAACCAGAACCACCACACACTAGCAAGAAAGCCGCAAAGAGAGTTGCTGCCCAAAAAACTGCTGCCACTGCAGGATCATCCAAAATGCTGGACCACTGAATGCAGGTCCTGTCCCCAAACCTCCTACTCCGAAGTTGCCTCCAGCTATGCGCAAGCAACTCATGCATAAGCAGGCTGTTAACACATCGTTCACTCCAGCCCAACCTAATGTGAATGCTCCACCTGCTGCTGGTATAGCTGTGAGTGCACCGAATGCTCAGCAACCGACTGCACCTGCACCCTCTAGACGAGCACGCCCTATTATTGGGGCCACCTCCCAGCAATTCGAAGCCACTCTAAGTGGAGCTGGCATTGCCGTTAGTCCAAGTGGTGAACAAAAACCAGACAGGAGGGGTAGAGGGATCCAGAGGTAAGGCGATGGTTCTGTTCCCACAGAGAAGGATGTTTCTAAGGGCAAAGAATGTGATGTAAGGTGAAACAAGGACAGCTCTGGGGAAGGTCTGAACCCGCAGGAGCCAGCCATAAGGGTACCAAGCATATTGCAATGAACGGACGGCGCTCCGCTGACTATTTTGCAGTGAGATAGTGCATATTTAAACAGTTCTGGCTTTAGATGCGTATACATTTACAAGGACGTAGATAACATAGAATACATGTATCATTCACGTCCAAGCTCATTTTTTCCAGTTTGCTGGTGTGACAATTCTCAACAATGGGAGTCAATGCTGCTAGAACCCTGTTCATCTGAGGACTCCTGTGCCAGCACTAGGGATAAATATCTGAAATACGTTGAGACATGGTCTGCAGGTTGAATATAGGAGTAGAAAAGTAGACAAACATGTCACCATGACTTTTGCAGACCCGCTTCAACCGCTCAACTTTGGCAGGATTCATATCATGATCCATTTGAAGTTTTTGGAAGATGGGGCGGTCATTTTCTTCAGTGAAATGTTTCACCTTGAACTTCCCCATCTGCTGTGAAACAAGACAGTTCCTTGCCTGTAACTCAGAATTAATAAAACAATTTGAAAAAGAGTTAAGACGTACAGCTGCTGCTACCATAAAATAAGAACCACTTTGGTGGCGGGAGCTCAACCCATTTGATAGCTTGTCTCTTGAGAATGGGATATTTCTTGCAAAGAGAAATAATCCTGCAAGCAATAGATCGTCTGCCAAGGTAGTAGACTTGAGAAAAAATTGTTAAGATGGTTCCGTTCTCATATAGAGCCTTAAACTAGAATAAATTAGAATAAATTAGATCCATTGGTGTGAAAAAAAAGAGGGAGGGAAGACCCGATCACAAAGATATGTATCATTCTTCAGCTGAGCATCAACACGCTCCGCAATTTCCTGGTGAGTTGCAACTTGTTGGGTTGTTTGATTGGGCAGAAGGATACCGTAGCCTGGATCTGTACATTTATAGGCAAAACGATCTTTCTTGATTTGCTGATGGGCAGTGACATGAATCGATTTTCTGAAAGCATGGATGGCATTCTTGGTCAATGTGACCAGGACTTGATGGCCAGAATGGAATGCTGAAATAGATAAAACAGTCAATATCACCTATTGAAGGACAAAATTGACATACTCGGTTCTGGGGCCTTGTCAGTGCTCTCCATGGGCTTGTTGGCTGCCAATCTGGCCTGGTAACGATGGCGATGGAGACGCTCAATGTGAACAAGTGCTGCATGGGCCAACGTATGAGCTAAGTCACTGTTCTTGGAAATCCAGCCCTCAACGTCATAAAACGACTCAGATATAGCCCAGGTTTGTGCATCTTCAGCAATCGATGCCCACACAGGTGCACCCCGTTTGAGATCCTTCAAAGTGTACTCCAACCCTACAGGGGGAGCAGTCACTGTACTGTCATTTTGAGGCCTGAGGTTTGCAGTTGTGGTCAGTCTACGTGGCCTCATGGTGAGAAACTGTCTTTACACATGTATAGAAAACCCCACTGAATCAACAGATGCCAAGGACTGGAAGGACGAATTCGAGTGAGAGAAATCGAATTAATTAGCGCCCTCAAGCAGGCTACTGCTTGGATTTGTTGTTCCGAAAACTTGTCCAGGCTGCTTTTAGCTCAGGACTGAACCAGAAAAAGCACAGGATGTACTGCATTAGAGTTATTTTTCAGCTGGTGCTGAGAGCTATGAGGCTGTCCTATTGGTGCTTAGATCAGTGATGGATCAACCAAGTAGTGACCATGATTAATGGGTGCACTGGGAGACAACAGAACTCTATTAAAGTCATACAGGGCCCCTGCTGTAGCCTAACCTTCGTCTAAATGCTGCATTGTTTCCAAGTAAAAATCTCCAGCGTCTGGTGTACATCATTAGAAAATAACAAGTTCATGATAGGGCCAATAAACGAACCTCCTAGCTTTGGGGGACCACCAACATTCCTCTCAGCATCTTGCAGAACGGTGCCGTCCAACATTGGTTCATCATGAAGGAACCCAAGGCCTGCCAGTGAGCCTGAGCTATAGTCATCGCCAGACATGGGGTGAATTTCTCTGACCCAAGTGTGTTGTTGAATGGCTAAATCATATGCCCTATGCTTTACTCACAACAGTACAGACAGGCACTACCACACGTCTTTTGTTCTAGCAGGAAGACAATGGGGGCTTCAAAGTTGAATCAGTCCAATAGATAGATCAGTGCCATGCCGTGTGCATCCCAATTCAGGCCTTCAGGACCCAGGACACCTCGATAGAAAGGAGCGTGTCGCTGTAACATCAAACTCTTCTCCAACACCACTATCCACGTCAGTAACCAATTCATGACTTCTGCTGTATTATTCAACTTGTCATGGTACACTTTGACGACAGGTGTGTGACAATGTTGACTTCACAGTCACAGAATCTTTGCCAGTAGCCTTCCGGAAGATGATCGCACCCCGAGGTTGCCTCCACGCCTTCTCAATAACCATGAGCCGACAAATGGTGTCCTAGGTGCACCAAGAAGGTGCTTGGAAATGAACAGAGCACAGTGTATCTTAGAGAGTGGGTGCATACCAGTCTGAAAGCTGTGTCACCTTCGGCACCTGTGCAGAGTGGGGAGAAACTAACCGGGACCAGCGCCTTAACAGATCCTGATAGCTGTGTTCTTTGGTATATCTAACATTGCCACGTTGGATAGCATTTTGGAGTCTGTGCCATGCCAGACAGTGCCATGAAATGTGTGCCAAAAGTGAAGACCAGCTAGCCAAGAGTCAATGAGGAACCAACATCCTACGATATCTGGTACTTGGTAACTTCATGATTTTTTGGAATGAAGAAAGATCTGATTACTATGCCGCTTGCATGTTAATGCTTTTGAAGCCATGGCGTACCTTGGAAACTGATTTAAAGCTGGCAAATGAATCATGGATGGCCACATTTGAGATGTTTGTAAAAGGATGTGAACCCCACACAATGTTCGTCCTCTCAGCGATACAATATTTCCATGAATGCGATATTGCAGCCAAGAAAGACTTCAAGAAAGCAGGCAGGCTATATATACCTCCAGATGATGTGGAAAATGAAGTTGGTGACGACATGGACCTCCCGGAGTCTTAGGCAATGACACGGGTATACCCGCAGGTGAGGCCAACCCGTACCCGGACCTGCTCCAACCCGTACCCATCTACCCACAGGTCTTTTTTCAGCAGGTAGATGGTGGGTAGCGGCGGGTCGGGTACGGGTATTGACCCGCACAGGAAACCCGGCAGGTTCCAGCCCACATCTACCTCGCATCGCTGACACACACGTCAATTGACGTGGCGCTGTGCAAACGTGAGGAGTGGTGGGGCTGGGAACCACACGATGGGTTGGGTTCTCATGGGCGAGAGACCCTCACCCATCGTATCCGTCTCCTCGTCATCATTTCCCAGAGAGAGTTGTTATCCAATCAATATCGATGTTCATGTTCGTTGGCTCAAATCCATATGGTTAGTCAAGTTTTGGTAGTACTAACAATAAATCTGCCCCCCAGCCCGCTATAATCAGTCCGGGTCACTATCCACCTCATCCGAACTACTGGAACCACCTAGCAAGATGTTGGTTTCCGGGTTGCGATCAGGGTTGGGTGGAGTTGCACGGTTGAGTGAGAGACCGGCCCTGATTTGCTCGGCCGATGAAACTATACCGTCAATACATTGGTCGAGTAAACGGAGGTCCCTGTCAGCTCTTGCTAATTGTTCATTGAATGCTTCCAACTGGAGCCTGCAATGCTGTATACAGTGCCAAGTTACTTCTCTGCGAGCTTGGCATTCAGCCTGATTGCAGCAGGCAAGGGCCAGTATGTGCTCTATCTCCTGTGTTGTTCTTGGGTATCGCTGTGTAGACAGGACCTCCTGCAAAGAGGGAATCTGAAATCATGTAAACAGGTGTCCAAATTAGTAATATATTATAGCACTGACTCCCATTGGAGAATCATTTGATAAACCAAAGACTCCTTCCTCTTCAGATAGGTTATGCTGGCAAGTTTTGGATGGTGAGGGTTGGCCAGTATCGGATGGTGAGGGGTGGCTTGCGAGCGGTGTGACAATTGATTGTGCTGGTGGAGTGCCAGCCCGGACGTGAGGGGAATGATTTGATGTACTAGTAACAGTCAACTTGTTACCAGCACCCAGTGATGCTGATCCTGCGTTGCGTTGCAGAAAAGTATGAAGACCACCGCCGCAGCCTTGAGGGTATGGTTTGAAAGGGGGGCATCACAAGGTAGTAGTGTCTATAGTAAAGAAACTTAAAAAACAAATAAAAAGTTGCAAACTGAGGGAGGATTTACCAAAAATGTGTTTTTTTGGAAATTTCTCACACCAGTAATATCGTTGCGGCTAGCACGTGCAGTTGTAACTATGTCCTCAACATCCACTCCCCGTATCTCATTTTCGTCCTTGACACCTAACAACCTTGGCACTGTCCGTAAATTGCATTCAGTCTTATTCCCTATCAAGTACAGTGAGAAGTTCTACCAAGATATACTACAACCTGAAGTGGAGGGCTTCTGTAAACTGGGTATGCACGTAAACAGCGAACCAACAAAGTGGAGAAGCGCTAATCCTTTATTAGTGTACTACAATGATGTTCCTGTTGGAACGGTATGTTGTCGGTTGGAGACAGAAGGTGATCGTGTACAGTTATATCTGATGACTATGGGGGTCCTCGCGGTGAGTATTCTCATTATTTACATGATAACACGAATTTTATACACTCGTGCGACAGCCTTATCGCTCAAGACGTCTGGGTTCCCAATGTCTTGAGTCGATTCTCGCTGCTGCCTCGTCTCTTGCTAAACCGAAGATCAGTCGTATATATCTCCATGTCCAAACGTCCAATACCGCTGCCAAAACTTTCTACGAGCGTCACGGTTTTAAGGAGATCGGCATCCACGAGAATTACTACAAGAAAATTGTCCCTAGCGATGCTTGGATTCTAGAACGAGTCCTGTAATAATGATAATTGAGCAGAAATGACGGATTCGGAAAATCCGTGCGAGGCTCATCGATTTAGTTCGTGAATATTCGTAGATTAAATAATTAGAATTAACGCCACCCTCCTGTCCCTCCCAATGGATGAACAACAAAACGGAAATTCAGGCTTGGATGGCTATGGGCTGGAAAGTTATGAAAAGCCATCCCGCCTTTCAAGACCGACATTGATTATAATATAATGTCGACGTCATGGCCATGCCTCTTCAATTTTGCCACATTGTTTGACCAGCTGAAATAATGAGTCACGACTGATCAGAATTAGGGTAAATTCGACAGACCTGATGCCTTTTGAGCGCGTCACGCCTTTGCAATAATCATCAGGCTTGCGAATCTAACATGACAACCAAGCGGTACCAACCTTGTAAACGATTTCCCGCAACCTCCATTGCACAGGAACGGTTTTTCCCCAGTGTGGGTCTGTCGGTGTCGGCTCAAGTCATGTGCTCGATTGAAGGATAATGCACACATATCGCACGAGAAAGGACGAGACGGAGACGCTGGATATTGTGCCGGAATGCTGATTGTCTGAGCAAAAGGCAATTGCGTCGGATATGAAGATGATTGTATTTGATGAGCCATGGCAGGTGAATGGCTGGAAGATTGTGGTGGCAGGTAAGGGTGGGATTGAGATCGAGGTCGAGAGTGTGATAGGGAATGTGATTGTGGATGTGAATGAGGCTGGTGAGCATGAGAGTGGGAATGCGAATGCGAGTGTGTATGAAGCTGTCTACTTGGTTGTGTCGGGGGTAGGTTTTGATTGACCAAGGGATAGATGGGTTGCTGAGGCGGAGAAGTTGAGGATACGACAGATGAATACGGTGAGGTAGCTGAATAAAATGCGTTTGTGTACGTCCCGGTCTGGACATTTGCCGTCGCAAAAGGAGCAGTAGTATGGGCGGTAGCATTGTGGTTGTGGTTGGATGGGGGAGAGGTGAATGGTATTGGGGCAAAATTTCCGGTGGACGAAGGATATGGAGAATGGTGCTGGCTAGTGCCACTCCACTGCACTGCTGGATAGAGATTGGGAGGATACATTGGACTGTGCCGATCGGTCATGGGTACGGACGAAAGATCATATATCACGCTATTGAAGGTTTGGTTCATAAGGAGCGCTGAGTGTCACGAGGAGCGAGGCGACGATTCGCCCAATCGGCTGTGGCTCTGCGACGGTCAAGGGATTGAGAAGATTGAAGGGAAAATTGAATGACGTGACTCTGTTTAATGCCCAAACCGTCCTGAGTTAGTCGCAAAAACAGGAGAAAAATGTCCAGGACCGGGTGCCTGAATGGCATGACTCTATCTGACATTGGTTGGCTGTGAGCACAATAAACCCCGAAGATTTGTCCGAAGGAAGCTAGCTTGGATTGTCGAAAGGAAAGGTTGATAAATCATTTTCAGTTTGGAAGCATCTGCAGAAATCAGATCTCTCCTGGGATTCAGGGCAGGGCAGATCAAGACATCAGGCCTTCAGGAACAGAATCACAACTGTCAATTCTCGACAGTTGAACTTGACCGGCGATGTTTCTCCCTGCAATGCCACGAAGTTTTGACAACACCGACCAGGTGGGAAGTCCTCATATGAGTGTGGCCTCGGAATGTGCTAGTCGCGGTTGCGCAGGACCAAGTACTATCGGCGACTGCTTGGACAGGTTAGCATTGAGCATTTGCTTTGGCGGTGAAACTTCGGGTGTTTGATCGTGGCTACTAGGTAATAATGTCTTTTGCCATCGTGGCGTCCTAGGAAACATTAATGGCTCACTTGTATGGCTGGGGAAAAACTTGCTGGTTGCCAAGCCTTGGGAAATATCAAGTAACACCGAAAAATATTTATGGTGTCTGAAAGGAGATAGAAATACTTAAGTGCTTACGGTGACAAAGGAGAGGTCAGAATCGGCCACCTTGCCGCCCTCGGCCTCACAAGCAGGCCTACTGCCAGGGAAGGCCTCATGACCAGGAGGGTTTTGGCCAAATTTGGCTTGCACTATCATGATCAAATGGCCGGCGCTCACCCACAGGTCAACAGCGTCAAAGATGATCCAATCGTGAAACTTTGGTTAAGGCAGTACCCGCTGAGAGTCTTGGTTTATTCTGGGTCCGAGACTAGCTATTTCTGATGCTAGGAACAAACACCTCAGGCTCAGCAGAGTTCTGCAATGTCATGGTCAATGTCATCATTTGATGACGATTCACTCCAACGTGCCTGTGTCGAAGGTCTCCTCGTGGACGCCGGGACAGTGGTCGTATTGGTTTGTGGCCACCGGCTTTGCTGCAAAGCCGTGACACTTATAGACCGATCTTCGTACGACCTTGCGAAAGTCAATATTCACCCGAGCAGTTTCGTTGTTCAACGTTCAGCCATGGCTGCGGCACCAGCCAAACTATCTCATGAACTGTATGTAGCCTGGCAGTGCTGGCAGGCACTCGGCATAACTCGTACATATCACTCCATGCCGTCATGTCAAAGTCTTGACCAATTCCCAAGGGCAATATCCGGGGTACGGGGTTACAACGTGCCTTTGTCGGACTACTTACGGGACTGTTTAACCGTTCCTTGTCAATGAACTCTTCGGCCTGGCTTCAAACGAAAGAGTTCGCGGAGCCAGTATGTAATACGTTATCCTCTCACGAGCGCCGAGGACAACCTGCCTTTTGGGGACAAGCCGTCGCTATTCTGGCCCGCAATTTGATTGAATTCTTCTCCAACTCAGCGGGGAAGAGAGATCTCATGCGACCTCTGGCAGCGACCTCTGGCACGGTGACGAAGCCGCTTCGCAAAAGCCGCTTCATCCATTATCGTCCGATATAGGTTTCGGAGATCACGGATCAAGCCCTACAAGATATTCGACGGTGGTTCAGTGGTGCCTGCTATGGCGGGAAAGGTAGGTGGCGATTACCACCCGCAAAGAAGGCTAACATAGGCGGCAATGTAGAATTTATTCCATGATAACCACACCATTAGTTTTCAGCGGGGGTTTTCCCTGACGGCGTTGCTTTTGAAGCAGGACAACTCGACGGCCCTCTTGAAAATGCCTTTTGATTATCACTGACGATCATCTTCCTCACCGCAGGGCTCGGGTCAGGTTAGGCACCTAGGCCCCTCAGGCCTTGGGTGTGCTCAGTCATTCCTGTCAGCGACTTGTGCACTTCAACTGTTCCCATGCTACCTAGCGTCAGGACCGCCATTTTGAATCATGAATATTCGATCAATCAATGTTTGGATCGCTTCTCGGTGCAGATGTTTAGTAAATCTCACTCTATGCTGACGTTATTGATTTCAGAATTAATTTGCTTCCCATCACATTAATATTATTATTGACGTGGCACCGCAAGGTACTGATTGACCGCAGGTCGCTGAAAACATATTGACCTAAATCGTACTGTTGTTCAGGTGACTGATAGTATCTGCAGGGCCGCGAGACTATGTACGGGGATTGAAGCCTATGGGGAAGTGCCAAGTTGAAAACTGCCAGGAATTTAGGACGGATCTTCACTAACCTATGAAACAAGTGAAAAGTGATATTCAATGCTAGACTAATATTGGTTGTCGGTCAATTGTGCCAGTTATTTTCAGAACACATTCTCATAAATGTTGTGGATGCACGCATCAGCAAAACAGCCTTTTTGCTGTAGAATGTATAGATAAATGGCAAGTGAACATAGAGGCTATAGACACTCATAGACACTCATAGACACATGGCTTAGATTGTCAAGTGCTACATAGAGCTACATAGAGCTGTACAGCTCTGGATAGTATAAGAAGTAGTCTATGAGTCTATGCTCTATGGACATCTGCACAGGTCTGCTATGTACTGTATCGCTGATGGCTGTTTTGCTGATGTCACTTCTCTCATCTCATGTTCCATGTCTGCCCAATGAATAATGCTAGGGCGCAGTAATGATTCTACTTAGGATGGTATTTCTGGTGGTTTTAGTTGTAGTATAAATAATACCCTCTCAGAAAGTGGAAAGAATAATTACAGCTGTTTTCATAAATATGCAGAAACTGAGAAAAAAGTCAAGTGTGGCACAAGCCTGCTGCCGCACGGCATTTGACTCTGAGTTTCAAACTTATGAAATGCTGACTGCATTGGCAGAAACCTTGCTTGTTAGATGTGTTTGTTGTTGGGCATTAGATTTTAGATTTAGATAATTAAGATCAACACTTATATCCATTTACAGTAACATGAATAAAGCACAATTGTATACCTGAGACTTGTGCATTTCTTGGTGGGTGACTGCAGGGGGTCAAGAAGAGCTGGATAAGTGGCCCATCAGAAGATTTACATGTCTGCTTTTGGGTGCTTATTCAGCTTTTTTAAGCACAAAAAGCAAGAAATGCCAAAAGGTGGGCCAGTTTAAATTAGTGGGGTTGGTCTGCTAATTTAAGCTGGCCCAGCTTTTTTAAGACAATAAAAGCATGAAGAAGTAGCATAGCTTTCATGAAAGCACCCTGCACTTTTTTATTTCATTGTGGGCTTTTGGGTACAATATATATTTTGAAGGGGGCACAAGCAAAGTCCTACATAACTATGAAGCAGGTAACTAAGAAATGCTTATGAGGTGAGACCATTTGACATGTTCCAGAGTTGCTGGCTAGGCTGTTAAGAAGTCATCAGTGTCAATGTGTATGTATTACCAAAAGAGAACCAACCTTTAGCATCAGAATCTGATCACACCAACATTGTCGTTGCCTTTACTGTTGTCATCAATGTTCTTGATCTTGCCATCACCATCGCTGTCAACACTAGCTGCTAGGCTGGTTGGCCAGCACTGGCCTGATGCTGTTGCTGTTGATGGAGTGTCATCATTGCCGCTGTTGGAGAGGTCCCAAGGGACCTCCCCAGGTGCTCATGCAGGAATGGTGGAACGACTGGATCAGGATCAACTAAACTGACTACTACATCTAGAATGCTACTAACTAGGACCAACTGTGGAGGCCTGGTCACATGATGACTCAGGCAAAACCACTCCACCATCATCATCATGGTTGTTGACATTGAGCTGCTCCTGTTGTCACTGCTGCTGCTGCTGCCAGCGAGGGTGCTAGTGAGGGTGCAATTGGTGGCACTGGGGGTGAGGCACTGGGAGAACCATGTAGTATTTAGACCTAAAAAACATACCAATAGCAGCAGGCGTGGGCACACCACACCCCTGCTGCGCATTCTGCCTTATTAACCCTGCCATTCCATTGTGTTCACATTTGTTCATGTAGGCATGTGTGGCAGGTGCTCTTGACATGGTATAGGTGGGACATTATTCATGGGGAATGCCATGCATATGTCAATTGATGTGGTCGTGCACATTCACAAGGTTGTTCTCATCGCTGTGGATGCGGGTTCAGGGTGGCTTCGGAACAATAAAGAAGAAAGATGATCCTAACCTGAGGGTGTCAGCATGAAAGTGATGGTGGATAATCAGTGTCAGGGATAATAGTAAAGGAAATGGAAATGGAAGTAAAATATGATGCCACCGTGTAAAACTGGACAAATAACGAAGAATCCGGCGATGAATGGACTGAAAACGGATAAATAACGAAGAACCCGACAATGCCGACAATGTCGGGTATGGCGGGTCTGGTTGGAAACGATGAACAAGTAGAGGAACAATGATAAGGACGATGAAGGGAACTATAAAAATCTAAGGGTCTACGAGGACAAGCATTTGAAATGATTAAAATGACTCTGACTATGAGGGAAACAAGGACTAAGGGTATCTCTTTTTTTTTGTACGGTCGTTGCGGACCGTTTTTATAGTACATGTGTGAGTAATCTACTTTCGGACATGTCTACTTCGGCCGATAGAAACTACAAAGAAAAGATGAAATGGAGATGTGGAAAGGGGGGTTGCAATGCAACGAAGACAGGAAAATGGAGGGAAAAACAAATATGCAAGGAAAAGATCTAAAAAGTCCTACATATCTCCAAAAGGATGAGGGGATGCACAAATAAGGTAAATCTGAAGTCGGGGATTTAGTCCGATGAGATCCATCTCCTATAATTAGAACTCCGGGGCTTCTGAGGCTGCCGGATTTGGTCCAAAAGCGGCTGTGACGAAGCGGCATACGTCAGGTCACATCAGTCACATCACGTCGGGTTACGTCGGGTTGCATCGGGATCGAGCGTGGATTTGCTAGAGACGTCGGGTTCGAGCAGATTCGTGATATATCGAGGATATGGACTCAGAGGGACGTCGACCCTCTACATCTCCAGGGTACTTTAAATAAAGACCATCCTTGGTCAATACTACGTGGACTCGAAACTTGGATGTGTGAGATAAGGCCGACGTGGCGGTTGTGGAATCGAGTTCGACAGGACGAGGCAGGACATGGATGACGCGAATGGGGACAGCGGATGGTGACTAGCGGAACTCAATGGATGGTTGGAGGCTGAGAGCAGGGAGTAGAGAATGAAAGGAGTGAAGCCGGTGTCTGGAAATGAAACATATACATAGAACTGAAGCAAAAGAAAATATAATGATAATATAACTAAGTGGAAATGAAACAAAAGGCGGAAAACTACAAAAAACGGGACAAATAGACATGAAGTTGGAATAAAATCAAACTTGAAATAGGATTGGGGGCGGGTGACGGAAACGGTGAGGGCATGAGTGGAAACAAGTAAGGCATAAGCGGAAACGACAGCGGATGACAAAATGATGTGGTCGGGTCGAGTTAGGGTCGGTGGCTTCGGTGGCTGTGTCAACGGGTGGTGGAAACGGTGGCATAGGCTGCGGAAAGCATAAAACGATAAGCTTGGTGACGTGGGCATAGAGATACGATGATGATGGTAAACATGATATGATGACAGCGGAGGTTCGATACGATATGATGACAACGGAGGTTCGATGGATGACAATGGAGGTTCGATAGACGATGGTGGAGGTTCGATAGATGGTGGCGGAGGTTCGATATGTCAATACTAATATGGGGGCGATAATCAACGGATGTGAAATCAGCCTCATACTAAGCAGTTCAGCACCGGCTTGGACCCGTGGGGAAGCATTCCCCCCCATGGAGCTGAGAAATAAAGGTCGGGTGGGTTTCGAAACTGAGACAGTGAATGTTGTGTCTGGGGCGAAACGGTGGCGGGACAGGTGGGTCACGGAGAGTGGAGATCAATGTCAGTGGGTGAGTGGATGAGTCAGGTGCGTGGGGAACGAGTGTAATGGTGCATTGGGGCGGGAGCGGGTAGGGCGGGTTCATAAGTGGATGTGTCAGGTTCATAAGCGGGTTTGTTGGGTGCGACGGATTCATAAGCGGGTGTGTCAGGTACGTCGGGTGGATTATGCGGGTGCCAGGTGTGTCGGGAATGAGTGTACATCTTTTATCTTTCTTTTATCTCTGACATTTTTCTTTCTTTTTATTTATTTAATCTATCTATGTATATAATTCTTATGCCGATGGATGGTGATGGGGTTTTCATAGGGTCGGGTTCCACGGATACAGGAGTGCGAAGGTGGCGGGTATGGGTTGTGAAACTGGAACCAGAACCAGATGCTCGAATTGAGCTGGAACCGGAAGCGGATGCCACGGAATCGTTGGGAACGCGTCCAGGTTCGTAGTCGGGTGCTGTGATGCAGGTCGTGGATCTGGATCCGGAACCTGGTGTAGCGGGTAGGTTGAAAACAGGTTGTTGGGTGTGGCAGTATGGCATAGGGCAACGTAGGGAGACGGGGGTGGACGACGTGAGCGGATGAGACGGAACGTGGTTGCAAGGCATGGATCATGGTTGCGTGGGGTTGTTCGAAGCTGCGGGTTGTCGAGGGAATCGGGTAACAGGTGGTCGAGGTCGGCGGTACGGGATAGGGCGATGTTGGGAAACGGAGGTGGATATGAAGGGACGTGGTGTTGCATGATGTGGATCGTGGTTGCCTGAGGTCGTTCAAGGGTGCTGGAGGCCGGGGGAGCGGGTGACAGGTGATCGAGGCTGGGGTATGGTGTAGGGCAATGTTGGAGATGGGGGCGGATGGCGTGGGCAGGGAGATGGATTGGGGTGATACAGGTGGCGTCTTCGTGATGCTTTTGTGGCAGATAGTTGCGTGGGGATTTGACAATGGTCTATCAGGTTGTGGAACGGGTTTGGGCGGACGGTGGTCACAGTTTTGTGGGTGCAACTCAACGGGGGCTTCATTTTGGGCTTGCGAATGGACTTGAGGGGCATTGTGGGGCTGGTTGAGGGTGTAGGTGGTTGAAGGGGAGTGGATGAGGATGGGGACGACTGGGAAGTGGGGGTTGAGAGTGGGAGTCGATGGGGTGAGATGTGGCCGCTTGCGTTGGATGACGAGAGATGGAGGTGGAGTTGTTTGGGATGGGAAAGGGTCCCACAGAGGTGCGGGGGCGTGAATGTGGGTGTAGAGACTAACGGTCGTGGTGGTTGTTGGTGCTGGGTATGGGAATGCAGGTATGAGGCGTGGTTGCATGACATGACGTTGGGGGTGTGAACGTGATGGGGACGACTTGTACGACATTACGAGGGGCGTTGTGTGGCCCTGAGATCCGGTATGAGGCAGCGGTGGGTTCAACGAAGGGAGCCGAGGCTGGAGATGTCGAGTTAGCGAGTGCGTGAGGCGAGTTTGACGTGGCACACATGTGAGGTGTTGAGGATGGTGAGGACAGCTCGTGAAGGGTGCTGTGGGGACTTTTGGAAGCCACACGAGGCTGCGGGGGAGTTCAACAAAGGGCGTGAGCAGCAGGAGATGTCGACTTTGGCTGGGGCACGAAGCTGGTGACGTGGCATGGTGTTGGAGGCTCGAATATAACTGGGACAGCTTGTATGGATTTGCGAGGGCAATGTGGGGTGCTGGGATGTGATACAAGCTGCCGGTGGGTCCTACGAAGGCGTGAGCGGCCAGGGAGGTCGTATAGGCGGGTGCACGAGGAGGGATGACGTGGTGACGCGTTGGGGGCTCGATAATGGCGAGGACAACTCGTAAGGGCTCGCGACTGTCGTTGTGGAGCTGTAGTATGGTGTTGAGGGCTTGAAGGCAGCAGGGCTGCTCGCACGGCCTCGTAAGGGACGCTGATGTGGTTTATTGGTAACTTCGTGGGCTCAGGCAATGGGTGCGTGCAACGGTGCATGTCTGGGGATGATAGCGAGGGCGTAGACATGAGCGCGGGGTGATCGGGCACGAAACGGGGGTGAACGCACTGGAAACGGAGTTTGCTGGATGCTGACATAGTTTTCTTTGGGGGGTGCATGCTCGGATGAGGGGATGGCGTGTCAGGGCTTGTATCCAGGGGCAAGAGCGAGTCCATAGATGTGAGCACGGGATGATTGGGCATGAAACGGGGGGTCAAACGGGAGCAGATACGGTTGGACGCGTCGAGAACCGCATTTGAACGCGTTTTTCTGCACAGAAAGGCGAGGATGAGTGTACCCAGGAGTGCACAGGCTAAACCCATTGCATGGTGGGTGTTTTCCTTCTGCTTTGTGGCTTCATTTGTCTGTGTTTTGTGAGTGACGCACAAGTGGCATTGTTGTTGGTCGCAGTTGCTGGGGCCGTTTTGGAGCTTTCCGGGTGCGGTTTTTCGACAGGTATTGGTGGGGCATGGGTTTCCGAGTGTGTTGGGGGTCTATAAGCGAGTGTGGTTGGTGGATGTGACGAGGTTCGAGACGTCGAGACGACAAATGAGGGTGTATCGGGTTGTGGCTGTACAAGTTTCCTAAAGCGGTCAATGGCCATTGGGTTGGCCGCACAAGAGCGGGTTCAAAGTTGTATGTGAAGCTGAACAATTGTAATCGTCAAAGAAGAGAAAATAATATGAGAATCAAACCCAAATGATAGTGTGGTAGTTGGGGATTGGATGTCGAAGCATTGGGTGTCGAATGTAAAGAAGTCGGGTAATGGATGTTGGATGTGTAGAGTGCTGCAGCAAGGCTTGTTTCGAGATGACAAAAGGAAATGAAGGGCTATGGAATGAATGTTTCTTGACACTGAAATACTCCTTGCGGTGGGCTCCAGATGTGGATGTGGGTTTGGGGTGGCTTCAGAACAATAAAGAAGAAAGATGATCCTACCCTGAGGGTGTCAGCATGAAAGTGACGGTGGATAATCAGTGTCGGGGATAATAGTAAAGGAAATGGAAATGGAAGTAAAATATGATGCCACCGTGTAAAACTGGACAAATAACGAAGAATCCGGCGATGAATGGACTGAAAACGGATAAATAACGAAGAACCTGACAATGCCGACAATGTCGGGTCTGGTTGGAAACGATGAACAAGTAGAGGAACAATGATAAGGACGATGAAGGGAACTATAAAAATCTAAGGGTCTACGAGGACGAGCATTTGAACTCTGACTATGAGGGAAACAAGGACTAAGGGTATCTCTTTTTTTTTGTACGGTCGTTGCGGACCGTTTTTATAGTACATGTGTGAGTAATCTACTTTCGGACATGTCTACTTTGGCCGATAGAAACTACAAAGAAAAGATGAAATGGAGATGTGGAAAGGGGGGTTGCAATGCAACGAAGACAGGAAAATGGAGGGAAAAACAAATATGCAAGGAAAAGATCTAAAAAGTCCTACATATCTCCGAAAGGACGAGGGGATGCACAAATAAGGTAAATCTGAAGTCGGGGATTTAGTCCGATGAGATCCATCTCCTATAATTAGAACTCTGGGGCTTCTGAGGCTGCCGGATTTGGTCCAAAAGTGGCTGTGACGAAGCAGCATACGTCGGGTCACGTTGGTCACATCACATCGGGTTACGTCGGGTTGCATCGGGTTCGAGCATGGATTTGCTAGAGACATCGGGTTCGAGCGGATTCGTGATATATCGAGGATACAGACTCAGAGGGACATTGACCCTCTACATCGCCACTGTGGTCTTGTCTTGGCTATGGATGTTCATGGTCAGTGGAGGTCAGAAGGGAGGCTATTGGGACTCAACTAGGCTGGTAGGCAGGTGTACCACTAGGCATATTGAAACCCATGTGGGTCTGGACCCACGGGTTCTGTGGGTATGGGTATGGGTTATAAAATAAGACCCGCAGTTAACCCATACCCAGCACTGCAGGTATGGTGGGTGGCTGGTGGGTATGTTATTTTGTAATTTTATTATTATTATCACTACTACTAAGTAGGTACTAACTAAATAACACGAAATAATCTTTTTGAGGGAATTGACAGGGGATTTTGAGCCCCTTATATGGGGATTCAAAGGGTGCATGGACCATGTGACTTTTTTGGTCACTTGGTCACACCTCAACAAACGCGGTCATGCATCTCTGAATACACCACCAACAACCCATGTGCCACCCACACCAACAACACCACACACACCGATGAGGACGATGAGGATGATAACAATGGATGACATGGCTGAGGATGGCCACCACCACCACCACCACCACCACCACCATGGCAATGATGAGGACAAGGATGACGAGGAAGACAGGGACAAGGACGACAGGTACAAGGATGATGAGGACAAGGATGGGGACCAGGACAACGGGGACAAGGACAATGGGGATGACAAGGATGAGGATGGGGATGATGATGATGATGGGGATGATGAGGACAGGCATGGCTGTGCCTACCACCACCCTGTCCCCCCTCCCACTCCCACTGTCCCTCCCATCTCTCTCTCCACCCCCCTCCTGCCCCCCAGTAATTAATTAAATTAATATTTGTAGTTTATATATTAATATATATATGGCTTATTCTATTTGGCTCCCTGGGGAGCCACTTAGTCATCCAGGCACAATCAGAGATTGGGGGCACTTTCGATGTCATGGTGCCCCCACCAATTTCAATCTCATATCATATCTGGAATCTTATCACATGCAGCTGTACAAAAGGCTAGGCACATTCGGGTTAACCTGTGGTTTGCCTAAAGGTCGGGTATGGGGTAGCACATCAATGACAATGACATCATTGTCATCAACATGGTGCCCACCAGGGGGCCGGCTTGGCAACAGTGCTGGTGATGACATATGGCTGCAAGGATATGAAACCAGGACAGCGATGGTGGTGACCCAGAAGCTGGCAACCGCTCACTTGAAACACCTTACAAACAATGCAGACCCAATAACACACCACTGCAACAGTGCAGGAAGGTCGAAGGGTGTGGCTGCCATACATTTTCAGAGACAAGGAGATGGCACCGAGGCCTATCAGCAATACAACAACCAGCTCATCGATGGAGTTAGTATCCTCTTCTATTAGCTACTTTTCATTTTATGTTTTGCTTGCTGTTCCTCTCTCCATTGCACAATCAGCTAAGTGCGTCTGCTGTCCCCTTGTGATGCCATCATTTTTCATCCTCCACCAACACATAGTGTTGCCATGGCTATAGCCGATGTTTTTTGAAAAATTGCCTTTTTAGGCTAGTAAAATTAGGCAAAATTATGAAAATATTTGAGGAGATGGGCGAAGCCAAAAGCTGAGGGGTCACTTAAGGGTGCTAAGGATTTGGGGCTCAATTCTCAGGGTTCTTCAGGGATAGCTGTTGGATGGTAGCTGGCTAGGCTCAACAGCTATGGTTGAATAACTCTGAAGATTGGGCACCAAATTCTTAGCACCCTTAAGTGACCCCCCAGCTTTTGGCTTGGCCCATCTCCTCAAATATTTTCATAATTTTGCCTAATTTTACTAGCCTAAAAAGGAAAATTTTTCAAAAAACATCAGCTATAGCCGTGGCAACACTACCGACACAGAATGTCCCATGAAGGTTGAAATTGATGTCAACCCTGCTTGACCCATTCCACCCCAGTCTCTTGTCACTCATATTGCACCACCACCCACAGCTGCCCTAGTTACCAATGGTGAAGCCCAAGCTGCTAGGTCTGTTTCTAGGTGTCCTCCATTTGTATCCCATGCTAATCTCCTCGTTCACATCATATCAGTGCTCCTGGATCAATGTTCAACATTGTTGGTGGTGATCAGCACAATTTCCTCCATATGCTGAAGGCGCTTCCCTTGTCTGTCTCCTTTGACCGAGATATCCTGGATAGAAGTCGGCCTGAGAAGCTCCTTAGCACCTCAGAACCAATCACAGGCTTGCATCTGCACCGCAATTTCATCAATTTGATGAACTCATCCTGAATCCTTTTCAGGTTCACCTAGTCATCGATGCGCTGGATGAAGGCTACGATCCAGAGACTCTCAAAATCCTTCACAACAAGGTTCCTGACCTTAACAGCAAGGTTGTGGGATCACAGCCCCATCATCTCGCTCACGAATCCCCTTGCCCCCTCATTCTCTACCCACAGCCAAAAGCCGTGGCTTAGCAAATGCCTTGTCCCAGTCACCTCATGAACACAATCAAATTGGATCAAGACTGGAACAATCTTCAATGTGCCTATTAGATCTGGATGGATGAACAATAGCTGTCAGGTACACATCAATTTGCTGACCAGTGTGAAAAGCATATTGGAGTGCTGGATCTCAAGGCACTCAACAAGAAACAAAGAAAATTTTCAGTGTAACACCAAAGTCTATTGATCAATCATTTTGGGAGACAATTGGGCAAGATCCTACTGGCTGTGGATGGCTCTGCACAGAACGGGGATCACAGACCTCAAATTGAGGAACTCACCGGTTGTTGTATGATTTGAACCAATTGGTGGGACTCATTCACCATCATCGCACTAGTACCAATGGGTGTAGAGCAATGGCATATGGTGTCAAATCAAGGGATTCATGGAATAGCAAAAATGGGTATCGCTTCCAAATCAAGTGTTCTGCATACAGCTAACATGTGCTAACAATTCACTTCTGACAGGGGAGGGCTCTCTGCTATTCACACCATTTCCATGCTGTGAATGTCTTTGGACTGTGCCAATGCTGATGGCGCTGCTGATCTTACTTTAGGGGCTGTACTGATGCTCAATCTTGGGGAATGCAGGTTTCGATCAAGTGGCCCTCTTTCAATCTAGCATGGTTCTCTTGGCCAGCGAGAGCTTGCAGTTGCAGCAAGGCATATATTAGGTCCATTGGGTGTCTGTCTGTACCCCTGTCAAGCATTCCCAAAGTCATGGGCAGTGGGGATGCAAGTGAGGACTTGGATGGCTCAGACTTCCTTGTCTTGACTTCACTTGGTTCATCTACTGGTTATACAGCATACGAGTTGTCTACTGCTGATGTTCCTTTTTCCTCGGATGCTCTGGCAACACTCACCATCCAGGAATCACTTGACCTTCTAGCAAAGTTCCCCTCTATTCTGCCTGACAACAGCCTTCATCTCATTGGTTGGTCTCAGACCACCCCTGGAGCCAACCAGTTCCCAAGCCACTGGTTCCCTTCTCTGAAAAACATCTGACAGTTGGAATTAATGTAATATTTCAATCCTAATGCAGACAAACATGGTACAAGCAATGTTGGCCCAAAGGACAAAAATGAAGGAAAACACGGTATATGTACTTCTAGCCCTTGAAAAAAACTAAACAAGTTCCCTACAATCTTCTTCACAGGACTTCATCTGACAGCATAATTTGATAATACCATTTTGGGTGTCAAAAAATACTAGTTTACCTTTTAGTTCATCCACAGCTCACCATATACTAAATATTGTCCAAATCTAATTACAGCAGTATGTAGCCCTTAAAGAATAGTACAACTTTCCCTCTATAACCATCTCAAGCAGTATTTCATGAGATACAAGATTCAGCACTTGAAATTCCAGTAAGTCAAAATTTCTCAATTGAAAAAAAAAAGGTGTAAGTGCCATGAATTACTAAAATGGCTGTAATAATAATAATAGTTCATGAATGAACAACTTGAATTCACCTTGGGTGCTCTTCCATATCCAATCCTTGTCAATGTCATTTTCAGGAGTGGTTAAAGTTGAACTGTGTACAAATAGAACCAATGATGGACTTGGCAAATAATTTGCAAGTCATGAGTAGAGTGCGACTTCTTACACAGGGTGCGCAGTAGCATACCATGTCACACAGTATCTTGAAAGTACTTGACAAGTATACTAAATATCATTACCATAACATTCAACATGGTATTGTAACAGTATTCAGACATAAACTACAATACTTGTGCTCAAATTCATCTGAAGGTATGAAGGCAAATGAGACTTATACCTTTTCAATAATATCAAGCCTTTTGTTTCACTACTTTTACTGTATCTACAGCAAAGTACTGTATAGTTTGGATAGAACACTTGCAGCCTAAGATGAACCAAAGTATTAAACCAGTAAGGAAGTTGTGCCACTTTTACTACTAGGATACCTTTTGAATCCTATCAAGATACAGTGTGAAATAGTATAGTACTGTTGCCATATTGTGGATTTAAGATACTGTGTCAATCCTTTTAAGATACTGTTTCTGTACTTTTAGTATCTTAAAAGTATTGACACAGTATCTTAAATCCACAATATGGCAACAGTACTATACTATTTCACACTGTATCTTGATAGGATTCAAAAGGTATCCTAGTAGTAAAAGTGGCACAACTTCCTTACTGGTTTAATACTTTGGTTCATCTTAGGCTGCAAGTGTTCTATCCAAACTATACAGTACTTTGCTGTAGATACAGTAAAAGTAGTGAAACAAAAGGCTTGATATTATTGAAAAGGTATAAGTCTCATTTGCCTTCATACCTTCAGATGAATTTGAGCACAAGTATTGTAGTTTATGTCTGAATACTGTTACAATACCATGTTGAATGTTATGGTAATGATATTTAGTATACTTGTCAAGTACTTTCAAGATACTGTGTGACATGGTATGCTACTGCGCACCCTGTGTTACCACCACAACACAGGCCACAGCAATGGTAACAACACATATGTGATGATGACAGATGCCCATGGAAGTTGCAGATGATGTGCTGTCAATGGTGATATCATCAACCTTACACCAGCCAGCTGCTGATCACAAGGTGGTGAGTAGGCTTTGTCATCATTGCTGAGTCATCACCATTGTCACCAGGTGGAGCCACATCAATTGATGTGTGCCTGTCCCTTGCAAGGTATAGCAATCTATGTTCACAAGTATACAGACTACCATAGTCATGAAATAGTTGTTGACTTTTTGACACTATGCTTACTGTACTTAAAGTATAAGCTTGAAAAAGAAGAAAGCACAGATAAGCACAGAAAGTAGTAGAATAAAAGCAAAAAGCTTGAAGAAATAAGCTGAAAGCTTATTTAAGCAGATGTAAATCTACTGATGCAGTGCATCAGTTTCAGGGGCACAAGGATCCTCATCTTGACAATGTCAACAGTATACAAGTTAAAGCCCAATTCATCCTATCATCCTGCAAACTTACAAGTCCCAAGTGATCACACAGACTGAAAATGAAAGTAGACAAGTGGAGGTTGTGGTTCTGTCACCAGGCTGTATCTGTTCCTGTTGTCTCACTTTTTCTGTCTTGAATATGTTCCTCAATTTGTCTGGAGTTTTCAGTGTTTTGTGAGCAGTCATATCACTTGCATTTGGTTTCTTTTCACACTTCTGAGGTTATTGTTTATATTTTTCCATCTTTGTAGCTATATTGTCCAGCTGATTGTTGAGATGCTAACCACAACAGAAGTGGTGGCTTGCATTGTTTACACTAATGTATGGAAAACAGAAAAGGTGGAGAAACCTTGACAAGCAATTACTGTAAGCCCAGGAAATTGTAACAATTGAGTGTGATGGTGTGACCTTAAAGTTTTGGTATTTTCATAACAATTATTGCCCCTAGAGCTACAGCAAAACTTTTGCACTATGACAGACATTGAAAACACTTCACTCAATTCACCAAAGAAGAGTATAACAAGTGCTTGAATTTGTGGATGAGACTGGGTGTGCATTGGATGACAAGATAGGACTGATTGTGTATGGCCATTATTTTGATATCACACTGTTAATGCTATTCTAGGTTGAATTTCTTTTGTCAATCTTGCCAAGTCTCTTTTTTCTCTCTTAAATAATGAAGAAGTATTGACTGCTACTCATATGGAGAGGTTTTGTGTACATGTGGCACTTAGAGGCAGAGGGTGCCCCAGTTTGCAGTGAACCCAATTGACCTGCATGATGTGACAAATCATTAAATTAGTGGCTTATGGTACTAGTCATGGACAGGTTCGGTTCAGTCCAGTTCAGGCCAAAAAAATCTGAACCTTGAACCAAACCTAAGGTTCAATTCAGTCAATATGCTGAACCTTGAACTGAACCTTAGGTTCAGGTTCAAACAGGTTCAGTTCAGGTTCACCCTGATCTGAACCCTGAACCAAACCTGTAAGTGTATCATAGGGCTAGATTACATTTTTATTCAGTATAAAGGCTTTTATTTTATGCCTTGTAGTTATATAGCATGAAAAAAGGTTCCTTTAGCAGCAAATTGTCTGTATTACTGTATATTTGTATCACTTAAAGCTAAAATGATCAAGAAATTAACCTTATCAGCTTCAATATTGCAGCTGTACATCAGCAAAACCTGGTTTGGGCCATAGCATTCGCCCAAATTCCATAGTAGGCATAGCAAATACATAGCAGCCATAGCAAACCCTTCATTATGTAGCACTTGATAGCACTATGCAGCTCTGTGTGCCCACTACATATTCCTCTAAAAATCAAGCTGATACTATGCAGGTCCCCAAAAACCTAGGCTAAATACTTCTCACATTCGAGTTCACAAAATTCTCTAAGTCCTATCTTTGGTCATGTTTGGCATGGTTCTGTTTTATTTTGCGACATTGCCCACCGCCACTTTACCTTTCCCCCCATTTCAGACTACCCACGACCATGTGGAGGCTCCCAAACAGTGAGTGAACACAGATGGCAGCAATGGCATGAGTTGCATCGGGCATGGGTGGGTTCACCCATGCCCTTCTGTGAGTTTTGCAGATTATTATCACATCCTGACTACTGGTGCCCCTGCTGCAGCTCTTGCTCACATAGGCCAACACCAAGGGGATGGCCACGGCAACAACAGCGAATAACAGGTGAGGGGCCCCCTCTTCTCCAGCACCAGCGATGCCCCCAAGCGCCGGACACAGTGGGGATGTGCAGCAGAGGGTTGTGCACCCACCCCCGCTGCATTGATGATTCCTTTAAATATTTCATTGTTTTTTTTACTAACAATGTTCTAGCTACGCCCACAAGGCCAACAAGGATGATGATGCCACAATGGGGATGACAAGAATGAGGCAGACGATGATGACTGCATAGGACCCCCGTGCCAAATGAATGCACCAATGGTCCAGCACTTAGCAAACCCATGGATGTGTGAAGTGTCCCTGGTGGTCAGACATTCATCAACGTGATAGGTTTTTGCCTGCCAAAAACCACAGATGCGGCTGGAACGGCTGGGCGACGCATAAGGATTTGCCTTTTAGCACCCCACCACGCATTTTTCATATGTCTGGGACACAAAATGATGCAGCCCAAACATGTCGAGGGCAGCAGGATCAGCCAGATCCTCACAGACACACACCGCCATGACATTTGATGTGCGCACGGCCTCTGTGAGGCCAAAGGAATGGTGCGTCTCTGACTCCAAACCTGTCAATGTGCCTGCTGATCATGTCAATGAGTTGCTGTCCCTGAGCATTGGTGTCACCACAGCATGCCTGTTGGATGTTGAGCTGGAGAAGGATCATTGGCAAGGGATCATGCAGGACTGGCATGGGGCTGGATTTGCTGATACCCTGGGTATGGCTTGGGGTCGAAGGTGCCGAGAAGTGTGAATGGGTCATGATTGGATTAGGTGGAAGGTTGTTACTGTTTCAGCGCTCAATGCGATGCTATAGTATCTGTTGTCGCTATACAAATCTATTACCATTTTGAGTTTTCAACTTTGCTAAATGTGAGAAAGTACCAATGAACCAGCAGTGGTATGGCAGGGATTCTGGTACATTCTGGGCCATCTATAAAGTACTATATAGAGGCCAGCCAAACTATGTAGTAATTCATAGGAGTGTGCAAAGCTAGGTAGTGCTGTAAATTATAAGACCTCGCTATGGCTGCTATGGGTGCTATGACATCTATGGAATTGCTATATATGGCTTGGTAGCTGAACCGGGTTTTTCTGATGTAGTACTTAAGAATAATGATAATATAATACATCACACATACTTGAGGCTTACCTTGGCACAATCCTCAGATATTATACAACTTATACCAACTTATTCCTGACAAATCCAGGGCTCAAACCCCCTGAGGGAGAGTGGCAGGATTTAACAGGAAGTTGTTAGCTACAACAAGAGAAAAGTGATCATGTGTCTTCTGAAAATTAGGCAAAATTATATCACATTTGTTAAAGTTTAGGTTCTGGTTCGAACCAGTTCGAACCAGATTCACAGAGTTTCCCCCCTGCCTGAACCTTGAACTGAACCTCAGGTTCGGTTCAGGCTGAAGCTTGAACCTGAACCCTAATTCAGGTTCAGTTCAGTTTGGTTCAGGTCTGAACCTTGGTTCAGAACCAAACCTATCCATCACTATATGGTACAATCTTCACATGAAACACTTTCTGACAATGGACAAACTATGCAATGCCCCACAAAATAACCATCTCAAGTTCATTATATGGTAGAGTACAATGTCTCTGAACAACAATAGCCAAGAGGAATAATGTTGCTGAGGGTACTGAAGGTGAAAGTTGCAGGAATCTTGAAAATGCAAATCTCTCACTTGTAACACCCTATTCAAACTCCACTTTCTAGCATTCTCCTGGGCTCTTGGATGTGAGGTCCAATTATCTGTGGTTGGGATGGCACCACCTACCTGTTTGCTCTGGGATGTTTGTTTGCCTAGTATGTGCAGGGTTTTCATGGAAGGCTCTTTTTGTGAAATACTGTGTATGCAACATATGTATAGCCCACTCCTTCTCAAATTTCTCATTTCCCAGATCAAAAATGCCATCCTTGATGCTATCTACACTTCTCTTTGTTCTTATCCAGAATACGTATGAGCTATTCTTAGGGAAGTGAGATAGTGTGTATCAGCTAATCAGAGCACTGGAACCTGTCAGTATGTAGATTTGTACCAATCTAATTTATCCCTGTAATAACACTATATTGGTCGATGTTCTTGATTTTTTTTCATGATTTATGGTGCAAATCTTGAGGTGCTATATTGTTGTGACACTCCAAATTTGTATGGAACTCAAAAGACTGGCAAAGAATTTCTACATTGTCTTGGACACCCCACACCAGCTCTAGTATGGCATAATCAAGACATGATAATTGCTAACTTCTATGAATATTCCTGGCAGTTTAATGTTTTTATTGAACCTCATTTCATGCTAGCTGAGCAGGTGTCTCATGTGATGACTGTATATGGAATTGATCATGTGATGTGGCAAGAGAGCAAAGCCGAGGTGGTGGCTGACATTGTTTACACTTATGTATGGAAAACAGCTTCATGAGGTGGAGAAACCTTGACAAGCAAGGTAATCTTTGCAGTGCAGATTTTTAATGTATTAGGAAAATATAAGGACTTGACAGAATTTTATGTGTTATCTCATGACATACTGAATAGATTTGGATGGTTGTTGAAGGAAAACCTCTATATTCAATCAGAGCTAGCTGCTCCTGTAATTATATCCTAAAAATAATTAGTGCTAAGACAGTTACAGATGAAATACCAATATTTAATTAGCCAAACCCATATGGTGAATAATGACACAAATTGTGTCACACAATAAGGGCTCAGATTACAGCGAGTTCCAAAAGTAATGGTCGCGCCACATTTTTTTTTTTGAGGCACTTACAAAGGCTCGGTCAGTGCTGTGCCATTGTGGCTGAGAACCAAGAAATATGGTTTTATATGTGATTCATGCCAGCTATTCATAATGCAGCAGAGGGCATCAGCAATGTCATTGAAGGTCCCAGGAAGGAAGTCGATGTGGAAGGAGAAGTGATGGCAGAGTGCAAGCAGAATGGGGTATGTATTGCAGAGATGCATGAAGGGAGTTAAACATGTTGATGGTATTGGTGTTGTCACAGTGGACAACCACCTTCTGTGGCAAAGGCCTGACATGCAAGGCAAGGTGTTGCAGAGTGGAGAGGACAGTGAGGGCCTCGAGGTAGAAGATATCAGTGAAGGGGGCTGTGGATGCAACAACTGCATGTGTATAACCAGCAGCAAGTGATGGGGACCAAAAACCAAGACCAGTGGGGCAGGCATCAGAGAAGAACATGATATTGGTGTCAGCGGTGGACCAAGTGGTGGAATCAAGAATGTGGATGCTGTCGGAATGCGAGATCTCATCTGCTAACCAGGAAAGCTTGGCAACCATAGTGCTGTTGATCCAGATGAGTCTGTGAGGTGAAGATTTACCAGCCATCTTATCATACAACATGGAAATACCAGGTTGCAAAAGAGGGTACACGTTGAGGGCCCAATTGATCCAGCCAGCCATACATTGAAAATCACGAAGTGGGCGGCATCGTCCAATAACAGCAAAAGCTCAGATGGCAGCGATAAGTTCTGTGTGATGGTCAAGAGCCATAGCAATGGTCATCGCATTGGGGTCAATAGTGAAGCTGATGATTAGAAGGGAATTACCCCATTCCTGCTTGTTCTTGGTGTGAGGGATGCCAAGTTCATCCCAGAGTTGCAGCAGCTTGACCTGCTTCATCGGCATGCATTTCCGGTAAGGTTCGTACCAAGACAACTCATCTGTGAATTCCCAGGAAAAATTGTCGTCAACATATGTGAAAAGGTCAGAAAGCAAGATGACAAAAATGGTGATCAAAGCCACTAGACACATGAAACTACTGAACACATGGCCACTGGCACCATTACTGAAATGGTTGCAACAATTGACATGCCGACTACCATCAAATGTCATAACTTGTCGGATCTGCCAGAGTGGAGCCATTGGCATCAGGCATTAAGCTCATGAGACATCACACTTAAAGATGACAAGTGGGTGGCCAGGGTGATCAGTGTGTACTTGGCGAAGAGCATGACTGAGGTGGTGAAAGTTGTCCATGCAGACGAAATGGTCTTCCTTGGGGATCAAGGAGTTCTGTGAGACCGGTTCAGCACTCTGGTCAATGACCATACAAAGGTTGGAGGAGTGGGGCTTGAGAATGATACCGAGTGGCATACTGTGCATGCCAGGTAGCAGTTCAATACCAAATGAAGAGGAAAACTGGCCTAGTGCCACCTCAGTGTCACGTTGACTAAGGAGGAAATGTTCATGGAGTGGGTCCTTGAGTGGGTGAAAGGAATTGTTGTGGGTGATGGGGTAGCTGGGCATGTCAGTCTGAGCCCAAGGCCAGAAACCTTCCCATAAACTACAGCACACAGAGAAGACAAAGGCACGATTGGGGTGCATCAAAAGGTAAGATTCAAATATGTCAATGTTGATGGGTGTAATAATTGTGAAAAGTGCCGGATTATTGCGGATAGTGTTGAGGGTGATGGTGTTGAGTAACTCGTTGGATGGTACCATGAGGACTGGGAGCTCCATTCTGCTCGCCAAGGCAGTGGTCAGTTTCGGGTGGATGACAGGGTCCCAAACAAAGTCTCTCATGTATTTTGGCTTGAAGGCCCAGCGTTTAAATCTGTCAAGAGTGTGCGGTCATGCACTTGGTGGATTTGTGGCTGGGGCTGAGACACTTCCTGCAGACATGTGCATAGTTGCACTTGCCACTGGTATTAGGACACTGGCCATCATTCCAGCATCAGCACAGGTCTCTTTTATGGAATGGTTGTCTATTGGCCTTTGAATCGTGCTTGTGTGAGTGTGGTCCATCCCAGGACTGAATCCTATGGAGTTGGAGGTCTGTGAATTTGTGGGCATCAGTGAGTAAGAGGTCTCAACATTGCACAACTCTGACTCTAATGCCTTTATCAAAGTGGATGATTCGCTGGTGCTGCTCCTGCAGGAGCATGGCAAAGAGCCCAGAGATATAGCATCCATATTTTCAGAGTTTGTTGTGTCATAAGGGGAAAACATAGATGGTAGCTTCGACAGTTGGTTCCCATGTGGTAATCCATTCACCCTGGGAAGTGACAGCCTTTGCAGCTGTGATGTCGCCAACAGAGATCTTGAGAGATCTGAATAACTCTTGCTTCTTAGGTTCTGAGATGGAGAAGAGGGCTGAGATGACGTGGTTGAGATTGACTGATCTCCCCAAGACAAGGCTAGTCCATTCACTAAGTGGGAACTGAGGGCAGTCAGGCAAGTTGAGGATCGAGGTGATGGTGAACTTGACATCTCTGGTGTAATTCTTAAGGTTTTGTGGAGAGAAGCGGGGAGTACCGTCAGATGGATCGATTGCTGGATGACCCACAGTAATAAAGTGACATTGACTTTCCATTTCGGAGGGTGAGTCCTATCTCCGTCTTCCCCATCTTCTGCTGTGATGGTCTGCTTAGTCGTTCAAGCAGGGTCCATTGTGTCATGGGTGGTGGGTGAGTGTCCTTTGTCTGCACCTCTGATTCCAGCATCAGGTTCAGCCAGTGGGTCTGTGACTTCTGAACATGATTGTCCTCTATCACGCAATCTGTAGGAGTTGTCAAGCATTCTACAATATGATCTGAAGGCTGCCCTGAATCACACATTGTTTTCTCCATTGAATGGTAAAGTGATGGTGAGATCGAGAATAATCAAAATCTTATCTCTTGAACCGTTCTGATATTCTTGCATGATCTGGTTGCAATCACTTCTGATCCTGTTTGAGGATGTGGCAGAGGGTTCTCTGATGAGCAAAGAACCTTGCATCTGGGATTCTCCAATGGACGGCCCTTGCATTTGTAACTGAAATTCATTTGTTTCTTCATAATGCGGCATGAAAAAGAGTTGAATTGATTGGAGGTATGACAAGTGAGAGCGCAAAGAAAGGCAAAGATACAACTGAAGAATGAGAAGGTTTAAGTGAGACAGATGACCATGAAAGATAACTAAAAAACACTTACTTGAGGGAAGACTGCAGTCCTTGATAAAAGGACAGGAGTTTCCCTTGAAGAATATAAGGGTGGACAAAAAGGGGCAGAGTGAGACAATGAGATAACCATGACTGTAAGCAGTAGATAGCTGAAGCGGGACTATCGGGTCACCACCCTCTTCAGCCATCCACTGGCTCATCCTTGGAGTCCCATGTGTACTCCTGCGGAAATTCTTCGAGCGTGATTGGACTATAGTAAACATATTATTTAAACCCAAGTAACTAGAGGGAAAGGCCACCATTGGTGGCGCGACCTTGCTCCCATTTTTACAGTTTAAGATGCTAAGTTTTGGACATGAAAGACCGGGGGCAAGGACTTAAAATGCAGGCGAGTAGTACTTATACGAGCAAGGAGAACAGGTGAACGGTATGGCCAGTCAGGGGTACACCCGCAGTGCTCTGGGGCTGTACTCGGACCCGTACCCGTCACGGGTACGTACCCGAGGCCAAAAGTACGGGTATGGCACGGGTTTTGCAGGGGTACAGGAAGAAACATGCAAAATACTCCATTTTTACCTGTTTTTGGTGGTTTTTATGGTTATTGTGGACGGAATACTGGCCGGATCCCTTGAGTGTAAAGGTACACAATGTTCGGAATAGTGTGGAGAGTGTTGAGAGCATTTTTACATATTTTTACAAGCAATGATTCTCATTATATCCCTCAAAAACATGCAAAATACCCAATTTTTACCTGTTTTTGGTGGTTTTGATGATTATTGTGGACGGAATACTGGTCGGATCCCTTTAGTGTAAAGGAACACAATGTTTAGAATACTATGGGGAGTGTTGAGAGCATTTTTACATATTTTTACAAGCAATGATTCTCATTATATCCCTCAAAAATAGCGAAAAATACCCCAAAAATTGAGTTTTTGATGTTTCTTCTCCCAAAAAAAATACAGCCCATACCCGTGTGGGTACTGCGGGTATTCTGAGGCTGGACTCGTACCCTTAACCCGTGGTACCCGTACTCTTAACCCCTGGGGGTATTGCATACCCTTGACCTGCCCTAGTGAACGGAAGTGTGATTCCACGGTTTTTCTTCGAATGTGACAGTTTTCCATCAAATGGGAGGCGGTTTTTTTCCCCCTTTTTTTTGTTGCTGCGGTTTGCAGTTGAGGAGTCCAAGAGGGATATATGATGATGCGGTAAGCCCCGTCGTTGAAATTCGGCAGCATGACGTGGTGGATGAGGGAACGTCACTTTTGCCCTGAAACAGTGGATACACACCAACGCAGATTGGGTAGAGCAGTGGTTGGGACATTTTTGAGGGCCGAGAACTGTTGACGTTCGCAAATAAGTACATGACCTCCTGGTGGAGCATGATCGGAGGTCAATCGGCGGGAAGAATGGGATTAGATATTGTTACGGGGATAATGACCTGTGTCTCACCCGTTGATCGGGTTCTTAACCAAGAAGACTCCCATGGATTGGTGATTTGAGACCTGTATGCCAAGTGCAATCGATTTCACGGCGTTTTTCCAAGTCTTCCATTTTGTAGACGGTGAGGATTTGCACATTCACGAGGTGCAATGGGCACCGAGGTGTTCTGAGGCGCAGTGAGATTCATACATGGTGTTTGAAAGGAGTTTACATGTGGTTTGTTTGCTTTTCAGAAGTGTGCGTTTTGACTAACGAGAATTGTGGCAGTATGTTCACACGCATCGCATATATTACAGAGGTATTTGTTTGATTTTCTGTCGTATTGAGAGGTGTTCATGGCTGACGTAGGAGTGTAGGGTGATGGGTGCTGGCAGTGGAAGGGAAGGAGTGGGACACAGTGGTTTCCTAATGGGAAACCGTCGACAGCTGCCGGAACGTGAGAGTGCGAGTGTTTAATTTATAGATGAAAGTGAATGCTGTTGGCAATGTAGTAATTACAGAAGAGGTGGGAGAAGGTGGTGGCTGTTGGCAAGGGACAGAGTGGTGGTACAAATAAGAGAATGCGAGTGGAGATGGAGCTAATTGATGTCACTGCATCAGTTTTTTTTTTCAGGGCCTTTGTTTCTTTTTCCCCTTGAGGCTGTCATTGATGTCGAAAGGGTCTTTTTTGAAGAGTCGTTTCTTGGTAGGTGAGCGAGAGCGGCGAGTAGGAGGCAGTACGATGCGTAGGGATACGATGTCAGCCACAAATACATCATGGCTGGGTCGCGCTTTTTCTCGCACCAGGTACTTTTGAACGGTGAAGTGTGCCGCAACTGTTGCACCCTTTAAGGAGTCAACATATTCTCGCGGTCCAATGAGGTCACGGTTGACGTTAAACGCAGGCAGAGGCTTGACAATGTAGAGACCTTCCATGTCTTCCAGCGCTTGGTGGGCTTCCACGCTCTCGACAGGCCAATCACAAAGTTTAGTTTCATCTGCGAAGTCGGCTGGATTGTGTGAGAATAAAAGTAGGTAGAAGGTGATGTGAAAGTAGTTACCACAATTTATAGTGTTGTCGTCTTCGTTTGATGTTTGGAAGCCTCTCTGTGCGGGAGAGTCATATAAGGATCAGTAGACAGCAAGCACAGTCGTACATGAAAAGGTTGATGATGCAATCTTAATTTCGTCATGCCTCCCTCGCCTTGCTTAATGATTCCTTCACTAACCGAGCCAGGATTTTTAGCGGTGTTCATCAAGTTTTGAATCGTTGAGACAGCGGAGTTGAAGTCTTTGACGAGAGTAGGTGAGGGAATTGAAGCGCCTGTGCATGTGAGCTTAATGTCTGTGAATCTTTTAGCGCCGCTGATGTTTCCTCGCCACAGTGCGTCAGGCATTAACCAAAAGTCATCTTCGGTGATTTCCATGAGGAGGGTTAGTTCAGCTGATTCTCCGGCAGCCCCTCCTGTCATTGGCAATATGGGTGTAATGTTTTCGTTCTGTTCCAATTCACGTGTCACCAGCCGAAGTGTTCGGCCATCTCTCATCCAGCGCAGTGTGTGGCCAACCTCAGGATTGCCCAGATATGAAGAGGATGCAATGAGAGCGCTATGCCACACTTCAAGTTTGTGTTCTTGTTGATCAACACCCCCGGCCGTGACTGAAGGAGGGATGCCGACGGCTCGAATCCTGTTCAGGTCGTCAGATTTGCAAGGAAACGGTTGTGGGGCATAAAGCACACATACATTACTTTGGTTGAGGTCCCACTGTCGCAATTGGTGAAGCCGCTGTTTTCTTCATCACAGGGCTCTTTGTCAGGCAGCGTGTCAGTTGAAGTGAGGGAAGCGGAGTGAGAGGGTTTGCGAGGCATGGAAGCCAGCAGAAATCCGGCAAACATCTCCGACGTACGTGCACATTATATGCTCATCGGTTAAACAATGTGTCGTATACATGATCATTTTTCGCACCACTCAAACAGACATCATAATGGCGTCACGTCTTGATTGTTTCGCCACCACTTGTCCTAACGACATTTATGGGATTGAAATGCTCGTCGGTGAGGATCTACAATATCTGACTCTGAAAGAGTTGTTGGCTCTGTCACGAGGGTCTGTACAGTTTAGTCGCGGTCGACGAAACAGGGAAGCCGTCGTGCAGCGAATAATCGCCATTGGCTCGCCGTCATTGCATGACCATCTGAAATTGGTCACAAATGGGAAGTGGCAGTGAGTCAATGAGGCGAGGGAGCTGAAGGTGTTGCAACGTAAACGCAAAGCTGAGGAGGCATATGAAGGCCAACGAAAACTGATTAAAATTGATCGAGATTTTCGACATGGGGACCCAAGTCGCTTCCTGGAGTTGCCGACAGAAGGGGAAGTCCATCGGTGCTATCGCAATTTCTACAATGCGACTTCTAACGAAGGTGTTCAAATGGGAATCTGTGCAGTTTGTGCACAGGAGCTCAGGGTGAGAGAGGAGGGCTTGCGTCGAATTCGGTTGACGGAGTTGGCAAATTCTCATCGTTTGGTTCCGAAATCCCCTCATCCAGCGCATGATCTGTTTTATGGACGTTTGCTGCAGCCACAAGCTGTTGATCGTGGGTCCATGATGTCGAATACATGGATTACCGCGTGTCACGAATGTGTCCGTTCCTTGAACGAGAGTCGAGAACGACCGCCACCGTTGTCACTGGCAAATTGGTTATGGATAGGTGAAATACCGTGGGAGTTGAAGTGTATGACGTTTGCAGAACAAATGCTGGTCACACTTTACTATCCACGAGTCTTTGTTTTCAAGTTATTTCCTAAAGTTGGTTTCCAACGAGAGGACCAAAGGACTTTACAAAGTGTGATGGGAGGGACTGTGAGCACATATGATCTTGATGTGGCCGGAGCAAGCACGATGATTGAAGGCGAATTCTTACCTCGCAAGGCACAGGTGTTGGCCAGTGTCCTATCAATAACCTTTGTTGGGACGTCAGCGCTTCCAAAGACGTGGTTACAGTCAACGTTCAAGGTACGACAGAAGGTGGTCCATGAAGCGTTGTGGTGGTTGAAGCGTCACAATGTCAAATATTATGGCCATGTAAACCTCTCCCTTGAAAATCTTTCGGAGCTCCCCAACGACGATGTGCCTGATGAAGTTCTTAGTGTTGTGTGGCACTCCACAGAAATTGGAATTTTGGATGATGAAAATGGAGGGTATGTACCTTCACATGATGATCCATTGTCAGGTGAATTCAATAAACGTTGTTGAAAATTTGAGAATTCACTCTGTTTAAGTAGTTCATGCAGACAAAGGGAACACAGCTGATGTAGACAAGAATCATGTTGACAATGAAGGTGCGAGACTTTGTGTTAATAACCCTTTGTTGACGACAGCTGAAGATGTATGGAAACCGTCTAGGACCTGATGTGATTCCACTGCATGTCTCAGGGGCAGTAGACATGGACTTAACTCAGATGACCAGTTCAGAGATGATGATTTGGGGTCTCGCCAATCTGTGGTCAGAAGGAAAGGAAGGTGGCTATGCAATTAAGCATGGACGACAGCCAGTGACCGATTTCGGGACTCCCTTTTCTGCAAATAAAGATCAGACGCGGCCGTTCGATTTCGACAAACCAAATTTTTTTGAAAAAGCTTTTCCTTGTCTTTTTCCCTATGGGACTGGTGGGATCGAAGCGGACCGGGAGACACAGTTGGAGTTTCAACAACACGTCAAGTGGGCTCTTCAATATTATGATCACAGGTTTCGGAGACACAACACATTTCCCTTTGTCACATTTGGCATTCTGCAACGACGTCAAGCTTTATCGACAGCCCGTGTTCAGATAAATAGAAGTGACTTTCAACGGGAAGCGGCGGTTTTGATGGCGTTGACGCCAGAACGTTTACGACAGGCCGCACGAGAAGAAGATGCAAACCTTCCCATTAATGATCCCGCCGTGAAGAAGATTCGTCGGCATGTTCATGCTGCAGTGAGCCGAGTTCAGGGTGCAGATCAAGCTCGTTATCAGCTAAGGAGCCAAATCTGGTCGACGGCTTTGTATCATGGTCCACCTTCGGTGTGGATGACAATTAATCCTTCAGATCTTCATGATCCCATCCTCCAAGTCTTTGCCAGAGAGGAGATAGATCTTGACAATTTTATTGCGACTGTGGGCCCTGACCGTGAACGACGGGTGCAAAATGTTGCAGATGACCAATATGCCGCGGCAAAATTTTTCCATTTTATCATTAAGGCGACTCTGGAACATTTGCTTCAAATCAAAGTGGAGGATAACCGAGTTAAGACAGGGAAAGGGATCTTGGGAGAACTGGCCGCATATTTTGGAGCAGTGGAGTCTCAAGGACGCGCAATGTTGCATCTTCACATCCTTCTCTGGCTAAAGCATACGCCTTCTTTCGATCAAATGACAGAGCTCCTCAAAACAGATTCATTCCGGGAACAGGTTTTGCAATATATTAACAACAATTTTCGTGCTTATTTGCCAGGGTTGGAATCACCTGAAAGTGTCAAGAACATCCCAAAGGACAAGGATGTTAGCTACAGTCGACCGCCAGTTCCTTCTCGTCTGGATTATGCAATGGAGCTAAAAAGTTTCGAGTTTAGATTGGCGGGAATGGAACAGATTCACAGTTGTCAAATCTGTCGTTGTCTCCAATACGACAAGGAAGGTGCACTGGTTTGTAAATGGCAGGCTCCTTTCGAGATCTCAAACGTGGATTACATTACTGCAGAAGGACGTTGGGGGTGCAAATGACTGCATCCGTATGTGAATGGATGGGTCCCAGGGATTCTCATCAATGTGCGTTGTAATAACGATGGCAAGTTGCTGACGAATGGAAGGGAGACAAAGAACATCACATTCTATGTGACGATGTATATGGCTAAAAAACAAGGACGAGAATCAAACATCTCAGCGATTTTAGCAGACGGATTCGCTTTCCATGTTTCCCATCCAAATCCTCAGTACATTCAGGATATTCACGCACAGCAATGACTCCTAATGTTCCGACTGGTGCATGCTATTAATCGGGAACAACAGATTGGGAGTCCAATGGTGGCTTCTTACCTGATGGGATGGGGTGATGTTTACAGATCGCATACATATTCGCACATCTATTGGTCTTCTTTTGTGACATCTCTGTTGGGGGCACATCCCGGCTTGAAGAGGTTTGTAAGACTTTGAATTTGAAACTATTGGAAATCAGTTTAATGATTGATACAGGCACTGGTCAGCTCACCGAAAAAGGGAGTGTGTGTACATCGTTCATGAGTGAATGCTTCTGCTTGGTGTCCTCAATTGCTTGGTGTTCATGATAGGGTCATGCCGACAGGTGAGGACACTTCGGCTTTAGTGGAAGAAACTGAAAAGGAGGTCGGTGGCATATGTTTATGCGATCATCACAGGTTGATATAGTTGATGCAGTCGGCTGATGATGTGATCAAGTTGGAGGTTGATGGAAGTGGTCACTTTTTCCCTAAAAGTCAAGTGACCAATTACCGATGTCGTGGACATAGTTTAAAAGAGTTCAATGTTTTGGACTTTTTTGTACACACCTATGAAGTAGAAGACGACAAGAGGGTGGTGGACGATGAATGTCAGAGTAGAGGCTGGCCACAGCATCTTCACATCCCATATCTTGACACACATCCGAAAAGTTCACGATGTTATCGTGTTCTCAGGCCTGAGGACCATAGGAACCTTCCAGATATCATTGGCCGTTGGTTTCCTAGACGTGATGATGAAGAAAATTCCGAATTCTACGCCGCATGCATGTTAACACTATTGAAGCCATGGCGGACATTAGAGATGGATCTGAAAGAGCTGAATGAGTCATGGGCAACCGCATTCGAGACTCACCTGCAAGGTTGCAATCCCCATACACATTACGTCCTCTCCGCAATTCAATACTTTCATGAGTGTGACATTGCGGCGAAGGAGCCAGCAAATAGTCCGGCAACTGTCAATGTCCCAGAGGCCGATCCAGAGAAGGAGTCTGATGACAAGATGGACCTCCCGGAGTCAACGGTGAACGTTAATGAAGATTTGACGGAGGAGGATGTGACGGCATTCAAAAACAGTCTAAAGTCAAGGAAAGAGGAAATCAATGGGTGTTTGGCATTGGAATTGGCAAGGAACGTGAACTATTTTGAACTGTTTGATAACGGTTGGTCAACAGTGCCAAAAAGGGCCGTGAACGCAAGCACACAAGACATGTTGAATTTGGAGGTGTGGAGGGATGCATTACAGCGAGACATGGTGCAACAAAACAAAGAGACGAGTCAATTCAATGAACACATGATGCCAGATGGCATGCCCTGGGTGGGACCACTTGATGTGACAAGAGTTTGCAACACCAATGAAAGGATAGCTTCGATAGCAAACAAGACGGTGACCAATTCGGAGGGGACAGAAGTGCTAAGCAACGATCAGCAATGGGCACATGATATTATCATGTGGCACCTCCAACAGACACTGGCAGGCACCAATCCACCTCCCCTCCAAATGATAATCTATGGAGAAGGTGGCACAGGAAAATCGGTGGTGATCGCTGCAGTCACAAGAAGTTTTCGTGACAATCTTGTGGAACAATGGTTAATAAAGTCGGCGTACACAGCGATCGCCGCTTCACATATTGATGGACAGACGACACACCACATCGCCCATATGTCTCCAAATTGCAATACCACTATGTCCGCATTGGCAAAACAGAAACTCCAAGTCTTTTGGAAACATTATCGGTACCTCTTCATTGATGAGTTTTCAATGATAGGGAAATCCTTTCTGAGTGCGCTGTCACGAAACATTGGGATCAGCAAAATGAACAGAGTGGAAACAAGGACAGAGTCCTTTGGAGGAATGAACGTCATCCTTTGTGGAGATCTGCATCAATTCCCACCCATGGCCACCTCCAAGACGGAAGCGCTCTTTTACAAGATGTCAATGGCTGATAAACTGGAGGCACAGCTCGGACGCAAGATCTATGAAGAATTCCAAACGGTCGTGATCTTGAAGACGCAAAAAAGAGTCACGGATCCCGTTTGGCGTGATTTTTTGGACCACCTACGACAAGGAGAAGTTCATAAAGGGCACTTGGACATGTTACGAACATTGATAATAGGCGAACCTCAATGTATTCCTACGAACCTACAAGCACCTGAGTGGCAAGATGTGGTACTGGTCACGCCTCGGCATGCTGTCCATGAACGATGGAATTCGGCAGCGGTTCAAAGATACTGCAAGGATCGTGGGGAGACTCTACATGGTGACTGCAGAAGATCGAACACGAGGTTGTCCACTCACGTGCCAGGAACAGATCGCTTTGGTGGGCAAGGAAGGAAAGGGTCGGAACAGGCAGAAGAATTTGCCTGAAACAATCGAACTTGCCAGGGGAATGAAAGTGATGATAACCACGAATGTTGAGACAGGGCTGGACATCGCGAACGGTGCACAAGGGGAAATTATTGACATCAGGCTACACCCCGATGAGCCTGTCCCTGGACCGGCGCCTATAGTACACTTAAAACATGTGCCCATGTATGTCCTCATGAGAATGGACCGCTGTAGAGGCTCCAGGCCGTCTGGACCCGAATCCTCTTTATATCCCACATCGTCCCCGTCCATTCCCATTCATGTATCGTCGATTCCGCCCGTTTCCGGTCGTTTCCATCGATTCCGCTCCGGATTCCGCCTCCGGATTCATTCCTACATGCACTGCAATGTCTCTAACAACCCGGAATCAGTACATTTATAGTCATATATCATGTATCTACGTTTCCCGTCTCCTAGTACATAGCATTCCTCCACTCCACTCCACTCCTATCAGTTACAGCCTTCGCTTGTAGTACATAGTTACTACAGCACAGGATCACTCCCAGTAGTATAAAAGATGTACCCTTATACTACAAACTATATAGAAAATACAGGTTATCGCTCCCCTTCAGTTCTATTTCTTAGTCCTCGCTTCGTATCGTCTCCATATTAGTCTTCGTACTCCACTCCCTTCACTTCCCCTCTGATCCGGAACCCCGGATTCGGGTTGGATTGACTAGACTATAGACACTAAACTCCTCTGATCACTTCTTAGCTGATCACCACTTTCGTAGATTCCCATTCGGGTCTACAACAGAACTCGCCATCACAACTGGAGCCCACTGCGAGGAGTTTATTTCTTTTGTCTTTTCATACCCTCCCCACCGTCGGGTTTGACTTTCATGACATTTTTCTTTTGTTCCCGACTCTAATCGCTCAGCCCTGCTTACGACTTCGACCCCTTCCTCATACCTCCCCGACCCGACCCACTTCCCGATTTGGAAATTCCCCGATATGACGCACGGATTGATGCCTCTCCGAGGTGATCGTTCAGCCCCGACGTTTCACGGTGACGAACACGACCTTCCCCGCTTCTTTGGCGAAATTGACATGCTCGGCTCCGACTGTGGACTCACGGACGCTATGAAGATTCGCTACACGCTCCGGTACCTCGATCACGACGATTACGAACTTTGGTCTACCCTACCCGCCGCTTCAGCAAAGGACTTCATCGCTTTCCAACGTGCCGTTTTCGCCTTCTATCCTGGTGCCACGGACAGTATTCGGTATACGATCGCGGATCTTGATCAATTGATTAGATGACAATTGGCTTATGGTATAGAAAACAAGACGGACTTAGGACAGTATTTCCGGGACTTCATACACATATCCGGAGTACTATACGACAATGGCCGTTTATCGGACAAGCAGTGGAATGAGTATTTTGCCAACGGATTTGACTCAGATCTTCGTCAATGTGTTGAAGAACGACTTCATTACCTTCTTCCCAGTCATTACCACGACGATCTGTACCCGGTTGATATTTTCCACGATGCCACATTGTTTCTCCTTTCTGGTTGCCGTTCCGTTCCGGAATCCGTTGTCACTGCAGCCCCCGTTGCCATTTCCAGTCCAGATTCCAGTCCCGCACCCATACCTGTCGCAGTCATTTCACCTCCGGAACAGATCCCGTCCTCGATCCCGTCCTCGATCCCACCCACTGTCATTCGTTCCGTCCCCCACGTTCATTCCGGTCCTACGTATACTCCGTCCCCTTTATCGCATATTCCGTCCCTGTCCATTCCGGTGCCCGTCGAGACCGTCATTTGTTTACAGGTATTGTCGTCCAGTCCCGTGTCGTCCCCATCCGATCCCATTCCCGATTTATCGATGCCGGTCACCGATTTATCCAATTCATTTCCTATTTTGTCCACGTCGTCTCCGGATTCGACCCCTCCGCTTTCCGTCCATGAACTCGTACCGGACCCGCTCCCATTGTCATCGGATTCTCCAGAAATAGACATTCCGTCCCCAATATTGCCGCCATATTGTCCTCCGTCACCATCTATCGAGATTCCGTCGACTTTGGTTGAGTATTCCGTACCCGTTCCCATTCCGGACTCCATTTCACCCCTTGTATTTGATTTCGATTCTGGTTCCGATTCCGTTATGTCGACCCCTTCGTTCCCGGTTCCCCTTGTCGTTTCCGCTCCCGTATCGTTGTCGGTTCTGTCTTCGCCCGCTTGGGGCATCCCGTCGTCTTTAGACCCATCACGCGGCACACCCGTTATATGGGATCGTGTTGGTGTCGGCACTCCGGTTCTCAATTTTATTTTATTTTTCGTTTCCGTTTTCATTCTACTTTGTCATCGCATTTTGGACCTCCGCCCCCTCGACACCTCGCTCAAATATTTGCAAGAAGTTCTCCGCCTCCTCTCGTCATTCCGCCTCCGACCTTCTTTCAGAAACTCTTGTGGGGATATAGACCCGTTTCCGTCACCTATTGTTGCGTTTTCGTCTTCCGTTCCGCTTTCCGTTCCCGATCCCGTTTCTCATTTATTTATATTTTCATTTCCGTTTCTAGTTCTCTTTGTTTCCCGTCCTTTCCGGTCCCTTTTTGTTTCCGTTGTATTCCAGTCCCGTCCTCCTCCTCGACCCCCAGATTCCGGTTATCTTATCTCGTCATTCCGTTTCCCTCTTTTCCGTTTATAGTTTTATTATGTACTCTATTTTTCTTTATGTACATTGTCCCGCATTCCGTTTTCCCTTTCCGTCCGTTCCCTTTTATTCCCTTCTCCCTTCGTCGAGTTTGGTGTCGATTAGGTCGAGTTGACCCAAGATATGGGCCTGGTTCGTGCGTAGTCGATTTAGCTCCTTCGTCCAACGGGTTAGCTTGGTGTGGACCTCCGCGACGTATTCAGAAAGGCCGTCCGCGATCGTCGATATCTCCCTTTGCGTTTCCGTCGCCATCTTGCATACTGCCTGGACGTGGTCGTTGATTCCGGCTCCGATCCACGGGTGCTTGAACGGATTCCCTCGTCTCCCTTCGTCCCGCTCCGATTCCGTATCCGGTTCGACGTCGGTCAACGTCCGCTTACTCGTCGACGCCTCTCCGGTCCGCAACCTAGGCTTCCTCACGGGCTTTGGTATTTTCTTCGCGACGATTTTCCTCTTTGGACTACCCGCCTTCGCCTTCCCTTTCCTGTCCGCTTTTCTGGATCCGGTGGCCGGTCCCTTCATCGATAACCCGCAGCGTCGTTTAAGCCTTTTGCAACGATCGCACACGTACCCTTCGATTCCGCGACAAACCGCGTTGGCGGTCACACACGCATCGCATTTCCGGATCCGGTACGACTGCATATACTACGGATTAGTTAGGCACAACGGATATACGAGTCCGCGAGATATCACTTACCCCCGGAATCTTTCCCTTCGGTTCCGCGTCCTCGTTCCCGCTCGCATTCAAGAAATCGTCGCCACTGTTGTAGTCTCCGTGAACGGTTTCGTCATCCCGGTTGACCCTCTTATCCCGGTTGAGCTTTTTGTTTTTGATCGCGTTCAGTACTTGGAGTCTTTCGTATTTTCGAAGTTGCTGATTGGACCAGGTGTCCTCCTCGTCCTCGCTTCCGTGATCGCTGGTTTGTGTGGCCTCCTCCTCGATCCGCTTCTCCGCTTCCGCCCTCCTATTCATCTCCTCTTCGTATTGACACAATTCCTCCGCCCGTTGCCGCTCGATCCTTTCCGCCTCCTTGACCCGTTGTTTCCTCGCTTCTTCCTCCTTTTCCTCCTGCAACCGTACAGCTTCCCGACGTTTCGCCTCTTTCCATTCCCGTTCGTAGTCTTCCCAGCTCCGCAACCACTCCTCGACCTCCACCACCATCTCTCCCCCCATCGAGAAATCCTTCGGTTCCGTCACATCGATTCCGTTGTCCCGGATTTCCGTCAAGATTCCTCTGTAGTTCCGCTGTCGGGTATCGTTAGTCCGTGCCGTTTATGGGAACAGGATCTCTTACCATGGCCCGTCGTCATCTCACCACCCATTGCCGTGCTTCGTTCTCGAATCCGTCGCGTACGATATCAATTCCGGCCGCGTCGACTTCTAGTAACTCAGCTATGGCGCTCTCGAAGTCTTGCCACGTTTCCGCATCAAGAGTATTGAGGAAAGTGTCATATTCCGTCGACATCTGGTGTTGGTATTGGTACTTGTTGGGCTTGTTGAGGATGTTGTCGAGATTGTTGAAGTCGCGTTGAAAAGTTTTCTTGTTTGTATTTGTTGCCCCGTCACGTGACCGTTGTTCCTTTATCCAGCCGTTTCGCCTCACCCTCTTTTAGTAGCTCCGGACCACTGCTTCCCAACGCTTCGATACCCGCCGGCTTCGATCTCGTTCACGTTGTACCATCGTTTCTGCCCGTTTTTGACATCGCCTCCGCTCATTTATTCCCACGACCCCGGTATCTTCGTTATTTCATATGGATCGACCAGGGATGGTCTCTATCTGAGTCCTGACCGGATGTAGAGGCTCCGGGCCGTCTGGACCCGAATCCTCTTTACATCCCACATTGTCCCCGTCCATTCCCATTCATGTATCGTCGATTCCGCCCGATTCCGGTCGTTTCCATCGATTCCGCTCCGGATTCCGCCTCCGGATTCATTCCTACATGCACTGCAATGTCTCTAACAACCCGGAATCAGTACATTTATAGTCATATATCATGTATCTACGTTTCCTGTTTCCTAGTACATAGCATTCCTCCACTCCACTCCACTCCTATCAGTTACAGCCTTCGCTTGTAGTACATAGTTACTACAGCACAGGATCACTCCCAGTAGTATAAAAGATGTACCCTTATACTACAAACTATATAGAAAATACAGGTTATCGCTCCCCTTCAGTTCTATTTCTTAGTCCTCGCTTCGTATCGTCTCCATATTAGTCTTCGTACTCCACTCCCTTCACTTCCCCTCTGATCCGGAACCCCAGATTCAGGTTGGATTGACTAGACTATAGACACTAAACTCCTCTGATCACTTCTTAGCTGATCACCACTTTCGTAGATTCCCATTTGGGTCTACAACAGAACTCGCCGTCACACTGCACACGTGCGAAACCACTGCGAGGTTTACAGTCTCAGATAATACCCATCGAACCTACGAGTTGTCGGATGCAAATCAAAACGAGGGAGGGCAGAAGCACATTGACCAAGACTGTGACTCGCCTACAGTTTCCAATGACCGCAAGTTATGCTTTTACGGATTATCGGGCACAGGGTCAGACAATCCCGTACTTGATAGTTGACATCAAGTGTCCACCATCACCAGGCAGCTTGACTCTGTTCAATTTGTATGTCGCACTGTCAAGAAGCAAGGGACAAGAAAACATACGGCTCTTGCGGGACTTTGAAGACAAACAATTCTTGCAATCGCATGATTCGGAACTATCAGATGAAGACAAGAGACTCATCGGGTTGGAAGAAGAGACCAAATGGTGGTGGACAAAGATTAAGAAAGTACGTGAGATGACAGATATTCAAAGAAGCTCCTTCAACAGTTTGTCACCGACAGACATGAATGAAGACGACGTGATGGAGGGGTTCATCGCTGGTGCGCGCAAACGGGACGTGGTGCGTGCGACATGGCCCAAAAGCGATGCCATGTGTGGCGGGGTTTAAAGACGGAAGACATGTACTCGTTTACTGGAGGAGATGTCGACTGGAGAGTGTGGCACGACCTTTTGCTGCATATAAAACCATGTGAATACAGACTGTAAGCATTGATTTCATTCGAGTGTACATGTGAATGAGTTTAACGGGCTGTCGTTGAAGAAATTAGGACATAGTTGCAGGGGATGGTAATCCGAGAGGGCCCCTTTTTTTAGCAGGACACGAAGGAGAACGCTCTCTGGGCTTGAACGCATGATGGTCGCAGGGGATGGTAATCCGAGAGGGCCCCTTTTTTTAGCAGGACACGAAGGAGAACGCTCTCTGGGCTTGAACGCGTGATGGTCGCAGGGGATGGTAATCCAAGAGGGCCCCTTTTTTTAGCAGGACATGAAGGAGAACGCCATCTGGTCTCGAACGCGTTTAAGTATACCTGTGAGTGTGTTTAACGGTAATTAGGACGGAGTCGCAGGGGATGGTAATCAGAGAGAACCTTTTTTTTTAGGAAATTAGGACAGAGTTGCTGTGGATGATCATCCGAGAGGGCCCCTTTTTTTAGCAGGACACGAAGGAGAACGCCGTGTGGGCTCAAACACGTGATGGTCGCAGGGGATGGTAATCCGAGAGGGCCACATTTTTAAGCAGGACACGAAGGAGAACGTCGTCTGGTCTCGAACGCGTTTAAGTGTACCTGTGAGTGTGTTTAACGGTAATTAGGATGGAGTCGCAGGGGATGGTAATCCGAGAGAACCTTTTTTTTTAGCAGGTCACGAAGGAGAACGCCATGTGGACTCAAACGTGTTTGAGGTGCGCTGCCGCGAGATTAGGGCGGGAAGCGTTCGAGTGTACTTGTGAATACGTTTACAGCGGTTTTCATAAACATGCGGAAAAGTTGAAAAAAGATTTGAGGTGTAAAAATTTTGGACTTGGTGAAAATTCTCTTGTATCTCATGGAATACTGCATGGATTGAGATGGTTATAGAGGGAAAGTTGTACTATTTCTTAAGGGCTTTCTACTCCTGTAATTACATTTGGACCATATTTAGTGTATGGTCAGTTGTAGATGAAATAACAGGGAAACCAGGATTTTTTGAGACCCAAAATGATATTGTCGAATTATGGCATCAAATGAGCTCCTATGAAGAAGATTGTAGGGAGAAAATTGTTCATTTTTTCAAGGGCTAGAAGTACATATACCGTGTTTTTCTTGATTTTTGTGTTTTGAGCCAATATTTATAATTCTTGCAGTATTCTAATCCCAATGCAATCAAAAATAGTACTGATGTAATATTGGCTCAAAACACAAAAATCAAGAAAAACACGGTATATGTACTTCTAGCCCTTGAAAAAATGAACAATTTTCTCCCTACAATCTTCTTCATAGGAGCTCATTTGATGCCATAATTCGACAATATCATTTTGGGTCTCAAAAAATCCTGGTTTCCCTGTTATTTCATCTACAACTGACCATACACTAAATATGGTCCAAATGTAATTACAGGAGTAGAAAGCCCTTAAGAAATAGTACAACTTTCCCTCTATAACCATCTCAATCCATGCAGTATTCCATGAGATACAAGAGAATTTTCACCAAGTCCAAAATTTTTACACCTCAAATCTTTTTTCAACTTTTCCGCATGTTTATGAAAACTGCTGTAATGGGCAGTTGTTGAAGAAATTAGGACATAGTCGCAGGGGATGGTATTGTTAGCAGGTCATGAAGGAGAACGTCGTGTGGACTCGAACGCGTCTGAGGTGCGCTGCCGTGAGATTAGGGCGCGAAGCATTCGAGTGTACTTGTGAAGGTGTTTAACGGGCTGTCGTTGAAGAAATTAGGACATAGTCGCAGGGGATGGTAATCCGAGAGGGCCTCTTTTTTTAGCAGGACACGAAGGAGAACACAGTGTGGACTCGAACGTGTTTAAGTGTACCTGTGAATTGTGTTTAACAGGGTGTCGTTGAAGGAATTAGGATGGAGTACGGAGCCACAGGTGTTGGTAATCGGAGAGAGCCACTGTTTGGAGCAGGTCACGATGGAGGACACTGTGTGTACTTGAACGCGTTTGAGGTGCGCTGTCGCGAGATTAAGGATATTGTCATGGAAGGGATTGGCGAGGGGCATGAAACGTTGACACTGAATGTGACGTGTCCACGCGTTCCTTTGGAAGGATGTATGGATCGGGCGCGAACATGTGCCAATGCCAATTCTATTGTGTATGAGATAAGACGGAGTGATCGAAGAAAGTCCGCTATTGACATCTATTTACGATATCCAACCCCGATGCGCTTATTTTCCCGGGGTCAGCAACCTTGCAAGCAAGGTAATTACAGCAGCTCATAGCTTTTTGCAAGCAGCACAACTTTCCCTCCAAATTACAAATTTCATAAACACAAGTTTGTTCAGTTACTGCCAACCAATACTGTAATGGCTGTAATATTCTCCTTCTGCATCTCAATCTACCAAATAGACATGATCTCCTGCAAAGTTTCCTGGTAAGTTTGGCCCAGATCTTCTTTTCCATGCTTAAAGGCCTTGTCCAAGGCCTTGGTCAACCTTCCATTGCGAAGCACACACAGCCAATCATGATCTTTGTCGTCCACAGCGGCACATTTCTGAAAACTCCCGAATGCGACCAGGAGCTCGAATTTTATTTGGATGAATGCAGCCACAGAAGTGGAGGCCCGGGAGTTGTGAATGTCGGTCTCCATCAACCGCAAGATTTCCGCAGATTGAGGTGGAGAATACCTGTTTGCAATGGAAGCTACGGCAGTCAAAGTGGGCATCAACTTATGAGACCTATCCCTGTCTTGTTCAGCGTCCCAGTGAGACACAGGGGTAGAGCGGGATTGTGCTCGTGCCTGTGGTTTGGGCCGTAGGTCGCTTATCTCGGCGTGATAGTTGATTGAAGAACTTGTGATATACTTCTGACACAAGGCGATCTTGAATCTGCAAATGATTGGCGACGGAGCCAGCACGGAGAACAGCACGGAGACTTCTTCCGCAGAGAACGAAGACAAACGAGTGAACACCGATGTAACAAAGATGGGCATGTCTAAGTGAATGGTTGACGTGAGGTTGATTAACTGGTTGAAATGTGAGCTTGGATGGCGACGGGAGCTGCGAAGGTGTATTTTATACCAATGTCATCAACCGGGCACCCATTATTTTGCACTTTTGTTCTGTCTGTTGGAAACACTCGAAAATGACTTCTAATGGTGCATCAACTTCCCACCGTGCGCCAGAGCCACCTCGGGGTGACGGTATTTGGGACAAGAGTAGTGGAGAATACCGGGCTGAGGATGCATGAAGGCGTCGTCCACCAATTCTAGACGGAATTCGACTCACCAAGACCGTGGTTCACTTGTTCTATTTCATCTAGTTCGAATACCGATATTAGCCAGTCAAGCACTGGCCACGCATTCGCAGCGACGACCGAAGGCGTTTCCATACCCGAGACTGCATCGAAAAGACCATCATCTTCAAGAAAATCTCGGCAACCGTTCTTCCCAATCCTTATACCACTTGGTGATGACATCGTGAGCATTCTACGCTGGATGAATCCTTCCCTTAAGATGCTCCAACAGTGCTTGCTTTCTTTGATGCAGATCGCTTCTCTACCAATGACAGAATCCTCGTCGTCATGGCCCGATTCCTGTGCAACATTAGAAACAGCAGTTGTATCTGAATAGCTGGGCAATGCACGGAAAAGTGCGTCAGGTGAGTTCGTGGTAGCCAGGGACACGAGCAGGCGCTGTGCGGCCGCTGTAGCAGCCTGGGATGGAAAAAGAGGGCTTTTTTGTTGCTTTACTGCTTTTCTAGGAGATTCTGGGTCGAAATTAGCAGTGTCCTTTCCTGCATCGTGATGAGGAGGGTAAAGTGCGATATACAGCAGCTGGCGGATGTGCGACCTAGAATATTGGGAAAGGTACACACTGCATTGTAACCAAGGTTGAAACAGCTTACACGGCAGGTTTATACTTCGGTGACCGAAGTTGGTCCAGGACAGCAATGGCAGATTCATATTGACCCTCTTCGAAACAAGTGTCCACGAGACCGCGTTGGTGCCTGCTCATCTCCCGTTCAACGCACTGATTTCCATTCGGTAGCACGGAACTCCTATAGTTTGTCGACATCTCGCAGCCTGGAACTTTTCAACTTTCGCAAGGGACAACCAATGGAAGATGCGGAGACGTCCACCCCCCCGTGGTACCCTGACAGGTGTACGGGGTCCATATTGTACCTCTCAGACGCGTTTTGGCTCAACTCTCGTTCTACCGCTCCCAGCCTCCCACAACATGTTTTCGACAAAACTAAGTCGGCAGATCTCCTCCTTACTGTACAAAGTATTCATTCCTACTATTATATGTCCCAAAGACGCGTTTGTAGCAAGATACACAACCGGCAACGTCCAGGGGTTGACAATCCAATCCTTTGCCCAGGGTTTGAAATGCCATGGGCCAACCTTTTCTGGCTTTTGCTGTCACACTGTGCCTTTGTTGGAATGCTGAGTCAATGTAGTCAAATGGTGTAACCACACTAGATGCAAGCCATAGTATTTCTACTCAAAATATCTTGCACTTTTCAAAACTAATGACATTTCAAAAAACAAATTTGTTAAGTTTGGGGACCTAAGCAAATATTGTAACTCATGAAATACTGCACAGATTTACATGATTGTAGGATGAAGTTTCATCCAAATTTCAAGGGCTAGCCACTCCTGTATTTAAATTTAGGAAATATTCAGATTATTGATAGTTACAGGTGCATTTCTGCATTTCAGTGACTAATACTTATACAATGAATAACTTTACAAGGAATGCTCAGATTTACAAGATTGTAGGGAGAAAACCATTCCATTTTTGAAGGGCTAGAAGCTCACATACCAGGATTTTGTATACTTTTGGGCATTAAGACCATATTTATCCCAACAAGGCACATACTTATTACCTGAGCAAAACCTCAAATTAAGCAAAATGCCAGTATGTGAGCTTCTAGCCCTTCAAAACTGGAATGGTTTTCTCCCTACAATCTTGTAAATCTGAGCATTCCTTGTAAAGTTATTCATTGTACAAGTATTAGTCACTGAAATGCAGAAATGCACCTGTAACTATCAATAATCTGAATATTTCCTAAATTTAAATACAGGAGTGGCTAGCCCTTGAAATTTGGATGAAACTTCATCCTACAATCATGTAAATCTGTGCAGTATTTCATGAGTTACAATATTTGCTTAGGTCCCCAAACTTAACAAATTTGTTTTTTGAAATGTCATTAGTTTTGAAAAGCGCAAGAATCAATTCAAAATTTTCCAAAAATTGTCAAGATACATGCAAACGGCTGTAATTTCGGATTCAAGACGGCTAAGATTGGCTAAGAAATATTAAGCCATATTGGGTTTTCCTGATGGCCTAAACGGCACACTTACAAATTATATTTTTAGGGCTGCGGGTAATGGCCAAGCCCAGAGGTCTGGATGAGGATATGGCTTTTCTGCAAACCAGGGAACAATGTCTGCGGGCATTTGGGCCAAAATTCCGAAAATATGTCCATCTCTCCTTGGTGCGGACAATCCGGGGTCCTGCCTAGGGTGGCTTAACGTTTGAAAATAAAAATAGAATTCTGCTTACAATGATGCCGATCAGATCAGCATTGCCAATTGCATCGCAGACATACAGCCCTTCATCCCGTCACAAGAGTACTGTAACCAGTATTGATCAGCGGCCAAGGTTAATCCCAATCAATGCAGGGATTAAAATCACATATATCCGCATTTTTTAGTCGATATCTCATCATGTCTGCAGGTCAAACAGCTAGTTTTGGCGTAGTTGAACGAGCCATCCGAGCCAAGGTGCGTTAACTTGTCAAAATAGTACTTGACGTGAAGCATATTTTGAATCCCCTGCTTAGCTGACTCTGCAGCTGCAACCTGTGGTGTTAACCATCAGAAATGATTCCTTGCAGCACCGTCACCACGTTGCCATGATGGCGGAAGGTGGCGGGAATGGGGAAACGCGTGAGTCGAGACGGATTGATACACTGTGTCTCATACCAACGCCGCTGTCCATCCAGATTTCTTTCTCCATGTTATTTCTGATGCGTTCGCAGGAAAGGCATGGCCTTTCATTATGTTGCACGACGATGGGCGTACATTCATCACAGCTTTCCTTTTCATCAGACAACCATACAAAGACATCGCATGATTTATTCAGCCCTCGCTGAGGAGCTGTCTCAAAACTTGCATGCGTTATCTCTGAAAACACAGACTCCCGCAGAAATGCAAGATTCACAGACCTCGTGAGAGAGCCATGCACGCATCGAGGTGCTATCTGTACATCTGGTCAATTACCACCTGTTCACCATCCATTTGACAATTATCATTATGGTCTCGACTCTCAAGTCTCCAGTGTTTTATTTGGGAAAAACAACCTATGCATGCACCTTATCAGCGTTTTTCAGTATGGTGGCAGGAGTCGTTACACGTCGGGATTTATTATGTAGTCACGACGCTAAATTTTTAGTTCTCGTCCCTCGCCTTAAGGATGAATATATATATTACCATGTTCAGCTACCGTATCTACATAATGCTCTCGATAACCATCGTAGTCCGCAATGCTACAATGCTTCATTCACATCATACTTGATGAACGTGATAGATACTCTTGCTGATAGATACTCTTGCTGCTAAGCACAAGTTGGTTGAAGGGCAACATGCCCACGCAATCACGGATCCTATGTGATGTTCGGACTGTCTTGCAAGTGCCTTGACAATGCAAGGGATGACCTGTCGTATCATCTTTCCTACATGTGTTGGGTTTTTCGACCAGGGTAACAGTCACTCCGTAACATTGGTCGGCCTGCCATTCTTCATCGTCAGCTCGCTCGTTCCTGATCAAACACCCTCGCCCACCTTGTACTTGATAAATGTGCCTCTGATCGGCCATGAAGGGTTCGTTTGGTACCTGAGGAATAGGCGGACATATACACACCGATATCTTGATTAGCGATTGGATTGACAGGTGTCGTCGTCTCGATACTTCTTCAATACAACAAGGAGTCAAATGTGAGACATCGTGACTCGGGTTGCAACGACACCGCATGAAATTTGTTTTGAGTAGTAGTAGTACGATCACAAAACTTGACGGAACGTCTGCTCACCAGAATACCCCTGCCTTGTACTCGGCGGCGACCGCATTCTGTACCTACGTACGAACTCAGTATATTCACGAGAAACATAGGGATGGTGATTCCGGGACCTGACTTTTCGTGTTCCTCCGCATGTGTCGTTCCGGTATCCAAGCAGAGGCATCACACCAACGCCCGGTGGTGAGGCGACGGATCGGTCCTGAACTGCATCCTTGTCATAGCAAGCCACGTTGATTGGCACAGCTCAAGACCGACTATACAGAGCGGTGATAGAGTTCGGCGGCGGCTTGAGTACGTATTTTTAGACAGTAAGCTCGAACGTACGTGTCGAATGGGGACACCGCTCAGTTGGTTGTCCAAAGCTGAGCCCTCGGATTAGTCACAACGCAGTACTGTTCGCTGTGATACGAACAGCTACTGAAAATCAAACAGTGGTGTAGTATAACAATGGATACGTGGTTCAGTTGTGAGTCGATCACTGAATTACATAACCAAAATTAAAATAATTGTCTAACATCACGTGCTAGCTTGTGGTCCTGCGGAGCTTGAATTCGATACATCCTTACCCGATGTCGACCACACTTACTTCGACCCGGAAGATTTACGGTGTGTACTCCTCATATCCTTCTTGCCCGAAGTTTCACTCCAAAGCAACTTATCGATCATGGTTTTGATTTAGACCGGTAAACTAAATTGCGAACGTTGCACACCAGGCTGTGTTAACATCAACAGTCTTGCCTACCGGCTTTGAAACCTTGTTTGTTTAGAACGACACGGCGCGCTGCTATGCACTCCGCTTTCTCAGCGGGTTTGTCCGCTTTCTCAGCCCATTTCCAATGGTGTTTTGTGGTGAGTATATAGGCTGCCCTTCGTATTGCAAGTTTGACCCATCTGCAGTTCCGAAATGTCCCCTTCCTCATTATCGGAGGCCCGACAAGGCGATCGCCCCGTACTTCCACCTATCCGCGACTTATTTGGAGGTAAGCAATCGATTTCCCTAGCAAAACGCGCTGACCTGCCGCCCCAGCGGAGCTTTCCCGATCTCCCAGACACATATCAGCAGATGTCCCGTCTTCTCCACTTGCCTATGTGTCATATAGGGATGACGATAGGCGCGACGACCGAATGTCACACCCGTCCAGGTCTGCAGGAGAGCTACAGGTAAGATTCTTTGACGATATTTTCGTTAGCTTCACAGTTGAACTTCCAATTTCATTCCTAGCAGTTCAGACCTAACCCGTTAGCTTCTATGCCATACCCTCCTGCTATGGCTCAAACGTCGACATCCGCCTATCCTTCGCAATACCCATCACGTCCGTTCAGACCTTCAAGCAACTATGAGTCTCCGGAACGTGTTCCACTCAGGCCGGAGACGTACCCTCCAATGAATCATTACTCTGCTTTTGACCCTCGTGGATCTCCGGCCTTCCATCATCCATTCAGGATGGCAGAACCACATCGCCACTCAGCAGGTACCATCCCGACAACCGTCGGTCCATTTGATGATGAACGCATATCCACTGGCGCTCGTTATCAATCCGGAGCAGTGCTAGCAGGTATTCCAGACCACGCTGATTCCGGGCTACACATGGGCGGCAGCCTCTCTTCTTCCTCCTCCAAGTATGAGTGCAGCTACTGCGGTAAAGGGTTCACTCGCCCGAGCAGTCTCAAGGTGAGGAATCATCATTATTTCAAAGACTGGGGTACTGAGGTTCATCTAGATACATGTCAATAGTCACACCGGAGAGAAACGTCAGTTTTTGTCAAGTGTTTTTCTTGTTGACTTATGACTCTCGTTCACAGCTTTCATCTGCCCGGCGGAAGGTTGTGGTCGCAGTTTCAGCGTCCTCAGTAATATGCGTCGGCACTCGCGCGTCCACACGCAAGGCTTGCTCAAAGAGATGGAAATCTCAGCGGAGGAAGTTGGTGATCACCAACGCCTTTCCTCGTCGGGTTCTTCGTCGAACACGGCAGATGTGTCCCCCACGTCGGAACATGCTCAGAGACAGGGGTTCGAAGAAAGCCATGTTTCCGCTAGCCGAAAGCACAGTTCGTCACCTACCGAGAATGATCGTCCTAAAAAACGCTCACGTCACGAGACAGGATGAATTCGACCTAATTTACCCTCCGGTCGAGCAGGACTTGTACCTACGCTTTCCTCGATGGCTGCGACTTGAGAGCGTTGCCAACAACACACTCATTTGGCGCCTAGACCCTGTTTCAAAGTATCGTTTTGTTGTCCTTCGAACCACTACACTAGCCACAGTCGACACCGTAATGATGGGATCTTACTTTTTAATTCCAATAGCTTAATTACCATCTTCAGCCCTGTTTGCTCCTGCCCGTTTATCGTAATATCCCTTTTTTAGTGACTGGCTGAAGCATGTATTTTTCCCATATTCGAAAGCCATTTTGACCATTGCAAAATAGGAACGGAAATTTCCTAATATGGCAATATGAAGGGGGACACTTCAAAATGGTCCTTTGGGTCACAAAGGCCTCTTGGAGAAGAATCGGCCTCATGGAGTGTGGAGTGTCTGCCAATGCCAATTACATTGGCAAGCCCGTTCGAATTCCCCGTTAGTAGTGATCTCCAGGTTACCTTCCACCGTATGCATGGCGAAGCGCAGGCTGCATATGCGTTTGACCATGACGCCCCATTGAGTTTAAGTTAGATTCCCGAAATGACTCGATTGCATTCGGTCATTGTTGCCCAGAGCTGTCCTTCGTGATGTCATTGAATGATTTGGCGTTGAAACAACAAACATGTTGAAGTCGTGCGGTGTCCTGGCGCTTCATGCATGGGGTATACATAACAAATTGCCGATAATCGTTAACATACACAGGATATAAACATTGGGACTTGATGACAGTAAGATAGATATCGGTAAAGGGACAGATGCGAGGACGCCATTCGTGGGGGTATGAGTCGTGGACGATCATTAGGTTCGATCAGTGCTGTGTCGGTTTTACATAGATATTGCCCGTCCCCTGCCACCATCGCGCGTGTTACGGAGAGTTGACTGACCTCGGTCATGGGCTTGTCCATACGTATCGGGTCGGGGATCAAAAGCCCTCTCAGCCCTGACATAGCTTGTAGCTCGTGGGCTCTTGTGCGTAAAACCTGCAAATGCCAGTGCTTTTCGCACATCCATGATCTCAGCACCGTGGGTCTTGTCTCGAAGCATTGGATCTCGCGTTGCATCGGCAGGTGCGCCATTAGCAGGTGCCAGTGGCTGAAACATTTGCGTCTCGCTCAACATTACCATTGCAATGCTTCATTGGAGCCGTAAACACGTACCTCGGCCGGAATATCTGAGTCGAAATGCCGCGTATCTTCGGGGCCAAGCAGTTCCGGGCGGAAGGGGGCTGTGTAGCGATGGATGTTTAACCAATCGATTCCCCTAAACCAAGGATGCATCTGAAAATTTTGATGATGAGAGAGATATTGCAGATTTTGAGCTCATGCGCTACCTTGATGAGATCTGCACCATCCACACTCCCGCTATTGCTCGCTATCGGTATGAACGCACTCCGTCGAGCTTGCACAATCATAGAGTCCGGTCGAGATACAGATGCCGTCGATTGCGAACCAAGTCGGTCCTCCGGCTCACAGAGGAGTTGTTGCATGAGATTCACTCCTTCATGGGACACCCGCGGATTGGATGGGAATCGTAGCGACTGCTTCCAGTTCAAAATCTTCTGCCGAGTTACATGGCGCTGCGGAGAAGGGTTGCTCAACTACATTGTAACCGTGAGAGAAATGACATTTACCGATTTGCTAACAAATGGGGGAAAACTGAAAGATTTGATGAGCGCTATGGAGAGTGACACAAATCGGCACATACCCGTACAAACATTCAAACATAATAACACCGAGGCTCCACCAATCACACGAATAAGAGTAGCCATGACCACGAATTACCTCGGGTGACACTGAGGTAAAGGGTACAATGCAGGTACAATAAAGAATAGCCTATCACTTACTGTAAGAGTTTGTGCCACACCTGGAAGTGAGTCAGCGAATTTCAAGTGGGAGCGAGATGCGGCGCTTACACGGAATAGGCCAACTACATTTTAATCAATCTAGATAGTTAGGAACGAGTCAACGAAATGAAAAAGATGGACCTTGCGACGGTTCTTCTCTCGCCATGTGAAGATACCACCCTGACCTTCGCCGCCACCCATGAGCCGTTCAACCTCCTTGCGATCCATACGTTTCGTCTTGGTTTCATCTGCAATACCATTGCTGTCTTCAAGGTCGATTCCGTGCTTGTGGAGCAGATGCAGCCGCTGTTGTTCATAGTCTAGATGGAGATCAAATGTTTGACCGATATGGAAAAAAATATAATACACACACGAAGTGTCATGGGCCCAATGGAGATCCGTTCTGTTAGTCACATATAATATAGAGGATGATTCAATGTGAGATATGGCTAGTGTTGGTTAGGGGGCTAGACACTGACGCAAGCCCGAAGTCGCTCAGTTTAATATGACCCTCAGGGTCAAAAAGAAAATTCTACGAGAAGATCGCACTGGTTAGTATAGAACGAATGAGGGGGATGTCGCTAACGTCAGGTTTAATATCACGGTGGATAAAGCCATATCTGTGGCAGGACTCAATTGCCAAAATCATCTACGCCAAAAATATATCAGTGCTTTCGAAAATTTATAGGGGGGAAGGAAGGAAAACCTCAGCAACATAGAATCGGGTAAATCCTTCTTCGAAGACGTCCTTCTCTATTAAAAGGTTTAGAAGATCCCCACCGCCCATATATTCAAGAACCTGGGTGATCCCGAGACAACATGAAATCCGAAATGAAATCAAAATGAAATCAGCCCCTCATTCCCGCACGTGACAGTTTTGGGAAAGCTTTGAGCTGACACTGACGAGATAAAGATGGTCACGGTCCTGGAAGCTGTAGTACAGCCTCACAATCCACTCGGCACCGCGGGGAGAATTGACAAGCGAGGCAGATTTGAGGATATCTCGTTCGGCACGGACATGTCCCTCCTGTCCTTTGCGTAGCATATCTGTCTTTCGTAACTGACATTGCGAGTAGCGGGAACGGTCAGATAACGATACGAAATGAATAAAAAAAGCTTCGCATAGCTACCTCTTTCATCGCGTACAGTTGACCCGTTGATTGTTCTTTGACAAGAGACACAACCCCAAAGGCGCCTGGATATTGAGATCTACGATAAATCTTCATATATATCTGAGAAGATGAAATGACTCATGCCGTGACCAATCGTCTTGAGCTTTCGAAAAGCGCTCACGTCCACCTTACGTCGTTGGTCACGAAGGTAGTCTGTTTCGTTCTGTCGCCAACGAGCACGTAAATTTTCTTTCTTCGATTCACTCAGGTGCATGTCGACCATATCCTTCTCCATAGCAAGCCTCCTCTGCTCTCTCGAGGGAGGATGGCGGAAAAGCGGAAAATACAGGTTCTCAAAATAGATTCTAGCCGAAACAGCCTTTTCCAAGGTGGCTAGTGATGGCGTGATCGGTTTTACCGGAGGAAAGTTTTCCCAGACATCCATAACCAGGGGTTGAGTAGTTTGATCCTGCTCTTGTACCTCGGGATGGGATGGGAGACCACCTCCCCATCGTATAGTGGAATTACCGGGGAGTCCCGGAAGCCCTTCCGTATGAGATATGTGAAAATTCTCCTGTGCTGCCGTAGTTAGCAGTGATGAAGCGGTTGGGCTCATACCATTGACGACGTGGAGTGCCGGAAGGGGGGCATCGAATTTACTACTTTGAGATGGTTTCAGGGCATTTACCACCTCGTTGACAGCTCTCGCTTGATTGTTTTGTCGGACGCGATCCTTAATGGGGTTCGCCCAGCGGGGATCTAAAGCTCGTCTGAGTAAATGTGACTTGACTGAATGACGCTAGAAGAGCGCGACCTCCCAACTTTCCCAGACCATCAGGACCCCAGCGTGTAAGGAGAGCTTCCAATTGATCAGCATCTGAGGCATGAACCAAGTGACTGCAGCGCCAAAGGTCAGAAAAGAATTAGAACGATGATATATCAATACTGTCGTACACAAATCCGGTCGGGTTTGAAACCATATCTTTGCTGACCCTTCGACCCTTCTTTGCAGTCGCAGGACCGACAGCAGGTGGCATTTGGGTCCGTTTCGTGACCTTGGTAGGGACAGCAAGATCTTCGTATCGAGGACCTGCGATCTCACCACTTGATGCGCCCCAAAGAAGGCGAGAAGGAGAAGGAGTGGGTATCATGGCAAGTAGATCGTAGAATCCCTTGTGCAGAAGTGTGCCGGCTCGTAGAGTGGTCGTGGGTTCATCGTAAGGGGCCGGGGCAATATGAGCAATTGGGGGATAAGCATGTGCTGAGAAATAGGGGTTTGTGGGTCTGTACATGCCAGGATCTGCTGCCATGTAGGGTTGATACCTGTTCGTCATGGACGGCGAACGCAGTGGCCGACGGGATGGGAAAGCCGTCGACCAGAAGGGCCTGAGAGATGGTCGAAAGCGGCGGGCACGTGGCTGGTATCTAATCAAAAGCCAATTTTTTTACCGTGACACAGTTCCTCGCGAGTTCTTGGGTCCTTGGGAGGACCATGGGGATAATCTAAGATGTTGTTGCAAGGAAGACTTGAAGTTGAACGATAGGTCCGTTGGCTTCATTCCACAATGTGAAAAGTTTACAGGCACTGGCACCCTGAGCGATCTTGCTCCGAGTCCGTCACGGTCGTTAGACGGTCTGATAGAATGGAAACAGGCCCTGGGTCAAACAAGAGAATGTTGCGTAGCCATCGCCATCGCTGGACGGAAGCACGATCTTGTCCTGTGGCTTCATTTGGCTCAAGACTTTTTGTTAGAGCGAAATTCGAAAGAAGCAGTTTGGATCAGCTTCTTCCAATTCGGGCGAAACGTTAACGGCGAGAGTCTCCTCAGTTCCGTCGGAATCACCGTAATGCTGCTACTGGACGCCCAGTGCCGGCCAATGTGTATACCCTCTCACCTGTCTGCAGCCCGGTAGCTGGTCGACGGACTGGGCTGGGCCTTTGCTGCAGATTTGATCACAACCCAGCACGAGGCTCCAAGCCCAAGTCATTAAACGACAATGCTAGGAACGCGTGTCCTTGAAGAAGGCCCCCTTCAGTTCCGTTCTACTCTAGAATCGGCCGGGGGCTCCTTCCAGCGCCGGAGAATTGGCCAATTGGGAGTTCCACAAACGTACTGCACTCCGAGGCACAACAATGATAAGCTTTGCTTATATAGTTCGTGCTGCTGGGAAACTAATCACACTGCCTTTTCGGTTGGACGTCTGCAGTACACCCCCATCCTACTCGTGGTTGTCCTCCCCTTGTCCAACCGACGCTGCATCGTGTTACTGGCTTGCATGCCTCCTCGTTCCTGAAACTGGCAGATCTTGACCTTTTCAACGCTGCCCCGAACATATGCGCAGCCTCAGTTTCTACATAAATCGAGGGTGTTTTCGAAAATTCGTCAATATTATTCTTTTCCCTCTTTAACTTCTCCTTCATTATCTCCTTTTCTTAACTATGTCGAGTTCGAGGGATGATCGTTACTACCCCAGCGTTGGGAAATCGCGCAGGAGCTCTCCTGGAGACGCTCAAGCCGGGGTCTATTTTCAGACGGGTCATTCCTCATTTCAGACGGGACAGGGTGGGCGAACTGTGCTCCCTCCTCTTTCTTCTGCTTTTCCAACCTCACGTTTTCCAGGTCTGTTTTTCTACGTGGTGTTTTAACCATTCAACACACTCAATTTCCTAGTTCATCACGTTTAGTGCCCTATTCTAATCCGTATTCACAGCCAAGATCTTCCCCAGGGCGAAATGACTACAACGTGTCGTCCCTGTATGCCACCTGGCCTAATAATCATCGTGAGTTTCTCCGTGGTTTGAGCACCACGCTTTTATTCGATGATCACGTATGAACTCCCATAGCAATACAGCCACCCGTAAATCCATTTCCGTATTATGAATCTCACGATGCCCGATACCCGCAATCGACCTACGCCTCCTACTCAACTCGTAGTACAACACCAACTATACCCCCAGATTCTCACGGCTCCCGTACTAGACTCCCTCCACTCAATGTACTCACCTCCACAGAGAGGGAGGAACGGTGGCAACCATCCTCTTACGCTCCAGCGGCACATGTCCCCGTCATGGGTACCATTCGTTCACCAACCGCATCGTATCCACCGGCGTTTTTTAACTACCCCCAACATCCGTCCGACTCGTATTCCTATCCCGCTGTGCCAGACCCACGAGACGGCCACCACACCGTCGCATCACTGAGCCACCATCCGCAAGTAATGCAGATGGCTCCACTCTCATCTGAGAGGCTCATTCCGTCACGGACAGAAGGTCGGGCAACTTCTCCTTACTCAAGAAACCAGGCCAACGTATCTCCGCCCACGTACAACCCACCCCCCGCTCAGGTGGCCACCACTGATGAGCCAGTCATCAAAAAGAAGCGGAAACGAGCAGACGCAAACCAATTGAGGGTCTTGAACCAGACCTACAATCGCACAGCCTTCCCTTCTACTGAGGAGCGCGCTGAGCTTGCCAAGAAGCTGGACATGTCAGCCCGTAGTGTCCAGATCTGGTAGGAATTGTCGTACTACCTCGTTCTGACGAGGGCTAATCGTACCCGCTTTCGCCACTAGGTTCCAGAATAAACGACAGTCCATGCGACAGACCAGCCGGCAATCTTCGTCGTCTGTTACCTCCAGCTCTCACCAGCCGTTCTCGATGACACCGCAGCCTGATGCCATGTTAGAAGAAATTACACATGTATCTGTGGGCGGTTACGCCAGTAGCAGCACTATGGCGATGACCAGCATGCATGACGCACAGTATATGTCGCGCTCTTCACACAGCAGCTCGAGGTCTGCAATTGGTCATACCTCTCAAACACCACTACCACCTCCTCATCGCCGCCACCGGGCTCACGAAGAGAGCATCGATCCTCACAAGTGGCCTAGCCGCGGATACTGATATACAACCATCCAATCCCTCTGGACTACACTGATATACGATCCTTAGGTGCCTCGATCTGATTATTCATTTAGAAGCTTTGCCCCTTCATCTTGCTTTTCTACGTTATGCAGCTGTCCCTTAATCCCGGCTTTAATATCGACTTATATCTCAACAGGCTCCTTGGCATTGTAATTAATTGACTCATCATTATTCTACTTCTATGTACTTTGTCGTTTATATCCTTATCGTTCCTGGCTGGTTGTCCCGTGTCATGAAAATAATTTGTAGTTTCTTGCCCAACTACTTTTATCATAAGCAACCCATACGGTCAAACATCTGCTCATGGTAATTCCAGGGTTCACAATAAATTTATATGTAACGTTGTCGGTTTCCAAGGTTGTCGCATCCTTTTTCGTCTAAGGTCAAACCCTGATTTCCCGTGTTAGACGTATCAAATTCCTTATTTGATCAATAAATTTTACCTGATTAAAACTCCTCTTATGCATCCCCCCAGTTCCACTGAGACCCGACAGGAATTGAACCAGCCACCATTGAAGCTTTGAAAGGGCAATAGAAAAAATTATAAGCCCAAATACTGTTAGCATTGAGCCATTATTTTGGCCTTTCATTTGACTACGTTCGTCGTTGATTCAGCATTCCGAATAAGAGCCACGACCAGAGGTTAACCCGTGGCCCGTGGCATGTCGAACCCTGGGTGAACGTTGGGAAAGACGATAATAATCCCTGTCCACCCTGGACCTTGCCGGTTGTGCAACGTATACCAACATTTATCACTTGACCGAATAACTGGGTCCATTTCGGTACTTAGATTCAGAACGGTGGACGCCATGAGTTTGCAAGTACATGATATCGATAACAGCCGACTAAAGTAACTGCCAGTGTGAGTAATCCCTGAGTTTGTCCATCGATAACCAAACCCGTCTGAGGGTTTCACCGTTTCACAGCATCAAATCGATGTGTACTATCCACGTACCAATGGTACCTGAGGGGGTCACGGTGGACTGAGCGCTGACATCTGTCTGTGGAGCCTGTCGAACACGATGTAAAAAGAAACGTTGTGGTGGTGCGCAAGTTGAGAGAGTATCTATGTCTGAGGTTCTATGATATCTCCCATTGGACCGGCTCAGACTATTCGCAGCGGATGCTGTCTAAGAACTGTGGAATCTCTGATCTTCATCTTTTATCGACGCATTCGATCGTGCGACATGCGCAATCTTGACTCGTGTAGGGTAGGCAAAATATTAGCTAAGAATTTTTGAGTACAAGACTTCATCTAATTAGTTGAATCGTTTGAATCACAAGTATGAGTTTATGGCTCAACATCACTGTCAGTGTCTTCAGGCCTTGGACCACCAACCTGCAGCCAATGTAGTTTCCTTAACCTCCGGCGCTCTTCCTGCGCCTTCATCTGATTGCGTGTCAATTTCTTCTTCTTCTTAATGAGCACTTTGCCCAAAGTATTGTCTTCTGCTGCACTTCCAACTGGGGTACCATGGGTTGAGCCGGCGGGTGTCTGAAGTCGGGATCTAACTGGGGTGTTCGCGCCGCTGCCTTTTGGTGACCGGACATCCGCGAACGCATCCTCGACAACAGCTGCCTTGCCTTGATGTGTCATTCTACCACCAGACACGTTCCAAATCTCAGGACCTTTACTCAGAAGTCAATCAATGTCCGTTGAAAAAAAAAAGCCACGGACATAGAGCCGAGACAAACTCGCTGTTGTGGGAAACGATAACCTACACAAGTATAATAGATTGATATCACGAGAGTCGGGAATGTGAGCAAACGGCTTACAACTGCGCCTGCCCACTCCCTGATGGCTACCGCCAACCCACCCAAAGCTTCACGATCCAAAAAGTTACTCGGTTCATCAAAAACACAGATCTACATTTGAGACTCAGGGCACCTGGCAGGGAAATCACAAGCGAAAAACGATACCTGGGGATTATTCCAGAGACAGGCGGCGATGACTAACTTGATTTTCTGACCTGCATTCAAGGAGAAATTTAATTTGAGTCTCGACGCCAGATGAATTCATACCACCGGATAATCCTGATATCTCATTGTACTGCGCGATATCTCCATCAAGCCCAATGTCTTCTAGATGTTTACGAACAAGAATGGAGGAGGTATCGCGCGATCCGGCACCTTCTCTTGACGATTCGAGATCATCGAACTGCTGTACGAGTTTCGTAAAGCCCTTCGACAAGAGGTCATCGCGCGACACCCAAGTGTTGAATTTATGGTCGAGACCACGCCACTTGATCTCGTATTGGAAAGCCTTTTTCAGCTTTTGCCGACCCATGATCATCTGCATATCATTGTTCAGATTGTTGTTGTCCTCGGAACTTCCACAGAAAACAAACCTCCATCTTGCGCTTCGTGCCATTCCTGCCGACCCAATCTGTGTCAAGAAGCACCTTTTCTTCCGGAGTCAAGACACGAGTAGACTTCTCCAAAAGCTCGCCTAAGCGCACTCAGAAATATATGTTGCGAAGTGGGAAACGACGTACGATCGTGCCCGTCCTGAAACCGCCATTGAATGTAGCCGATAGCAGTTTTTTCAAGATGGCGTTCTTTGAACAGAATCAGCGAAAATTCAGTCCAATGGATGCATGCCACTACCAATGTGATGAGTAGCATGCTGAGACACATAACCAACGCGGAGGGCCGGATGCTTGTAGACAAAACCCTCCTGAGGGGATGTCTCTCCCTGTTACATGGTAAGGCCAAATCACTACAAAGACGGGTAGTAGTACGAACCGTGAGTAGTTTGATCAGAGTAGACTTCCCAGCACCATTAGGCCCAACTACGCCTACGCGACTATACATCGATGTTATAATCATGCCGCTGGCGAAAACGCCGGGTGCTCACCTTGACAAAGACAAGGCGCAACTAGCACCGAATAGGCTAGGCGTACTTCTCCCCGGGTACGTGAATGTACAGTTGGACAACTTCAGGATTGCCCGGGTGTTGCTCCGAACGCCCATCAGTGACCCGGGAGGCGGAAAAGAAAACTTGACGGAAGTAGCGGCCAGCGCATAATAGGACTTGGCTTCCGGATGCTGTTTCACGAAATTCGATAGGTTTCCTACATAGTACACGAGCTGGTATGAATCGTTAACTCGGTAGAAGTGTCACGAGAGAGATTCTACGGACTTTCTTGGACTCATAATGGATGATGTCCGTCGTGACGTTATCCAAGAAACTGAGGAAAGGTCAGGAACTTCCGAAGGTTGCGAGAGACACAAACCTGGAGTCATGACTAATAATCAGACATGTTACATTTTTGTGAGCTATCAAATATTGCTCCAGCCAAAGGACGGAGGCGCGGTCCAACTGCAGGGGCCTAATGAATTTGTCAAACTGTGATCAAAACTGCTACCACTGACATGATTGGTAGGCTGTGTAATTAGGACGGTTGTCAACCAAATTGCAGGTGACTGGTATAAGAATATATTCTTGCCTCATCAAGAAGGAGAAGATCTGCATTATAAAGCATAGCTCTGGCAAGCTCAAGCTTCATCTTCCAACCGCCAGACAAACCACCGACGATCTCAAATTGTCGATCGTCGTCAAACCCAACTTCCTGGAGCTGCTCTCGGATTTTTGAGCGTGGTACACCAACTAAAGCCTTGTCTACAGATGACTTTATTAACTTTCTTCACGTGAAGAAAAAAAAAGGAATGGTCAAAAGGTTACCTGCCGCAACAAAATCCAGGATGGATGATGAGGCGTCCTCCCCTTGCAAGGAATGTTCCACCATCACGGCACGGAGTTGCTCTGGAGGCGGAAAGTTCTCCACCTTCCCATCACGTAATTGGCGCATGAGGGTTGTTTTCCCCGATCCATTAGGGCCGAGAATACCATAACGGCGTCCACGAACAAGCCGAAGAGTCGTGTGCGAGAGGAGAAGAAGAGCACCATACGCCAGAGAAAAAAGGGTATCACAGAGAACTTCGCCTTCTTCGGAAGAACCGTTCTGGATAGGTAATGCCTTTGCCTAACCAGGAGTTGCCGCGTGAAGAAAAACACTGTTGAATAGAGTAACATACCTGGTCTATCGCTTGTAAATGTAGGCGGATGGTCTCGGCGAGTTTTGCTGCATCCCCACTACCTAGGAACAGTCCCGAGTACACACTTATGCATCGATTCCAGATATCCCTCCCTTCGTAATTCCTTGCATATACGAGGTCAGCCACTAACGAAGCCTGAAATTCCAAGGAACAATCTAAAAGAGGGTGTGTAGTGGAGGGCACGCCGTTGGAAGGGCCTTGGGAAGTTGGTAATTTAGTCGGGAAAAGAGAACGGAGAACTATGAGAGCGTCCGCAGTTTCGCCATTGATATCCCGACGCGCGGGAGGTGGCGCAGTTGACGAAGCACCAGATTTCAGTAAAGTCTCAAGTGCTGCGTCACCAAAAGCGCGAACCTTAGTAATTAGTTAGTCAGAGGCAAATAATTAATGATCATGATGCGTACTTCAGGGAAGGCAGCGCCTTTGGCGATTTTCTGAACGCCTTCCAGGAGAGGACTCAAGTACATTGCGGCTACGCAAGGATCTCGCACAAGCTTAACAAGATTGTCAATAACCACCACAGTGCGTCGTTGTACTTCCATACTTCTGTCATTTAAGGCGCGTATTAGCAGGGGGACAAGGACTGCAAGGGCAGGCGCTGTCACTTCTGCGACGAAAGTTGTCGAAGATAGAGCCTTGACGCAAGCGGGCACGGATTCCGGGTTTGACATGCATTTGACGAGTGCTGGAATGTGAGGAATGAGATCAGGGTTGGGGAGGGCTGCACACAAAGATGTGGCGCATTTAATGGCGGCAGATGAGACCTGACCAACGAATGTGAAAAGACGCATCGATTACGTGCAAGTTGTCACCTGACCTCTTGTTTAGTGTCATGCATAGCAGCCTCTACCTTGGGGAGGACATTGCCCAGCTCTGCGGCTACTTCGTCTCTAGCTGTAGTCACAAAGTTTTTCATGGCATCCAAAACTCCAACTTTGGTTCGCCATTTGCTGCCATTGGCCAAAATTGTTTCGAGATTCCTGAAAACGATGCGGGTAGATTCTGGAGGGAAAAGATTCAGAATAGATTTGACGGCTGCTGTTGCCGCGATGCGGACTACAGCTCCCTTATCCATGTAAAGGTCGAAAAGAAGAGGGAGAGAAGGAAGTAAAATTGGGGCGATTGGTGGCCCTAGGACGACCGCCAATGACTGGAAAGCAATGGCAGAGGATTCCCGTTCAAAACCTGATTTCTTGTTTGTAGCAAATGCATGGAGGTTGTTCAGAACATCGTCATCTCTGAAATCCAGGTCGAGATCAGCGAGCTTACAGCCATCGAGAGGTGTACAAACAGACATCAGCGATCCCGGGCCTATCTTGGATACTTCACGAGCGAGCCTGTCTGCGGCAGCTTTGGCATCTGACACGGACAATGAGGGTTTACTTTCAACGAAAAACCGCAAACACCGACCTGGAGCCGTTGGCGCTGACCGAAGGGCTTCTATGATGGGTGTAAAATGAGAGACGGAGGAAGCAGAGGAAGAAACGGGAGACATGAATTGGACTGGTCGTGATAAACGTTGATTAATCCGAGATATACTACATGAGTATATTTAAGGTTTGCCGAGAAAATGCTCGTCACACATGTCACGTTGCACGTGTCTCACTGAGCGGGGTGTCAAAATAATTTACGGTCCGATTTGGATCCCGACAGAGAACGCGGCATTAATATTGTTCGGGGCCGTAATCCAACTTACTAGCCTAGGCGTTGTTCGACGGTGTTCGACTTGCGAATCACTGTAATAAAGGAAATGTGTGCGCTGTATGCTTGGAGCTCCAAGACTCGATCTCGAGTCATCGTCACCGGGATGGACAGCGTTTACATCGGTCAGGTTTCACGGTGAACGGTCGCCGTTCACCGCCCTCCACTGGACTGCCCTGTCCCAAGGATTCCTTCCACAGCATTAAATCGATATAAAACAACGTGACGTGAACGGTCCTTCCAACGGTCCCCAATCTTTTGTGATGCCACGGACCAGAGACCTGCCAGTCTCGGCGAGTCACACATGGCCGCCATATTCTAAGTACTTGCGAAACTGGCCTATATTGCACAGATCGTCGACCATGAATTCTTCTGGAATCCAAGTGAGTCCCGCTTCTCATCTAGCCTGTTCTATTCACACAAATCTATCACAAACAGGTGAACCTCAGTGGCTCTGTGATAGCGGGGATCGTTGCTGGCACCCTCGCTTTCGGTGTGATTACCCTCATCATCTGGTGCTTAATTAAACAGCGTCGGGCACATCACAAGCAACAGTTGATCTATTCCCCATATGTCGACTCGAGGTTGTCGATTCCATTGTCTGCAATGCCCTCTCCAGTCGCTGAGGAGTTTCCCACGTATCCTCACAGGATCGAAAACCAATACTCCGAACAGAATGCTGCGCCGTCATTTGTCCCCCAATCGACAGCATCCATCTCACAAAGCAAGCCTTCCTACACAATGTTATCAACATCTCCACCGAATTACCTCCAAACAACGCAGGAAACAGAACCTACACTTGCCACTATTCCTTCAACGGCCAGAAACACCTGGCCTATGTCCGCTGTACAGAGTGGTGCGTCATTGAAACGCCAAAACTCTGACGACACGGCTTCAAACTATTCCTGCGCCTCTGCTCCCCTCGATGCGCATGAACACTCTTTCCTCTCATTCTCATCCAACTCTGAGACCTCACCAAGTCACATAAACCATCCCCATGCGCCTCCTACTACCGATTCCGGATGCGTATTGCCTCTCCGCCACGCGCTACTCCCTGATCCTCCCATACGGCAAATCCGAGAAGAGCTGGCTCCAGAAACCTACGCCAGGGTACGATGGAATATCGAGTCCGTCTCAGACACACCCTCCCGGTCTCACTATCGTCCCACTTCGGCGTCTATTTCAGAACCTCCTGTTCCTGTATCAGAACAAATACAGTTCCCAGTCATCGCACAGCCCCCAACGGCGTTACTTGACAATATTAATTCTCTAGTCCCTTCGTTTCCTCCTACCATGTACCCACGCCCCTACAAACCCGCCAATCGCACGTCATTTCCGTCTTCGATCTCTATCAAAACAATTTCCTCTACTCCTGCCACCCTGGGGCGTGATCCAGAATCTCCAGAATATTCCGCTACTGCTTCCTCGCAACACTTTCCTCTCACGCCAACAAGTTGGTTCGGGGAGGTGCCTCCTCGGTTGTCATGGCACGCCTCGTCTGAAGTATGAGAGCCACTAACTTGCGGGACAGCATTGGCGCTGTCAACATCTTTGCCACTATGTATTTACATGCTGTATTCTTGGTATATTGGTAGATAATCATCTTATGGACTGCAGACACTTACATGTTGATTCACTTTACAATACAAGTAACTATTCACTGGTCATACCTAGTACTCGTCCAGAACATCACGCCATCCCCTTCCTCATGTTATCGAAGCTGCTCTTCTCGTACGTCAACCAATTAGACGTCGTGTCGAGATTCCCTATCGCATCCTTCACCACGCCGATTAAACTTTTCCCAGGCTTTTCCTCCTTCCCTTCCTCACCCTGCATCCCATCCCTCGGACCACTTCCTTTGTCGCCACTGAGCTCCCAAAACATACTCCCGCGAAGCCCCTCTTTCTGGATCCAAGACCCCTTCCAGCTCCCAACCGACTCATCGTCAAAGCTTATCATCTCCCTCTTCTGATCGTCGTATGACCAGCTGGCCACCACCTGTTTGTCGTTAAACACATGGGAATTCAACAGAGGGAGAGCGCGGTAGTCGTAGACTCCTTGTTCCCAGCTGCCAGGCCCTGTGCCTGAGAAGGGCTGACCGGGGCCTCCGGTGTTCAAGAAGGAACGGCCATATAAGGGAATCCCCAGGACGATTTTGGAACGAGCGACTCCTTGGTTGATGTAAAAGTGAACAGCCTGTGAGGCATTGAAGCTTCCGCCGAAGACATTGGCCTGGTGATTAGCTTTGGTGTCCCAGGGGCCAGCTAATGGTTCAAGGTCAGTAAAGGCACAGAATGCTGGAGAATTGGAGTGAAAATCACAAAAGTCGTATGCCATTAGGTTCCAAAAGTCCAGATATTCGTCCATTTCATGCACGTGTAGCTTGTGATAGTGATGTGGACCACAAGGCGCCGCAATCTAAAGTACCAAGTCAGGTATTGATCAACCTTTGAGCTGGCTTCTGCGCTTACGGACAAGAGGAACCTGTAGTTGATTCCTTTGCTCTGGGCGTGCTCGTCAAGACCATGCCTCAACGCCTTCAGCAGCTCCACAAATCCTGTTGCATGAGCGTCGTCTGCAGGATACTCGTAATCGATATCCAAACCGTCCAGCCCAAAATCTTCCAGCATCGTGATCGACGACTGGACGAATTTGGCTATGCGTGTGGGGGATACGACAACAGGGTCGAAGTTGGGCGAGTATGTCCAGCCACCTATTGAGAGTTGCGACCTGAGGTGGCGATGTTGCTTCTTGAGTAAATAGATGGCTTTGAAGTTGCCGTAAAGATTATTTCCGATTTCATTCCAGGAATCACCAGGGTAATGAATGTCTTTGTCAGACCAAGTGTCGGACAGAATAACTTCGCCCGTGTCCGGTACGATGTTTGCAAAAGCATACAGAATGTGACTGCGGGGAAAGTCAGATGGGTTGGGCTAAGACTGGGTAAGAAAAGACCTACGTCAGATTGTTGGTGGGGATGTGTGAAGGTGGATATTTTCGGCCATAAATTCCCCTTGAAGGAATGTCAGAAGCAGCCAGAGAAATTCTTTTGTCAATCCGTTTACCAATTCACAAAACTAGGATCAAGGCGTTAAACAAGATCGCCAAAGTCTCAAGCAGAGTACAAACGTACTATCCAACGCTGAACTTTCCTTGCGCGGCTATCTCTGTATCGTCTGCCGGTCCACTGTCGAATTCTGGTTGTCGAATGAGGGCCATCAAATACCGATATGAACCAAAGACTAAGATGCAAGAAGTGACAAGAAAAAGAGAAAGCCTCCGAGAGCGGGTATGAGTGCGGGGTTGTTTGTTGGCTTGACTGTGGGTCTCGGTTGTAGGAAGAGCTTCGTAGCGTCCCATGGCTTAATGTTTGTACCCTCAGGCTTCTCTTTGTACAACATTTCGGAAGGCTATATCACCATTCAGTTTGTTGTCAAGGGTGAGCAATTGCAGGGAACTGGGCGGTAACCTTGGCAGGTACGCCAACTTGTTTAGGAAGGCGAAACGCCCGCACTGACAGGCGGCGCAAGGCTCGCATATTACAACTTGCTTTGTACAATTATTTTGTTTTCTGATATCGACAAATAAATATTCAAGTTACAACATAATTCAAGTTACAACATAATCAAGAGAACCGCCGATACATTAGGTTTCTCACAACAATCGGGTTATAACGCCCAATCCCTGAACGACAAGGCAAGGGGGCTCAGTTCTTTCGAAAGCCGAACAATTAAAAACCGACCTTCGTCTTTCCCTCCCGGAATAATAACTTCATACCCTCTTTGATGAACTCGGGATGCGAGATGAATTCAAATTGAACAGTGGCGCGGTCTCCCGTCCGCAGGATTCCTTGTGGGTGATCCATGCCAATGATTCTGACAGTTTGCCGCACAGCCTGTGTAAAATGATTAACCCAGGCTTCTATGACAACCAGAGTATAAACGACGCAACCTACACCACAGTGAAGCATAGCCTAGAAAGCAGTGCGAGCGGTCAGGGAAGCGTATTAAAAGAGAAATGTATGTACCTGATAATGCTTCTGTAATGTTGTGTTATGACTGATCATCATACTTCAATTCATACGACGGTCAAAACCTTGAACGATACGACATACTACAAAATGAGCACTTGACCCTCAAACTGCCGGATTGCTTGAATGTACCAGTTAGATGTAAATAGCCTCGACAAGGGGTAAGGTGGTTCACCTCGAGGAGGCAGGTCTGACTTATTGACAATGACCATTCCCTTCCGTATAGCACCCCGTCGTACACGCTTTAATGCAAATGAGACACATTGACCTGCTTCAGCCACAGTGACGGTGGCTCTGTTATCATTAATGTTATGATTAGTCGAAGAGAACTCGAGAGAGCAGAAGCATGGGACCTTTTCCTTTGCATACTCTTGATGACAGTGCTCTGGTAGTTCCCATTCAAATCGGGACCCAGGAGCACGCCCTCACCTGTCTTCACACTCCCACCATTCATGATGCCGTTTACAACCGTGCCGACGTATGGTACCGACCAAACGTCCGTCACCGAGTACTAGGGAACAAGGGACATTCGCATTGAGATTATAAAGAGACAGATAAAAATATTACCTCTAATGGTTGATTGACGATGAATTTATCTCTGTCACATTCGCTAGAAGGGAGCAAATTCAAGAACGTGCGGACCTGTTTCAAGTTCAGGTAAGTGTTTGTCAACCGCATATTCGGCAAATAACGCACAAAATCAAGCCCTTCGCCCGTTACATTCGATATCTGGAATATGGGGCATAATCTGTAAATCCACGATATCTGTGATTCCGGTAACACAGGAGAGAAATGTATGAACCTTTCTTTCCCAAAGGCAAGAGCGATCTCAACGGCAGTTTCCATTGACTGAACCAGCACAGGTGTTTTCCTGTTGGTATGACATTAAATTAGGAATCGTTCGCTCCAAATTGTGACAGACAGACCGACATCCCGGGCTTTTCAAAATCTTCACCACTTGTTTCATGGTCTCGGCCTGCACGTTTGGGGGAGTCATATCAATCTTTCATAAGGGACGGTGAGGCAGTCATCCTGAGCATCATCGAGCCCAAAAAGAGAACCTTGGTAATGCAGACTACCACTGGCACACTCAAAGCAAGCGCAATTGCTAGATGTTCCTTCGACATTCCTAATGAACGGTGATGATACATCCGCCGCAACAAAAACATCAGAGCTTACCTATCAGGCCCGCGTTGGCGCCTACCATGAGGATAACGCATGATGGCGCGCCAGACGTGAGCCCATATAATGTTGTCTTCAGATACCGCTCATGCCCAGCAAGGTCTGATGGAACGTCACCGAAGGCATTAACACGCATGTGCGGTCCTCCGAGCTCTGAGCTCACCGATAAAGGAGATGATCTTGGCCGCTCGAAAAGAGATTTCTTCCCAACCCAACTTCTCTCGACGGATCACGTCGGGATCGGCAGAGCTAGCATTACTTGGAAGAATGGGTACCCCTGAAGGATCAAATCCTAAAATCTAAAGTTATCAGACAATGAAATCAGTCTACGAGGCCCTGTCGTTTCAAATCAACTGTACCTCCATCCCGACACTAGAAGTTCGTCCGGTCTCTATTTCGTGTTTGTGTCGAAATAGTCCTATGCGAGCGCGGCCTCTACCATCATCCAAGGCACCTAACCGATAATATAGAATTATGGTGCAAAGGATTGGCAACACATACCGCGTGTCAAAACGCCAAGGGTAGTAGACTTCCCACTATCTACATTGCCAACTACGGCACACCGAACTTCGGGGGTAAGAGAGACATTGGGTGGCGGTAGCCGGAGTAATAGGGAAGTGCGGCAATGAGTTGATCTTATTTCGAAAAGAACAGAGACCTGAGTAGGAAGAGATAGTGTCAGTAAAGAGCAATTATAGAAAGTGGAATGTGAATCACCTTGCCGCCGACTTCTTCCACAGTTCGAGTAATTTCTTGGCGCAAAATGTCTAGTTCCTGCTCAGTGCGCGAAATTCCAGTCCATCCTTCCGTATCGTCGGTGACTTCGCCGGTAAATGTTGTTGGCGGCTGACGACCTAAGCGAATAACATACTCCCCGTGGTGCTGGGTAAGTATTGCAGCAATCAGGTCGCGAGCCCTGTCGTGATCGGAAGAGGTATTGGACAAGAGCAATTTCTTTCGATAAATGATTTCTTGACAAGAATAATGAATTCGACGGTCGTTACTTCTCACCTGTATTTCCTCGTCGACCTCTACTATCCTGCCCATATCGGTAGTCTCCCTCTTGAGAGGGTCGCTTTCATGTTCTTTGTTGCTTTTACCTTTGGGCTGTGCGGTTGCTTGAACTCGATGTTTGGCAACTTCTCGAGAATGGATCTCATCCATTTCGGTCTGAAATGCTCGTAAGCTGGTCATGGTGCCAGTGCAATTACGCCAGTGTTAGAGAAGTATTTATATCGACGAAGCAGCGAGTCAGAAACTAGATCGAGTCAAATGTCCAAGTCACTTGTAGTCACAAAATGATCTATTATAAGCTTCAGCGACACAAAAAAGCAACTTGTACCTAGCCACTTGCTGGGAGGTTTCTTCTCGTAGGTAAAAGGTATCCATTCTTGTGGCTTCTGCTACTGGTATGTGGGTGCTGTTGGTTTCATGCTTGAATAAAATAAAGGGCAAATCTTAGAACTTGAAGGAGTTCTCATATAACACCTCCTTATCCAGTTATAGCCAAGTACTACCCCTACCACTGATTTCAGAATTGGTTTCTCAAAGATTACTGGAGGTAAAACTAGAACCGTACACTGAGAAAATCCATTGTTCGCCATATCGGCGTGTCCCTGCAATTGAAACCTGCCATAGATGGCAACCGCTTCTTGCCCACCCAGTTGCTTTCGTAGACGTCTCCACAGTCTGACATACCGTCAAAGGTGCAGTTATTCGTACGGTTAATTGAACGCGCGTCGCGGAAGGCCAGTGGCTTGTCACGCTTCCTTCAACACACCAAACGCCAACTAGAAGGCTCCCATCGCTCCATGTCGCCACTTGCAGGTCCCTCAACACTCCCATCAATCAGTACTTCAACTCCCGGGCTGCTCGATCCGTCTCAACCTGCTCGTCTCCTTCGGTTCACCAACTCTAAACTCTCCTTCGCGGCCTTCGACCCTCGCACCGCATCGGCAGCGAATGACGCTCCCGACCTGCGTCACTTGTCCGTAAATGAACAATTATACCGCCCCAAACGCGTCGTTGTAGAGACAACGCCGGCGGGTGAGAGTTTCTGGCGATTCGTACCAAAGGCCCGTTTTGAAGAGGGCGCTCAAGACGAAGGAGCGTGGCCGAGGGTCGTCGAGATTTGTGGGTGAGCAGAGGGAATACTCATATCTCCATCTAATTGAAATCTGAGACTCCAACAACAGCACGCTTGTCGAATGTTCGCGAGACCAATGGGACTTGTATAAATTGGACCCCGCGTATGACTGCTTTGTGCGCGTGCCCCCTAATCTAACTACCATCTTTCCAACCGTTTCAAAATCCACAAATCAACCTCAAACACCGCCTAGAACTTCCGGCAAACGAAGCCTCATGACACCGTCGCCAGATCAATCTCCGCCGACTACGAAAAGGAATCCGCATAGAGCAGTATCTATTTCTAGCTCAAGCTCGAGCGAGATGGAGGTTGAGGACATTATCATTGATGACCGGCCTCCGAGGGGAGAACGAGCGAAGAAAATTCGGGAGGAGTTTGACAAGAATAGGAAGGCCAGAAGAAGCAAGATGAAGGCAAAGTATGGCGGGCACGTAGGGGCACGAGATGAAATGATATTTGATTTCTTTCAGGTTGAACCATCTGCTCCCAGAACATCGTTCCAGAATGTGCCACCTCGAACAACAATCAAACGTAAAGGTACGGCCTCCTCGTTGGTATCTGGATGCACATCCTCAACGTTATTCCAGCCTCCTCCTCCTTGTCCGGCTATTTGGGTTCGCAAGAGTGTTCGCAACACGCATGCGATGACGAAATTGGGAAATCCACAGACACCCATCCTCAAAAACGAACCAGAACCGTCTCACCTGAGTCAATTAGACGAGATTTGGTGGAGAAACGGACGGAACGAAAACAGCAGAAAACGGGAAAATGGCATCAAAAACTGGACGAAAGGCGACACCATCGAGATCAAATTTTCATGGAGGAAATCCTCAGAGATGTCCCAGAATCAGGAATACAAACGACAGGTATGTCGCGAGCTTATCGCTTTTATTACTTCCTTTGACACAAAAAGAAGCCGACGACCCCATTGATAGTGGCAAGGAAAACAAGAAAGGTGATCAAGAAGACCAGGAAGACCGGCGTGTAGACGAGACTGCTAGACAGGCAGCCATTGCCGAATCACGTCGTAAGTTAGCAGAACTAGAAGCAGATCGACCTCTGTGGGAGGAACATGCCAGAATGCGTGCAATGCAGGAGCAAGCAGAGGTGGAAACACGACGCGCCAAGACAGAAGAGCGGAGACAAGCTGCAAGGCAAGCCGAGGCAGAGAAGATAGCCCGAGCAGAGGAGGAGAAACGAGAAGAAATGCGCCGGGAACAAGCTCTCAAGAGAGAACGAGAAGAGCTTAGAAGGCGCGACTTGGCGAAGCGCCAGCGACAACAACGGTGGGAACTTGGACAATGGACTGTACAGCGGGCACTCGAGCGGTACAGGATGCTGAGCGAATCATTTGATGGAGCAAAGTTCTCACTGGATGAACCGTTGACGTTCGAGGCTGTGCCGTGGCCAGTGCTTCACTCACCAATCTCATGTACAGTTGAAGATGTGGATTGGGGTTCGGTGGAGAAGTTCTTCGAAGCTGTGAAACCCTATATGCAATGTGAGGATTTCAAAGTTTTTGTTCAGACAAGCCATAGGAGGTTCCATCCAGACCGATGGAGGGCGCGTGGATTGTTGAAGAGCATTGCAGATGGCACAGAGAGGGGATGCCTTGAGGTTGCTGCAAATTCTGTAGCTCAGGCTTTGACGCCGTTGTGGAGGGAGCTGAAGGAACAATCTTAGAGACTATATATCGATACCGTAAACCAGTGTCTGAGAAGCCAAATTTATTGTAAATTCCGCCACACCTGTGTTTGCACAGCATAATGTCTTATTGAACTTCAGGCTGCTCTGCGCGACACTGGCAAGGCCTACGGTAGTACTAGTCTCCTCACAAACTGCAACCGCCTGGTCTTTCACAAAGCCCCAGTCCTCAGCTGGCTTTGTCGCCTTTCCAAATCACCCACTCCTCAATTCTCTGCTTCCCAATTCGGGTGACATTGCCAGAAGTGCTCGGCTCGTATTATCATGTCAACAGATATTCTACCTTTTGATTCTCTGCGAAGGACGCGGTCTACTGGCGACCTCCCCATCGCAGACATTCCACGCCCAGACCGCGCACAAACCGCCCCTCATCGATACTCAGAAAGCCATACCAATCAGTCAATTCGTATGCCGCCGTTGATCACTGTAACCACAGACGAACCAGATTCTTCTCCAATGCCAATGTCCGATACTTCCGCGATCTCTCCAAGACTCATGTGGTCCCCGATCAACACCGTCGTCGAGGAGGAAGAACATGATCGTGGTGGTCCTTCTCCCGACAATCACGTTGATCATACAGGGCACAGACGAAACCGTGGGCTCTACAGTGATATACTGGCCTTCTTCGGATTTGGCCGCGCATCAGAGTCTCGAAGAGAACTCGTTTCTCTGGTCTTCACTTTCGCTTGGAGTTCATTACAGGTTCGTCATATCATTGATTTTCGGCAGGAATTATCCCTCGCTATCAGATTAATACTGAGACCGTCAAGCAGATCATTGCGATCATTACCGTCCTTAGTTTTGCGGCTCACACTCACAGCCCCAGGTCTCCGGAGTTGAACGAATGGGAAGCCTGCAGTAAACCGCTCGGGGTTTGGTGTTGCTTGTGGATCGGCCGAACTCTTCTTTCATGTTTGTTGGCGTATTGGTCTTGGGTCAGGGATCGTGTTCCGTCAGTGGTAATTCTTTATGACACGCTGTATTTCAACCCAACTTAATTTGACAGCACTACCATATCTGACCCGGAATCCAACAACTCCACACCTGTACATGGTGCTCAGTCTGCCCCATTGCACAACACAACTCGAGCCGCCAGACGCCCTACGGCTTCTAGTCCCAGAACCACAGGAACTTCCAATTCTACTGGTGAACCCGAAGTTGTGCCCCCACGATCCCAATTATTCAATCGGTCGGTCTTGTTACTATTCGTCTGTCTTGTGTAACTTTCTCACTTTGTATTGCGTGACCAATGAACAGACTTACACTCCTTTATTCACTGATGACATTAACCTGGTTTCTAACAGCTCATGTTCTCGAATACACAACCATCTCCTCATGCCGTCATTCTTCACCCCATCTGTGGTGGCTCACTTTCGGTATTCTCTCGATCATGTACCTGAAGGTCAGGTTTCACGTGACATTAATTTGGTTCTTGTCTGACCTCCGGGTTTTCATAGATCCTTGAGATCGCCTTTTTGGGCTTTGCCGTGTTCATCGTAGCCCCGATAGTCTTCGTTAGTTACTACATTCTTTTATAGTGCATTAGCGCTCACGATTGGCTCCAACAGTTATTCTGGAACATCCTCTTAATATGCCTTGGCCGACATCCATTGCAAAATCCTGCTACGATGATCAAGCCCGAAATCGAAAAGCTTCCTAAATCAGTAGTCGATTCTATTCCATTAGTAATGTATATTCCGCCGCCGCCGGATGACCCCGCCAACGAGCTTGTAACGTTTCCGGCTGCCGTTCACGCCTACCCGCCAAAGCTACCGGTTACACCTCCTCCAAAAAGGAGATTTAGGTTCCTCAGGAGGAAGGCAACCAAGGACAAGAGAACCGCCGATGGCTCCACGGCTGGCAAGGGCGATGCCTCGAAGGAAAAGAAACGTGATGGCGAAGAGCCTCAAACATGGGAGGATTGCTGGGAGCAAGGAGAATATCCTTTCGTAAGACTCGAAGGAAATCGCGCGGCATGCGCTATTTGTTTGCTCGATTTTGCGGAACCCAAACGAGTGGGAAATTTGGCTGTCCCTACCAACGGAAATATACAGACGGAGACGTCGACCGCCGAAACCACCGAAGGAGCGGTGCAAGAGGTACCTGTAGGCTGCGTGATAGAAGAAGATAGAGAAGGAGAACTAAAATTGGCAGATGCGGGAGAAGGGCCTCAACCACTGAGGTTGCTGCAGTGCGGGCATGTGTTCCATGTACGTTTCTCTTTATTTTACCGTGCACACCCTCGGTCAGACGGATTTTTCGCGTATAGAAAACATGTCTCGATCCATGGCTGCAAGATGTTGGTCCACATCCGCTGCTGTGTTTGGCTGGAATTGATGGTATTTTTGCTTTACAGGTTTCGGGTAGATGCCCTCTTTGTCAACGGCCCGTCACTGTTCCGGAACCCCGTCGTCGACGTCGATAAAGAATGCAATGGCACATCATATACGTAACTGTCAAATTGGTTGGGTCTCTGGATTGCGTACCGTTGGGAATTTCAAGTTGTATTTTAGTACTTGGTTTCTGAATAGATCCCGCTCATTACTAGTGCAAACATTGGTCAACGAAACACTACTGGCTGAAGAGGTATGACAGCTGCAGACCATATCATCGATATCAAGAAACGCCAATAAATTGACTGCCAGAGTCTCGCGAGAGCCTTCGAAAAGTAAAAAGCGTTGTTGACGCCTCAGCCCAATGGGATAGCTCACAACAAATTGCTTACGCCGAACTTTCACGTACAACCTCCTTGTCACATCCTTCAAAGCGGTCAATGGCGACCTTGAAGCATGCTCTAGCATCTAGCAAGCGGTGAGTGTGTTCTCTGATATTCTAGTTGCACCTTCCTTAACGTCTTTTTTTAGTCCAACAGGTTCGGGCGCCTTTACATCATCGTCAGAGGCTTGATGCTGATCTCTGTAACTGTAGCTATCGTTATGCTCAACATGGGTGGACCGGCCACGGTACGCCTTTTGTGTGTTTGCAGCTACCGTCCCAGAGACTCAACATAACCAGGTGCCAGAGACATATGACTTCCTCAAAAATCTTTTTTCGGACGGTGACCTCATTCCCCTCCCTCTCCAACGTTTTCTCGCTCCCGTCATTGCCCGTCGGCGGACGCCACAAATCGAAGCGCAATATACCGAAATCGGAGGGGGCTCTCCCATTCTTCGATATACAGAGATCCAAGGTGCTGGCATGACATCTTTGCTGGACGAACTTCATCCACGAACCGCGCCACACAAGGCCTACGTGGCGTTCCGATACACGCATCCGCTAACCGTGGAGACTGCACGTCGGTTGAAGGCTGATGGTGTGAAAAGAGCCGTCGTATTCAGCCAGTATCCGCAATATAGCTGCAGCACTACGGGGAGCAGTCTAAACGAACTCTATCGACGAGGGGAAGCAGGGGAAGCAGGAGACATCGAATGGAGTGTTATTGACCGCTGGGGAACTCACCCTGGATTTGTTGAGGTGAGCGGGCTATCTGATGTAAGATCTCTGCTTGTGTTTTCATGCCTTATCAGGCTGTCGCCCAAAATATAGAAGAAGCGCTTGCAAAATTCTCTCCCGCCAGTCGCAAGAACACCGTCCTACTGTTCTCAGCGCACTCGCTTCCCATGTCCGTGGTCAACCGCGGAGATCCTTATGTTCTCGAAGTGTCAGCGTCTGTGTCTGCTGTGATGGATCGATTGCGCCATTCCAATCCCTACCGTTTGGTGTGGCAGTCCAAGGTTGGACCATCAGCGTGGATGGGAATGCAGACAATGGCAGCCCTTAAGGGTCTGGCTGGTTTAGGCAGGAAGCAGGTCGTTCTGGTTCCCATCGCCTTCACGAGTGACCACATTGAGACTCTCTACGAGCTTGATTTAGAGTATGCCAAAGAGGCAAGGGAGGTGCGTAAATTGTCATCGATACAAGATAATTTGTTTATGGAGAAAATGTGTATTTCAAGCTTGGGGTCGAAGTCCACCGCGCAAAATCCCTCAATGATTCCCCTGTGTTCATACGTGCATTGGCCGACATCACCGCAAAACATCTCAGCGATTACGTAGCTGGCGAAGGTGGCCCTACCAGCGTGCAACTCGGACTTCGCTGCCCGGGTTGTACGAATGCGACCTGTGGCCACCAAAAGGCTTGGTTTAGTCGCGGGGGGAGGTAACTTGAATACTTATCTACGAAATTTCCGGACCTGGTGCCGTGAAGGGGGACAATAAGGGCACGAGGCGTTGATGGTCAATCATAACGGAAACCTGAGCTGACTCAGCGCCAGCGTTAAGTTAAAAAAGCCACAGGCTGGATGCCAGGTATCAGATTAATGGCCAATACTATCGTCGTGTCCTCCCCTGGAAAGGTATTGCTGGCTGGCGGCTACCTAGTGCTCGACCCCCGTTATTCTGGCGTTGTGGTCTCCACATCCTCACGGTTCTTTGCTGTCGTTCACGCGACATCGAGTGTCACTAATCAGATCCAAGTACGGTCTCCTCAATTCTTGGATTCAACCTGGAATTACTCTGTCAAGAGTGGAGACGGAATAGCCATTGAACCAGATCCGACAAAGTAAGGACAACTGATTGCAGCTCTCGGGGTGTCAGCTTCATTGCAATCACAGCACTAGTAAGAACAAGTTTGTTCACCTTGCGCTCCAGAAGACTTGTTCCCTAGCTGCTGAAATCAATGGCGTTGCAACCTTGACAAACATCTTATCGCAAGGTCTCAACATCACTGTTGTTGGTGACAATGACTTTTATTCTCAACGAGCACAGGTCTGTTCATCTTCAAGCTGTTCCGAAGGCAGTCAATATTCATTCATGTATAGCTTGTGGCTATGAACCTCCCAAGAAACATTGATTCATTTTCTAAAATACCTCCCTTCAACCCAACACAAGTTTCATTACCTGACGTCCACAAGACTGGCCTAGGCTCTTCCGCTGCCCTGATCACATCCATTGTATGTGCGTTATTGCTACAATTCGAGATCGTCTCTCCCTCGGCATTCTCTGAAGATCATAGCGAGGGAAGACGACTAGCACACAATCTCGCCCAGTTTGTACACTGTCTTGCTCAGGGAAAGGTTGGCAGCGGGTTCGACGTCTCGGCTGCGGTGTTTGGTAGCCAGCTCTACACCAGGTTCGATCCTGCGGCACTTGATGTTTTGATGAACGATAAAGAGGTATGCTCTTGCACATTGTTACACCCTAAAGCTGGTCTGCTCATTTATTCATAATAAATACACAGGCCAAGAAAGATCTGTTACCAATCCTCTCGCCTTTTAATCAGGCGTGGAACTACAGTGCAGAACCTTTTAAGCTCCCCCCCTTGACCAGGTTGATGCTTGCAGACGTTGACGCAGGAAGTAATACACCGTCGTTCGTGGGCAAGGTCTTGGATTGGCGGAAAAAGAATAGCGTGCAAGGTCGGTTCTCTATCCCCCGTATTGTCGCTACTCACATCAATGTTACATCGCAAAAGCTTTCGAACTATGGACTGCGCTTGACCTCTTGAATCAATCTTTTGCACGGACGCTCTTACTCATGTCGGAGCTACACGCTAAAGATCCTGAAACTTACATGGAAGCTGTTAAATATCTCTCATCGTTGCAGCCTGTTCAAGTGAGCTTTCTGTGTCTTTGTCCCGTTTGCTGCTTACTAACTTTACAACAGTGGCCAGCCAACCCATGGCAACCGCCAAAGGAAGGACCCATCGTCCAGGCCTTCTATGACGCTCACCTGAATTCCCAGGTGGATCTACCCCTTGACCACTGAAGAACATTCTTTTTTTACATCATTTTCCCTTGCAGGCTATTCGTGCCAAGATGCGTGAAATGGGAGAGCTGGCTCTTGCCGATATTGAACCACCCCAACAAACGGCTTTGTTGAACTCCTGTGTAAGCCAAGCAGGGGTGATTGGAGGTGGCGTCCCAGGCGGTGAGTACCCTCAATCTGACACCGCTGATCGCTAAAGACATTCGCAGCCGGCGGATACGATGCGCTTTGGCTGCTCGTTTGTGACCCTGTTGACTGCTCTCCAGATCCTAGACCATCGGAGCGCGTCAAGCACCTTTGGAACACCTATAAAGACTTGGATGTATCACCACTCAATGCGACGGAGAGCGCTGCGAAGGGGTCACGTATTGAAGACTTGCATGCGATTCCTGGATTAAAGCAGGTTGTATTCGGATCATAACTACAACATGTAGAAGCACCAAATTCATGGTTCCGACGGCTACTTGTAGATGCATCTTGTTTTTCGCTACATGCATATTTTAGCATGACCTTCCTTCGTCCATACTTTCCCTAGTGCTATTACCAGGGAGATGACCATCACAAGGACGCCGAATGTGACGCAAGCTATGGCGGCAACTTTTGACCGCGAATGCCATGGTCCTGGCGTCAGCTTGATGTAACATGCTGCGGGGAAAATAAAGGCCAGAGCTGTTGCCGATACCCCTCCTGTAATCTCGAGCATTACTCCTAGATCGCATGTGATGAGTGACACTGTGAGCAATGTAAGTACAGAATGAGCGCACGATACGATAGAATTACCTAGCATAGAGGCTAGTAGAATAGTTGTCGTAAAAAAGACGTGACGCTGAAGGTTATAAGACTCGTGCGAGAAGAAGTATTGTTCGATGACCTGCAATACATTTTTAGCCTGGAGAGTCATCTTAGAACATTTAATTTCACTTCTCTGCACACGAATAGTTCCAAAGGAAGGGTGGTAAACATGTTAAGCCCAAAACAGAACCGTGCAACATTGATCAATGTATCACTCTGCAATCGAGAAGTATTATCAGATGGGTTCAACCTGAGTAATAAGATAATAATCACTGGGGAGAAATTATTCAATATGTTTCCCAACGTCTTATCCGTGAACACAATGAAAGCCGAGATGGCCAGAGTGCAACATGCAACAAATGATATGAATGTCGAGATATGCGTCACCGTTGCAAAACGGTCCAGTGTTGGCGTTCGCAAACTCCCGTAGATCAGAAGGGAATTATGATGGCAAACAAAAGCAAAGCTGATCACCCCGATGGCCTGAAAGACGCCTGGTTGGATGACCATAAAGCGCTTCAATGGATCACCTTTTAGGTCGGGTGTAACATGAGGACCTTCAATAAGAACGGATGTAACAATGATGAGCATCCCAATTAGTGCCAAGCCAGACGCTCGAGAGAGTTTGTGGATGTCACGGTATAGAGAAAGTGGGTAAGAGACGCAGATGGTGCAGAATGCGATAATGAATTGACGGTTGGCAAAAATCGAGAGAACGGGAATTTGACGCAGGTTGGGAAATATGGATCGAATTACATGAGGTATTGTGTCGCCTGGAGGCCTTGAGTTTCCGCACCCCTTGGGAGGCACATTTCTGCTCACCTATGATTATCCCAAAAGCACACATTCCTGGCAATTTCGAGTCGAAATCTCGGAGGCAGAGAGACATGAATAAAACATACCTCCAAATGCGAATGCGAATTGGAAAAATGATACGGCCGCACGACCGCTAGCACCGAAACAGTGGTTCATTATTTCAATGTATGAGTTTCTGCCGCTCATTTTAGCATTGACAACAATGAGGCGGATTGTCCAATCTGTCACACAGCAGAGTACGAATAGCAGAAGGAGTCCAGTAAAAAAACCAGCCTGCTTTACGGCGTACGGAAGACCTGGACACGGTAAGCACGTCAACGGATACCCCTAAAGATACTGCGTAGTGTATCACCGATGATCCCTGGAAACGTGTCGGTGAGAGGACATATTATTCACTAAAATAATCATATTACCTGCCCCCAGTATCGAGTTCGCCATGTTAGCCACCGAATCAACCATTCCGCCACCGGCCATTCGTTTTGCAGCCAATTCTTCCAAATCAATGTCGGTAGTTCCGTTAAGGGTTTGTCCATTCCCTTGACGGAGAGAAAAAGAGCCATCCATACTTCTGCGAGAAGCGGAAGAATCCAGCAGGCCTACCAGAAGAGGCATGCTTTGGTTACGATGACCACGAGGGGTCACCGGGACATCATCAAATTGAGAAAGGGATTCATCGAGCTCGTCGGAATCTAGATCATACTCTGAGAGACATTAACAAGTTAGGACAACGGTGACCACATCGAAGCTCGACACTCACGAACCTCCTTCGCGACTTTCGACCGTGGACCTCAAAGATGGACCAATAACATGCACATCATCCTGAAAGGTGACGCTGCGAGCAGAGCTTTTCTTTGGAGATTCGAACACACTATGCGGCTCAGGTTCATGGTCGTCGTCCACTGAGAACACTATCCGTTCATCGTCGATATTCTGCGAATTATTGAGTAATAATGGCTCCTCGATTTCGCTGTCGGATGCATTCTGGTTTTTTCGTTGGCCAAACATGACCGTGGTCACCGTGCCAGTGACTTGGCTGTGCGCCCGGTGCGGCCCGGGCTCTGTGATTACCATTTCTCCTGGTAAACATATAAACATAATACAAACCTGGGCGGGTCCCATATATAAACCGGCGGTCTCGTAATAAAATTCCCCTAATGTTCTGTTTCCTCCCGCTTTGCGCCCTGTTCTTGTCAGCCCAAGCTCAAGTCTCGCCCCAAGCTGTTGCCACACAGTTTTCTCTCACTGCTAGCACGGCTCTTCCTTTCCCAACTGCTACCTTATCATCAAACGATTCACAGTCTTTCCTTCGTTCAAATTGGAGCCTCAGTAAAGGTCGTATCCAGGACGGGGCAGAAAACCTCGCATTCGTGGTTGATCCATTTCCCGATTCCTCGAGCGACACATCCGGACCCGTTCTGCAGGTGACATACGAGGCTGGTTCATACTCCCACGATACAGGCGGGGCGCAGTTGTATTCTCTATGGAACGCGAGTGACGGCTCGCCCTTTCAGTCGGTGTTGCTATCGTATGAGGTCGCTTTTGATTCCGGGTATGATTGGGTCAAAGGAGGGAAGCTTCCAGGACTAAGAGGAGGACCAGCTCTTTCTGGATGCGATGGAGGTAGCCAACCGAATGGTACTGACTGCTTCAGCACAAGACTCATGTGGCGGGCTGATGGTGTGGGGGAAGGTGAGCCTTCCGGTCCCCTCGCATTTCCGACGACTTCTCAACCTCCGGTCTTTTTACAATAGTGTATGCATATATCCTGAGGCCAGATAATTTGTGCTCAGATACCAACATCACTTGCAACGACGACTTTGGTATCAGCATACAACGAGGATCTTTTTCATTCACGAGTGGAAAGTAAGTCTCTTATAACTGGTGCCATGGAACTTGACATATCATGGCATATAGGTGGAATCATGTCGCAATTGTTGCGCAACTTAACACACCAGGCCGAGCTAATGGCAATATTTTCTTGTAGTACGCTTCATTTCCCATCTTTTATTTGTCCACCATTCAATTTGGGAAATATAGCTATAGCAACAATTTAGTCTTACAACAAGAGAATCTGGAATTCCGACGCAACAATGTTGTGGATATTGGCGGCTTCTACTTGTCGTAAGTTGATGGATATTTTTCGTGATATTCTGACATGATGTGATCCCGGCCACACAGCACATTCTTTGGAGGTATTTTTTAATCTTTTGTGCTTATGACCTTCTAGGAGGCTGATAACTTCTTTGTTGTTACAGGTAGTGACGCTTCCTGGGCCACACCAGTTACGACGCACACCTACTACCGCAATATTCAGATGTGGGGCAGTAGTTCTGCTTCAACCCTTGACGGCCTGGCCATAAACAAGGCATTGGAGCGACATCGGATTATATCATGGGTTTGGTTGTTTTGTGTTGTCGCCATCACGCTGGCACCCTACGCGTAGTAGTGCTCATGCATGAAGCTGTGGACGTGGGTGATGGATTAATAATTATGACTTTGCCAGGCACAGAATTTAATTTACATGAACACGAACACTGCTGCATGCTTGTTATAACAACATTGCGTTCGCATCTGCCCCAGGTCTCAAAAACACGATCCTCCAACCGAAGTGTTCTACCACGGAGAATCGTAATTAATTTACTGGTACACGACAGGCCTGACCTAAGGGGGAACATAGGTTCCCTACTAGACTGAATTAGCGAAACACTTTGAAGGATCAATATTGACTATGGAGACCAAAATCACCCGATAATTGGAAACACAATTTAGACTTCGAAGCCTTACAGTGTAAGAAGGAACCATAAACACTATTAACTGCCTTGTACGACCTAAGAAGGTCAGAAGATTCCTTTGTCCAAGCCCGTTCATCGCCTCGCCGTGTCTTTCTGCAATGGTATTGACTGGTCTGATATAATTGGACCAGTTAATGACGAAATTGACGCCAAATATTACGTAAGAACCTCTTGATTGCTATCTTCATGGTTTTCTCCGGTGCCCTCGTATGTCTACGACCTCACAAGTCTCAGGCAGCTCATTTAACAGTATCGCCAGACCTTGACGGATCTGAACGACTTCATCACCCCATCCCAGGCATGCATCAAACCAGTCGAGCAAGTAAATGTTCCACCGAAATCCCAAGAACCAGGAGCCGCTTTAGTGAATGCTTCGTGTCATATAGTTGATGTCGTTTGGTCTCATGCATCGTTTGGTTTTCTCAGACAGAAATTCGTATCGATTCTACTGGATCATACTATGAAGTTTCTCCGGGCAAGCATTCACAGCGCAATGGGACAGGCAAGAAGTTGGAACAGGCCCAGATCAACCTCAATGACTGTTTGGCGTGTAGGTAAGTCGTTGCGCTGCATGGGATCATGGGTTCCAACTGATCCACATCCTGCACAAAGTGGTTGCATCACATCGGCGGAATCGGTCTTGATCACCTTGCAGTCCCACACAGAAGTCCTGAATTTTTTAGAATCAAACCCTGACCCGTCTTCTTCATCACACAAGGTCCCTGTGATGTCAATAGCGCCACAGTGTCTGGCCTCCCTTGCAGCCTCCCTGTCTGTCACCTCCAGTGCACCAATCAGCTTGCACCAAATTCTTCGCCGCGTCCAGGCCTTTTGTAAACAGGTTCTAGGATTCGAACGCGTGTACGACACTACCTTTGCGCGCCATATTGCGCTGCTTGAACATTCGCGGGAATTCTCGGCGAGGAGGCTTGGAGATGGAAAGCTACCGATGCTTGCGAGTGCTTGTCCAGGCTGGATCTGCTATGCAGAGAAGGCGCACTCCGAGATGCTGCCGTTCATCGAAAGAACAAGGAGCCCGCAGCAAGTTATGGGACTGTTGGTGAAGTCTTGGATGGGTCAGAAATGGGGAAAACGGTGGGTCATTGTTGTTAACGATTGTTAGGCCCCTTTAACCATACTCCTTAGGCCAGACCAGATTTACCACGTAACTGTGATGCCTTGTTACGACAAGAAGCTTGAAGCTTCACGTCAGGACTTTTATAACGACGTGTACTCCACACGGGACGTCGATTGCGTCATCACAACTGGTGAATTGGAGCTTATGATGCACGAAAAAGGCTGGGATCTGTCAGTGCCGGTCAACGCTGAAGATGCCTCAATGCCCTTCGTATTTCACATGGAGCACGCTGATCTGCCAGAACTTGTCTCGCATCCGGGGACAAGCTCTGGGTCGTACCTGCACTGCTTGATCTCCGGGTTGATCGCTGCTTCTCTCGAACCCCTTGATCTCGTTGTGCGGACCGTACGGACAACCGATTATCAAGAATACATGCTGTGCAAGCAGAGTACGGCAGAGGTCGTGTTCAAGGGAGCAAAGTGTTATGGCTTTCGGAATTTGCAGAATGTGGTAAGGAAGGTGGGGAGGGAGGCGGGGGTACAGATTGGCAAAGGTGCCGCGGGAAGGGCAATCGGAGGGCTACGTGCCAGAGGGAGAAAGACGGGTGGCACTGCCGTGAATGGAGTAGAGGTGGAGAAGGGGTATGATTATGTTGAGGTGATGGCGTGCCCTGGGGGTTGTGTGAATGGTGGTGGGCAACTTCGGCCACCGGCGCGGACTCTTTTTAAGGAGGTAGACGTTGAAGGTTACACAAGGAATTGGGAAGAGAGCGGGGTGCAAATGGGAGGGGTAAATGGAGAAGGCGAAGTTGTTACGGAGGTTCAGCAAAATCCGGCGTGGGGGGATAAGGCGTGGACAACAAGGGTCGAGGAAGCTTATTGGCATTGTTGGCCGCCATCGCAGATGTCGCAAGCGGTGACTGATGACTTGAACACAGAAGCTGACCGTTTAGCGATGCGGATCTTGGTGGATCTATGTAGACCTAAGGAAGGGTACGAAATCCTAAATTGGATGGCGACTATGGATGGGGATGCAGAGGCTCGTCGAAGGACTTATTTTCGGACACAGTTCCATGTCATACAGAGCGAGGCCACGGGATTGGCGGTCAAGTGGTGATATTAAAAAGACAATATACAGTATCAGATAGATATTACATTAATTGTTATGGAGTTATTAGGTACGACGAGTCGAGGTAACACATCGCGGCAAAGAGACGAGAACGAAGCGGAAGATGGAAAATTGATCGGTCCAAGGCGCGGGGACGTGGAAGTTAATTCATCGGTTTACCCCAACTTTAGGATGTGGTCTTGAGCCGGGGCCTCTGAGCCAGTATTCGCAAGCCTCACAGTAGTTGATACTGTAGAGCGTTACAGTCTCTTTCGCGTCTGGACCTAGGTACTGTTTTCGGTGCATGTCAGCGGGCTCTACCCAAGTCCAAAGCCATGAAAATAATGGCGTACTCGTTCACAAATGGGACAGTGTGGGCACCTCGTAGCGTGGCGAACGGAATTCATGCAGAATTCGCTGTTACAGTCAATCTTTCTGACTTGCTTGGTCTTTGGAGGATGTCAATATGGACTCATTGTCATGTCGGCTGAATTGGCATACGCTCTGATAATGCTGCCGGAAATGTCAGACAACGCACGGTGCATAGAGATGAACATCGCTTACCCCGCAGCCGAACTTGGTTCCTTCACTACAGAATGAGTCAGCTGAAAAGTTGGTGTGACAAGAGAAAACGCACGTTTCGAGATTGCACATTGCGTCCGAATTGACAGGGGGTGGCTTGCTGGTGTTGCGTTAGAATGGTCGAGCGTAAGTAAAATGGGAGGTGCTCACTGTGTCGAGAAAGATGCGGGTAAAATGACAAGGAAAATTGGAAGGTCCGATTAGGCTTTATAGAAACGATGACGATGGATAGGAATAATTGGATATGGAAAGAGAGGATATTGAGTTTGGTTGCTGTTTGATGGAGTGGGAGTTACGGTCACAAGACCCAAAGGGCCGATCCCAGTGATGATACTGATACTGATACTATAAGAACCACTCACTCGACAACGCAGTTCAGGGCAGCGGTGACTGCAGGGAGCACAGGGAAGATGGACGGTCGCTGATGTGGTAAGAAGATGGCACAGCTCGCCAGTGCCACCTATCGGACATTGGCACGTTGTGACCGTTAAGGTTTGTGCCAAGTCCCGCTGCTCAATCTCAGTAATCGCTATCAGGTCCGTCGCCAAAAATCTGACTGGATCCAGAGAAAATGCCGAGCCACTGCACCGGTTATCTGCACCACTGGGCCAGTACTATTGGTGCTGTGCTGTGATTGTGAACCACCGATTCAGAGCTTGGCTCTGTTTGTTCTGTGTTGTGCTCTGTTGATTAGGTTAGACATCCCTTTGCCGTATAGTTAATGTCGGCGTCCTCATCCTCATTGTCTGCCCCAACCACCCGCTCGCGGACCTTGTTATTTATATCATACCGAGACTCACGTACCCGCTCGACCCGCTTAGCTCGAACCAACCTTTACGACGAAGCATACCCTGCCGATGATGAACACCAAGGCCTCATAAATGGCAGCTCCAGACATGTCTCAATAGACGTTGACTTGCCTCCGAGATGGTGACCACCGTGTTGGATCCTGTTCTTTTGGTGTCTCATGTCGTTCCAGGGTCGACCTTTCTGACCAAGTTGAGGATATTCTTGTCGGTGCTCAAACGAAGAGTATGTCCTATCCTCCCGCGTGACCAAATTTCGCGGGTCAATTTACCAATGCATTTCAAAGTCACGACGTTGGAACGACTGCACGCAAAACACGTTTTACCCGGATTCGCAGACCGGACTGCCGAAGAGAGAGAGATTGAAGCGGTAACGTCCGATATTACCAAAGTGAACTAGGCCTGGTTTCGTACCGCGTTTGCCGTCCCCAGATACTTACGCTTCCTTATGTGGCAGGACTTCCGGCAGTGTCAGAGTTTGATCGTGAGGATAGGATCGGTGTCAGCACATTCCTTCCCTCCTTCGTCCACTCCGGATCAAAAATCACGGCATGATACTTTAGCAGCGAAAAATGTGCAACGAGGCCTTGCCGCCAAGCTTCAAGACCTGAGCGCTACACTTCGAAAAAAGCAGCGTATTTACATGGAGAGTATGTCTTCCGGCAATTGTCATTTGATTATAATACGTCATGGAACTCACTCCTCATGTTCAGAGCTGCAAGGTCATGCGATCAAGAATCAAGATTTGTTAATAGCTTCAGGAACCATATCGCTCAAAGGTACTGAAGGCATGTCGGCTGTCGATGACGATGTTGAGGCTGCCGTACGTACTACACCTATATCACAGCATTTCCACCACCTCACCTCACGCTGTGCAGTCACGAAGTCAGGCTTTGACACAGGACTTGTTGGAGCCAGACCTTCGAACTCGAGATCGTGAACTGACGGACATTGCAAAATCGATTGCCTCCTTAGCCGAGCTTTTCAAGGACCTATCGGTTCTTGTCATTGACCAGGGTACACTTCTTGATAGCGTGGAATATAATATTGAACAGACTGCTGCACATGTCCAAGAAGCGGTAAAGGAGCTGAATGTCGCCATGCGGTGGGATACTTTTCAATATTGATTGTGCCGACTTGACTTGATTTTGACATCTCCATCCGTTTGCACCCCACAGCTCCCAAAAGAACACCGGACGACGGAAATGCATATTTCTTCTTCTGCTTATCATATTCGGGCTGATCATTGTGCTTATCTTTAAACCGAAACGACACTCCACGTCGCCACCATCCCCATCATCGTCGGATTCTTTTCACCTTATGCACAGACGGACTACGTAACACCACTATGGAATGTATGGCCTATAGCAATAATAAAGTTACATATGATACACAGGGATAACAGGGAAATCAATGATGGCCACAGAAAATCTAACATCGTCAGTTCATTCAGAATATATGGCAATGCTAACAATTCCATACCACAGTTGTTGGAGAACTTCACATTTGACATGAATTATTTGACAACTTGACTCCAGCGAAGGCAAGCAACAGGATTTCATCCCACCTTTGATGTTGCTGTTGCTGGTATACTTGCTGCTCTTTTGGCCCTTGCTAACTTATGGACTGTGAGGTTTTCCTGACCAGAGCAAAATTACTCGGGTGTCTGATATCAGGTATGCACATCAGCAAAACAGCCGTCAACGATACAGGTCTGCCACGTGCTGTGCAGACGTCTATAGAGTCATAGTGTCATAGAGTACTTCTTTGTATGTCTAAATCTATATAGTGCCCCGCAACATCTATGCAAGTCTATGCAGTCCGCTGTCTCACCTGTATAGACCTGTATAGACCTGTCACCTATCTGTATAGCACTACATAACTGCATCCAGAATGCAACAACACCACTTATTTTATATTTTATATTCCAATATTTTCATCATCATATAAAAGAAAAGCAAAAACAATTATATTGATCTCCTATAGGATAAACACCTACATGATCACGACGGCGTGGGTTAGTATATAATAATTAAAACTCTCCCGTCATCATTTCCATCTTGTCAATCTCCGTCGTCGTCATCGTCATCGTCGTCGTCGTCGTCGTCGTCGTCGTCGTCATCTCCGTCTGTCGTCCTCACCATGGTTGTCCCATTCCATTCCTGTCCCCATCGTGTTCGCCGTCTTCGTCATTCCTGTCGTCTTCGTGATCTCTGTCTTCCTCATCCCCATTCCCGTCCTTGCGGTTACAGTTGCGGACCCATTGTTTGCCTCCTTGGTGCTGGCCGGCAAGGGCAGCAGGATGTGCCAGTAGTCAGTAGATGATATTATATGAATGTAAAAAAACTCACACCACCCATGCCCGCTGCGACTCTCGTCGACTTGCGCCGTTGTCCTTCATCGTCGGGCCCGTCTTGGTCATTGCGCTGCACTAGATTGAGCCAGCATGGGCTGGCGGGCATTTGGATGCGCGGCGTTGTTGGTTGGCAGGGCGCCGGCACTGTGAAACAACATGTGTAAGTAAAAACAGAAGTAAAAACTAAAAATCAAACCATCTTTGCAGCAGGTGGTGCACCAACCACCGAGTTCGATGCCAGCAGGTGAAATTGTTCGCGTTTTGCTGCTGATCTGTATGGAAACAGGGTGACCGCCCTCTCGGCCTACAATCAACAGCAAAATATCAGTGTGTCGTTGCAAGAGAATGAGGAGGCAGACTTACCCATGAGATAAGTTGCTGCCTTTGCTCAGCCATTCGAGTATCCCTTGAACGCTCCGTTGGGAGCGCATGGAGGACCTTGCCATTCTTGTCGGGGATGCCGTGGCCAAGAAGGGCCTCACGGCGCCAAGTCGACTGCTTGCTTTGAGATTTTTAACACCGGGCCTTGGCCCTTTATGCGCCCGGCGTGCACCGGGAATTAAACTACATGCAAGTGCGGGTGAGCTTGATGGAAAGCATAGATGTCACTCGATTGAGAAAAATGCACCTGTCCCATTCATTTCGGTCAGCGCTGAAGGCCTGCAGGCGCTGCTGCAGGGTGACTACATTTCCCGAGATCGGGAGCTTGAAGTCACTGCGTCCGGGTCCAGATCGTCAAAGTCCAGACTAGCCATGGCCTCCGCCAACTTGACTGTGCTCTCCAGTGCCATCATCCCCCGACTCATGGTATTGTCGTCGTCGTCGGGGTACTGCGACTTGTCGTCGTCATCATCGCGATCGAACGAGTAGCCCATGTACGAGTTGCGTCCGAGCGGGTCGTCCTCGATGATAGCGGGGCCGCGGGGCTTCTCAGCCACCAGCCCCACATTTTGTTTCTGCCTCGCTTGGGCGCTAAAGTCCGAGAACCGATCCAGAACGTCCCGCATCTCTTTGTCATCATGCACACTCCCGCCATTGCCATTGCCATCCTCCTCGTGCAATCCACGGGACCTCCAAACATGGGGGCGGCTATTGTCACTCTGTGGCACACTCAAGGTATGTTCTCCAGCACTGTCGGTATGGTACAGGTCTTGATACCGCTTCATGTGCAGGCGCGTTTCGAGGTCTTCGGGGCTCACACCAACACTCTGCTGGTGTAGCGGAAAAGAAGACAACACCGCAGGGGCAAGGAGCGGACGTGTTGGGAAGGGTAATTCGCGGCCCCGTAAACTGGGGGCTCTAGACACGGTTGTAGTGGAGGGCGGTGAGGGATCATTTTTTTGAATTAGGGGTAGGGACGGCTTCCTGGTAGGTGTGAGAGGGAATGGCGAGGCGATATTTAGCTGACAGGAGGGAAACGATGGCGGGCGTCTTTGTGATAGGGTGGTGGGCAAGTGCGTCCTCAGCGGGCTGGAACGTGACTGCGGCGATGCAGTTCTCAACGGTCTGGTAAACAATCCCGGTTCAAGATTTCTGGTCGGGCTGCTCTGGTTCGACAGCGGCGAGCGGCCTCGAGAAGGCTCCCTCGGTGTAAGTGGGGGCGGAAGGGGACCACTCGGGGGCGGACTGGGTGGAGGGAGATCATAGTACCCGAGAACAGACGGCCTGGGAGATGGGACTAGATAATCGGACGATGGGATGATCGTCCATGATGGCGATGGCGAGCGGTTCTGGGGAGCTGTGATGGCGGGTGCGATGGAAAGCGGATACGGGACGCGTCGCTGTGGAGATGGCGGCCGAGTCAGGGGGAGAGAGATTGTGGGCTTGGTGCCCATGCTCTCGGAGGTAGACGCCGTGTGGATTTCGCTGTGTCCGCTCGATGAGCCACTGGGGCAGGCACAGGCAGAGAAGCTTTGCTGCTGTCAATGCTGGTGACTGTCGTCGAGGGTGGCTGTCGAGTGGGGAGTCAGCGCTAGTCAGCCCTTGAAAGCGAGTAGGAAAATGAACTGTACCAAACACGGACAAATGCTGGACTTGAGAATAATTTCACCAACAAGATTTACTTAGTTGCGGCTATATAGTACGAAATACCTAGTGACTGTGTAGGACTAGGTAGGACTGCAAAACCCCCAAAGTACCTGTGTAGAAGGAGAGGTTGTCTATCCTCTGCTACATAGAGTGACAGGCATTATATCCAGATCTATACAACACTATACAAATCAGGGTTGTCTATAAGCGTCTATGGATTACTATAGTTTTGACAGGTATCTATATCACTCTATACCAAAACGACTGTTTTGCTGATGCAGCAAGGGACTCCAAAAGGTGTGCTCCATCACAATGCCTTGTTTGATCGGTTTCAGCGCAACGTCGCTTTGCGCTCTGAAACTCACCTTGGCATCGGTGATTCGGAAAATATTTGGTACACATGGTGGAACGGTACCGGGGTACTCAGAGGGTGCTCGGGGTGGATGGCAATGCTATGACATGGATGACTCTGGATAAGGCTGATTATCGGGGTCACTGGGTCGCTGAGAAGGGCGGGGTGGTCTCGTTTGGGGTAACAGAGTGCAACGGGGGGCTCTGGTATGTGGAATGTGGGTGCCACCATGCTGGGGGTTGGATGAGCATGTGTTGGGGTGGGGATCCATGGGAAACGGGGTCGCGGAATGCTGACGTGGGAGTTCACTGGGGTGTCCATAGAGTGGCTGCAGGGCTCGTTTGGGGTGACGAATGGGAATGGGGGGTTCTGGCCAGTGGAGCGAGTGTGTGGAGAGTTGAATGGGTCCATGTAGGGTGGGGGTGACAAGAAATGAGGGGTCTAACAGTGGTGATGTGGCAGATCCATGGGGTGACCAAAAGGTGTGGGGTGGTTTGTTTGAGATGACGAGGCATGATGGGGGTTCTGGCAGATGAGCCGAGGGTGCAGGGAGTCAAATGAGCATGGGTTGGGCTGGGGTACACGAAGAAACGGGGTTGAACAGTGATGATGTGGTGCAACCTGGATGGTGTAGTGATGGATAGGTTTGGTTCTGAACTGAGGTTCGGACCTGAACTGAACTGAACTGAACCTGAAATAGGGTTCAGGTTCAAGCTGAAGCCTGAACCGAACCTGAGGTTCAGTTCAAGGTTCAGGCAGGGGGGAAATTCTGTGAACCTGGTTTGAACCAGTTTGAACCAGAACCTAAACTTCAACAAATGTGATATAATTTTGCCTAATTTTTGGAAGAAACATGATCACTTTTGTCTTGTTGTAGCTAACAACTTCCTGTTAAATCCTGCCACTCTCCTTCAGGGGGTTTGAGCTCTGGATTTGTCAGGATAAGTTGGTATAAGTTGTATAATATCTGAGGATTATGCCAAGGTAAGCCTCAAGTACATATGATGTATTATATTATCATTATTTTTATGTACCACAGTTGCAACATTGAAGTTGATAAGCTTAATTTCTTTAACATGTTAGCTTTAAGTGATACAAATGTACAGTAATACATACAGTTTGCTCTAAAGGAACCTTTGTTCATGCTATATAACCACAAGGCATAAAATAAAGGCATTTATACTAAATAAAAATGTAATCTAGCCCTATGATACACTTACAGGTTTGGTTCAGGGTTCAGATCAGGGTGAACCTGAACTGAACCTGTTTGAACCTGAACCCAAGGTTCAGTTCAAGGTTCAGCATATTGACTGAACTGAACCTTAGGTTCGGTTCAAGGTTCGGATTTTTTTTTCCGGAACCGGACCGAACCGAACCTGTCCATCACTAGGACAGTGATGGGGGGTTCTTTTGGGCAGAATGTAAGCACCAGGTTGTTGAGCATGAACGTAGGGGCCGATGTGATGGCGAGTTCTGTTGTAGACCTGGATGAGGAATCTACTATGAAGGGTGATCAGCTAGAAAGTGATCAGAGGAATCAGTTTCTTTAGAGAGGTCTAGTCAATCCAACCTGAATCCAGGTGTTCCGGAATCAGAGGGAGAGTGTGGGGGAAAGGACAAAGGCAAGTATAAATGAGATGGGATGATAAGAGGTTTCTATATGCGTGTCTGGGTATCTGTATTTCTATACAGTTTGTAGTGTAAATGTGCTACTTTTATACTACTGTGAGGGATCCTGTGCTATGGTAACTATGTGCTACAAGTGAAGGCTGTAAGTGATAGGGGATGAGTGAAGAGGAGGATAGGAGGAGTGCTATGTACTAGGAGACGGGAAACGATGATATATGATATACAACTATATATGTACTGATTCCAGGTCGTTAGGGACATTGCATTGCGAGTAGGAACAATTCCGGAGGCAGAATCCGGAGTGGAATCGATAGCAATTGAGCGGAATTGAGCAGAATTGAGCAGAATTGATGATATAGGAATGGGAATGGATGGGAATGGTGTTAGTAGTGTATTGCACGGGTAACCCCCATGTACTTTTGGGGATACCCATACCCGTACCCATGAATACCTGTACCCATCACCGCGGGTACGGGTTTTGTGCCAGGTCTTTTTTTCCCTACCTGTACCCGTAGCGGGTAACCCACGGGTCTCACTCGCAACACCGGACATGCACACCCTTTGACCTCGTGACACTGGACATGTGTCAATTGACGCACGCCATGTGAGCACGAGGTGGAATGGGTGTGGGTGCGGGCCTGGTGCAGTGGAGTTGGTGGGTGGGCACAAAGCCAGGTGATGCGTCATTGGACGTGTGGGCCAGTGGATGCGTGGGCTGGTGGACGCGAGGTGAACGGGGGTGGTGGGCACAAAGCCAGCTGATGTGTCATTGGACATGTGGGCCGGTGGACGCATGGGCTGGTGGACACAAGGTGAATGGGGGTGGTTGTCTTTGGGCACTCTGGCTCATTGCCGACCGGTATGTGGGGGGCCTGGGATGAGTCTTGAGTCCCGTCATCTTTCTTGGTGCCTATCACCTCGTGAACGATGTCGACGTGTCAGGGCGTGTTTGCGAGGTATGGAATTAGTCAATGTCAATGTAGGTAGAATCTAGATACGTACCAGGGCCAGTAGGTGGGCACACCACCCTCCCGGCCATGCTCTCCATTGCCGTTGTCATGGTCTTCGTCACCGTGGTCTTCTATTTTGTTGTCGTGGTCGTTGTGGTTGGATTGTTGCGGTTGCGGTTGAACCCGACGCATGATTTGTGTGTCTGAATGTCACGGGTTACCCATCGTGGGTACGGGTAATCGCATGGGTACAAATTGCTGTACCCATACCCGCACCTGTGGCTGAACCCGTGGCAATACCCACGGGTTTACCCATACCTGTGCAATACACTAGGTGTCAGATATGAAGGAGATACAGATCCACACAATCTGGAGCCTCTACATCTGGTCAGGACTCAGATTGAGACCATCCCTGGTCGATCCAAACAGTGACAAAGATCCCAGGGTTGTGGGAAGAAATGTGTGGAAGTGATGTTGAAAATGGGTGGAAATGGGGGTATAATGTGAATGGAGTCGAAGCTGGCAAGTATCGAAGTGTCGGTGTAAAGGCGAGGTCAGGGTGGCTGCGGAATAATAATCCTAAGCCTGTGGGGGTCAGCGTAGAAGTGACTAGGAATAGTCTAACAAGCTTCAGTAAAATGATAGGATATAAATGGTAAGAAGCCGCCGAGTAAACTACTGAAATCTATCGAGACCGGTCAAAGCCGACGAAGCCGACGATGTCGGGTACGGCGGGTCGGGTGTCGGGTGACGAGGGACGTAGAGATAAAGGCGGTAGAACGACGGGGAGAGCGTCGAGGAATCCGACGAGCAATGTGTGCGATGGATTTTACTGAGAGACTAATTCTCAGAGAGAGGAAACGGGGGAACTGGTTTCTTATTTTGAGACGGCGCTTGGGCACCGTTTTTATACTACAAATTTCTGTACCTAGATTTGGACGAGAGTCCTCGGCCGATGAGAGGAAACAAAGGAGAATAAAAATGGGGAAGTAGGAAGAGCGTTGCGAGGCGACGATGACAGGGAAAATGGGTGGAAGATATAAAAAACCGTAAAAGATGCAATATACTTTACTATATCCCCATAAGGGAGACGCTAGGCGTGAATAAGGCAAGTCCGATGTCGGGATCCCAGTCCGATGAGATCTATCTTTGATATTTGAAGTTCCGTGAGTTTACGAGATAGACCGACCAGGTACGTGAGTGGCCGTGCTAGTCGGTATGCATCGGGTTGCGTCGGGTTATGTCGGGTTCGAGCGTAGATTGCTAGAGACGTTGGGTTCGAGCGGATTTGCTAGATATCGATGTTACGGCCTCAGAGGGTCGAGGACCCTCTACATCTCCTTGGGTCTTCTAATAGAGACCATCCGTGGTCGAGAATATGGGGTCTCCAAATGCAGGTCGCGAATGTGGCCAATCACGTGAGCGGCCAAACAACGGCAAAGTAAAAAAAAATAAAAAAAATCTCGTTGTTGATCCGACCTTTCCTCTACACCATCACACGCCCACAATGTCTCAAATCTACGACAATTTCCTCGCCTTCGTTGAAAGCATCGAACCCGATGTCCGGGCGGACTACGAAGAGGCTGTCAACGCGGTCACCGTGTTTCACAGCGACGATCTCGTAACGATGGTGGACGGCAACGAGGGGATGGCCCAACAATGGTTACACGGCCGCAAGAAAGCGCTGGTGAGTTTCCCGATTGATCACGCGTGTCCTAAGATAGCTCATGTCGTCCCGCTAGCATGCTTATAATGGAATCGTCGCGGAACTCCGAGCTGGTGGTACAAGGCCAGTAACGCCACTGTTATGGGCCGACCACCAATCGTACGCCAATGATGTCGAAGAGTGGCTGAAAGAAGTGGCGGACTGAGAGAGGCAGGAAAAGGAAGAAGCTAGACAGCGGGCGGATGAAGAAGCAGCTACGCGGGAAGAGGAGGCCAGATGGATGGCAGAGGCAAATGCACGAGCGGAGGCAGAGAAAAGGCGAAAGGCGGCAGAGGAAAGGCGGGAGTGGCTTAGAATAGAACAACACGAGCAGCACTGGAATCAAGAAGTGGACTGGGTTGAAAGGGATGGAGCCGCGTATCGGCGGCGGCTCAGCGAAGAACGGCGAGCTGAAGCAAACGCATCAGTCGCGGGTGAACCAAGGACTGAGTCGATTCCGGAAGGCGAAGCCGCAGTTGAGACAGAGGAAGGCCCCGTCGACCTGGCACCAGAGACACCGGCCGATGTAGAAGACGTAGATACGCCGGGCATAGAGACCGGAGACCTAGCTGGTACGACGGTGAGTTCCTGTGTCGGTTCATTTGTTCTTTAGTCACTGATCCTGGTAACAGTTCACCGGGCCGTTTCCCCTACAACCCTGCACCAACTGCGTCAAGGCGCAAGAGGCGTGTCGAGGCGTCACAGGCTACGTGTGCAAACGATGCCGGAGGCTGAAGAAAAGATGTACTAACGCTACACACCGGACGGGCGGGGGTTGGCGCAAGGTGGATACCAGAAAGGGCAAAGAGGTCGCGGTCGGCACGAGGAAGCCATTGTCGTTCACGACAAAGCCCATCCGCAGTAGGCCTGCCTGGGCCTCAACGAGCAAACCGCGGGTCGAGGACGTGGAGTCGGTCGAGGACGATGACGAAGACGAGGAGGAGTCGGAGGAAGAGCGGCCGACGAAAAGGCTTAGGGCGGCCTCGGCAGCAAACCCGTTCATTTTGACGATGGAGAATTACGAGCAAGTGTCGGCGCGGCTAGCGGTCCTTACGGAGGAGCTGGGAGCCCTGGGCACCAACGTCAACTGTCACCTCGTCCACTTCGGTCAAGAGTTCCAGCGGCTTCGCGTTGATCTCGAACAGTCGACCTCAAGGTTGGCGATGTTGAAGCGGGATTACGAGACTGGCCGCCTTTAAGATAGACAAAAATAACGAGCCCGTTGTGTATATATAAAAAAATATCGTGTACATAAAAGACATGTCAGCTTGTTCACCCAGCTAAGGAAAGCCGATCGGCTCCCGAAGACATAGGACTATTTGCATCATTCATCATATCGTTAGAAAACTAAGAGGAACTAAATAAAATGGGGGTATAACGTGGACAGAATATAAATGAAATGCTTAATCGTCGTCGGGTGAGGAGTCTATAGAGGGCGGGTACGTCGGATCATCAAGATCGTTTGAATCGGTATCATCGGCATCAGGGTATTGTAAGAAGTCGTCCAACGGTATTGATATTTTTGAGCGGGCATGGTAGGGTACGACTCGGAAAGCGGCAAATCGAGATTTAGAAACCGCACCGTCGAGTTCGGCGAGTATGTAGGATCCGCCTTCTGTTTTCCTGACGACAACCATGGGTCCAAAGTACCGCGGTTTTGCTTTACGATCGAGAGACATTTCGATACGTGAATTTCGGATGAGAACGAGGTTACCGGGTTCGAAGTCGTAAACTTTGATCGTGTTGGCGTATTTCTGCTTGAATTGCCGGGCGGACGCGAGCCGAGATTTGGTAAGCTTTTCTTTGACCCGATCGAGGTCGGCTTCTCGTTTACGAAGTTGTCGGGCGCGGATGACTATGAGGTCGGTCGTAGACATCGTATCTTGCATCGGAACCATGTACGTAGCTTCGGCAAAATCGAATGGAAAAAGTGGTTCTACTCCATGTGCGATGTAGTAGGACGAGTATCCGAGGCTTTTGTGTGTCGTGACCCGTTCAGCCCAAAATACGGAGTGGGTTACGGTGTGCCATTTCTTTTCATCTCCGTCACAACTTTTCATAATGGCCTCCCGGACATCTAGGTGGCGACGCTCAACGGGTCTGTTTGCTTGTGAGTTATAGGGCGAAATGCGGATGTGGCAGATACGTAGCGGGAGGCGAGATAGTCGAGCGCTTCTACAAACGGCTTGCCGTTGTCAGTGACGATTTCTTCGAGAGCGCCCCAACGGCATAAGATGTCTTCGAACAAGAACGTGCCGATGGTGGAGCCGGTCTCACGGCGTAACATGCGGAACTCAGGGTAGGCGGACAGGGAGCAACGGGCTTGGACGATGTATCGATAGCCGCCGGATCGTGGCATAAACATTGTGTCGACATACGCTTTACGAAATAGTGAGGCCGGTGTAGCGACGGTGGGCGGAATGTGATGATAATGCATTTGCCGTACTTGGCACTGATGGCAAGACTGGACGTACCACTTAACGTCGTGCTCGAGGTGCGGCCACCAGAAACGATCGAGTAGCCGAGCGCGGATGGAGAATATACCTTTGTGGCCGAGAGAGTCGTGAGCGTCTTTGAGTAACTGAAGCCGGCGGTCGGGCGGTATGACGAGTTTGTGTTTTCCATGACGGTCTTTGCGCCAAAGCTTGTTATCGGTGATGAAGAATTCAAGGGCGTATCGTAAGAACAGACGGTATTCTTCGTCAGTGAGGTTCGTGGGTCGGGTTAGATCTCGTAACCAAGTCTCAACGAGAGCAAGACGAGCGTCGGCCGCGCGGGCTTTATCGGATTGCGGTATGTCAGAAACGGCTTCCTGATTTGTGTAGACGAGGACGGCGGGTAACTCGTGGAGTCGGTCGGCTGTGGCATGGCATCAGCTGCATACGGCAATCGGTATAGACGGTATGGGGACGGGTCGGTAGTTGACGACTTCCATAAAGAAACCGTAGGAGTGATCGAGCCAATCGTCGGAGTCGTTGATCTCCTCGGGGTCTTCTGCAGCACGGGGGCGTCGGGAGAGTCCGTCGGGTGCACCATGTGCGGAAGCGGGTACGTGAACGAGTCTAAAGTCAAATAAGAGCACGCCGGCTATCCATCGGTTGATTGTTGCATTGGGCTGAATGTTGGGGTTGTTGAGCATCCCTTTTATATACTTCGCGTCGACTTCAACAGTGAGGTTGCGGACGCCGATGATGAAGATTCAGTAGGCGCGGAGGGCCCTGAAGAGGCCGTAGAGTTCGAGCTTGGACTGGGAGTATCGGGCTTCGCGTTCATTCCACGATATTGAACCAAAGCGATTCGGATAACATTTTCCGTCAGCGCGGATTTGCATGAGAACGAAGCCGACTCCAAGGACGGATGAATCAACGGCGAGAATCACTTCCCATTCACGCGTGTAGTCGATAGCGCGCAGCGCTGGCGACGTAATGACGGCGTTTTTGAGGTAGTCGACGGCGGTCTCTTCTTCTTCACCAAATTCGAAGGGTATACCTTTGCGGGTAAGACGGACGAGGGGTCGGGAGTGGAGCGAGAAGTCCTTGATAAAAATACGCAAGACGCCGCAGATACCGAGAAAGGCGTGAACTTTGGTGAGGTTGGTTGGCAGTGGCCAATCGCGAATCTTCTGTACTTTGGAGTCGTCGGCTACTCTTCCTTCGTATGTGCATCGGTGGCCAACAACGATGACTGAGGGTCGACACAACTCGAGTTTTTTGCCATTGAAGGTACCGCCGACATAGCGGAAACGCTGGATGACGCGGTTGACACCTTGGAAGTGCTCCCAAATGAAACGTCGAATTGCCGGGTTCTCGGGTATAGTCTCGTAGGTGCCGTCGGGTTGCTCGTAGTGGGTTGGAGGCCCTTTGACGGGAATATCGTCCATATACGGAACGGCAAGATGAGGGATTTCGTCACGGAGGATGTACGTGGAGTCACCGTGTAGGATCTGCGGGGAATTTGTGTATCCCATAGCAATCCGCGTAAGTCGAAGCGTTCCGAGTGGAGACTGAAAGGTCATATAGTCCCGAGACGAGGGGTGGACGAGGCGTTGGTCGAAAGAGACGAAGAGGTCGAAGGAAGCGTAGCAAGAGTGGCCGCCAAAGGCCTCGGCCAAGTGCTCTGTCATGGGCGGTACGGCGGGATCGCGGATAGTGACGGCGTTAAGCGGCTGTAGATCGTGGACGATTCAAAGAGACTTCCCGTCCTTTTTCAAAACGCAGAACCAGCGGGAGCGGTATGACGAATTCAAGGGTTCATAGGTACCGGCGTTAATTTTGTCTTTGATGATGCCGATGACTTCGTTAAGGATGCCGGGTGGGATTGGGATATTGCGATGGACCCACGGGTCGTGCGGTACGGTGGGAATGTGGATCGGTGGGAAGTAGTCCGTATTGAACTGGCCCTTCTCGGATTCGTTCCAGGCGAAGGCGGCTTCTTGCGTTTTGATGATATGGTGGCCGAGTTTTTCTTCCTCAGGCCAAAGGAATCCATCCGGGTTCATCGGCATCGCGTCGTGTCGTTCCTGGGTATAGTGGGTGCCGGGTGTAAAGTTGGGTGGGTGAGTCGGGAGCGTGGGTAAATCGGCTAGTGGGTCGCTGGTGATCTCGCGTATGATGCGGTATTCGTTGGGGAGAGTGGTAGAAATTGGGCGGATATGATCGGCTACCTTCTTATACTTTTTCTTGGTAACGACTCCTTTTAGGTCCCTGGTAGGGGGGGTGGTATACGAGATATAAGTAGCGTGTTCAGTAGAGGCTTTGTTACAAATATTCGAAGAAGAAATAGGTGATGCAGGAGCGGAGACGGAACAAGACGAAGGAAGGGTATCGGTAGTACGTAGCTGATTTTGTACATCGGTCAACAATGAAATGTACTGGGCGGCAGTCTGAGGCTGAGACGAAGAGAAATCTAAATCGATAGAAAAACATAAGTCCTCTTCTAGGGGAAACGGCAAAAGGGAAGCATAGTTCGTGGTATAGGTGTGGTCGCTTTCGAGTGGTGGCTTCTCATCTCCCGGTGCGTCCTTCCCGAGAGGTTTCTCTGGGTCCTCGACTTCTAAAAATCCGGCTTTCCGGTGTCGGACCGCTCTCGTCGGTTCTTTTGGTTGTGCTCGATGGTGGGCAAGGTGACGACGGCGCCGGTGTTTGGATCCGTGATCGTGACTTGTTGTTCTCCGTTTTTATAATCCTTCGTAAGGGCCTCGGAAAGCGTGAAGAACGGGCGGCCAATGAGGATCTCATAGGGGGCATCGTCGACGACTTGGACTTGGAGGAAAAGATCGACGTCGCCAAAAGTGAATTTTAGGTTGGCGATCCGGCCGAGGGTGTCGTTGTCGCTTTTATTTGCCGACTGCATCCGCATCTTCATATTTTGGAGGCCGTAACCGAGTTTCTCCCAAATATCGCGTCGCATGCCGATGATCATGGAACCGTTGTCGAGGACGCACTCGAATACGAATTTTCCGTTGATAAGCGGGTAGACCGCACGGAGAGGGACTGAGTCGCGGCCGACGACGAGCGGGACGTTTTCCTGACAGTGTTGACAGGCGCGAGTGGGGATTTCGGGTGCGTGAAAATGGAAGACCTCGACGTTGTTACTCTCGGCGGTGACCTTTTTCGACGTAGTGAGGTCCTTCATGTGACGGCGGGCGTTGGACGACATGGCTAAAAGTTCTCGTTGTGAAATGCAGACTTGAGAATCGAGCGCGCGGTTGATGACGGATTTGGCGATACCGGGATCTTCGATGGGGGCTTGGTAGCGGTACTGGGGGTGCGATGCGGGAAGGTTCTGGGGAGTGCGCGGCACGAAGGCGGTCGGCTCGGTCGGCCGCGTGTTCGAAGGTGGAACGATGGTGATCGGGTGCTCGTTGACAGGTCTGGTAGACGTTTTCTCGGCGGGTTTCGCGGCGGGGACGGACGTGGAAGTGGCGGGTGGATTGGGATACGTCTCTCTAGACTTGCCTTTCGCTTTAGAGGGGATCTCTACGCCGTCAAATCTAACCCGTTTACGAAGCCGCTGCACTTCGGCTTCCAGAACCTTGATTTGTTCGTTGTCGTCGTCGATGTCGGACGTCGTGGACTGAAAGATGTCAGCGTACTCGGTGGTGACCTCTGGTTCGTAGGTGGGTACTTCGACGGCGGAGACAAAGTTAGCTTTGACATGAGGCGGCGGGTCGCGTTGGAACGGTTCTGTGGGGTTGCGGGCAGGGGGAGCGCGGTTGCCGGGGTTCTGTGCGTGCCACGCGTCGAAGCGTTCCCTCATATTTTTGCCGACAATAGCCTTTGGAAGATACATTCCGTTAGGCAACACGATGCGGCCGTGCTCGTTCTTGCGGCATATTCCGTCTCGAGTGTACTGCTCGCAGATGGGACAATCGCGTATATGATGGAACGGGTCGTCGCAAAAGAGGCAGTTGAAGTTGGTGAAACCCTGTCCTGCGGTGGTCGGCTCAGCCCTATTTGCACACGGCTTTGGGGGGTTGTTGCGTTCGGTGAGGGCTTGCATGAGGACAGCGAGTTGTTGCGAAACGAGACGAAATAGGTCGGATACGTTAGGTTCGACCGGTTCCGCTTTAGGAATGACTGGGTCATAGCGAGCGGGTGGCGGGTAGCGGGTGGCGGGTTCTATTGGAGTCGAGTACTGGATGGCGGCAGGCGACGTTGACGATAGACGAGAGACGGTGGACGGTTCAGCCGCGGTTCCGGCCAGTAGGAAGTGGGCGCAATTGTGGAAGTCCTGGAAGTTGTAAGGGTCGCTATGGAAATGGTTCGGTTTTTGGTACTGCAGACGGGTTTTGATGTCCTTTTTAAGCTCGACATGGAAGCCGTTCTCGTACGCGATGTTGCATTCTCGGGGAGAGATCCGACCCTTGTCTAGAAGAAACCCTGAGATCCGGATGAACTCGCGGTAATATTCGCCAAGTTCAGCGTGGGTACGGATACCGTAAGCGGTTTGGGTGTGCGTAAGACGGTCGAGATCCGCCATAGTGTACCGGTGATCGTCTTCCGTGCCCGGGTATAGCACGAGTACGCTCCTTTTGAATGCGGCATAATCGACGCCGGTCGCACTAGGTAAACTGGCCCATAGCTCGTAGTCGCTAAGCGACGCGTAGTGCAGACTATGCTTAATGCGTCCTGCGTCGTTGAGAGCGGCATCGGCAGCAAGTATCTCGACTTCTTCGAAGAAGCGGTTTAAATTGAGCGGGTTCCCGTCGAAGGTCGGGGCCGTGGAGTGACCGCGAGCGGGCATTTGTCATGGAGTAACATGGGGAGCGGTAACGTGGGGAGCGGTCGAAGATCCAGAGGTCGAAGTCATTGTGGGTGGAAGGAGCTGAGATGTCGATGAAGCGGTTGTCGGGTGTACGATGAGCGGGTCGGGTAACGTGGACGATGACGGCGTGGACGAAGACGAAGACAGGGACGATGACGATGACGGAGTTTTCAATGTCGAGAGCGAAGACGTGGACGGGGGTTCTAACGAGGTCGAAGTCGGGGACGTAGGCGATGCGGGTGTCGAACTGAGATCGGATGAGTCGGGTGTAATGGTAATTATCGGTATATCGACCGATTCGAGACTGTCGGATGAAAGATATAGGGGGGTGTTTGACCCTGAGACGAGCGGGAGGTTGTTATGTCGAGCGAGGTGGTCGGGTACTAGCTGGAAGAAGTCGTCGTCGATTGTCGGGTCGAAGGCGGCTAAAGAGAGTTCTTGTTGAAGAGTTCTTCGAGGAAGATCTCAAAGACGATGGTCAGAGGGAGGGATACGGGAAGAGGAAGCTATGGTGGTGCTAGACTATCCCTCGCGGTGGGCTCCAGATGTAAAGGCGAGGTCGGGGTGGCTGCGGAATAATAATCCTAAGCCTGTGGGGGTCAGCGTAGAAGTGACTAGGAATAGTCTAACAAGCTTCAGTAAAATGATAGGATATAAATGGTAAGAAGCCGCCGAATAAACTACTGAAATCTATCAAGACCGGTCGAAGCCGACGAAGCCGACGATGTCAGGTACGGCGGGTCGGGTGTCGGGTGACGAGGGACGTAGAGATAAAGGCGGTAGAACGACGGGGAGAGCGTCGAGGAATCCGACGAGCAATGTGTGCGATGGATTTTACTGAGAGACTAATTCTCAGAGAGAGGAAACGGGGGAACTGGTTTCTTATTTTGAGACGGCGCTTGGGCACCGTTTTTATACTACAAATTTCTGTACCTAGATTTGGACGAGAGTCCTCGGCCGATGAGAGGAAACAAAGGAGAATAAAAATGGGGAAGTAGGAAGAGCGTTGCGAGGCGACGATGACAGGGAAAATGGGTGGAAGATATAAAAAACCGTAAAAGATGCAATATACTTTACTATATCCCCATAAGGGAGACGCTAGGCGTGAATAAGGCAAGTCCGATGTCGGGATCCCAGTCCGATGAGATCTATCTTTGATATTTGAAGTTCCGTGAGTTTACGAGATAGACCGACCAGGTACGTGAGTGGCCGTGCTAGTCAGTATGCATCGGGTTGCATCGGGTTACGTCGGGTTCGAGTGTAGATTGCTAGAGACGTCGGGTTCGAGCGGATTCGCTAGATATCGATGTTACAGCCTCAGAGGGTCGAGGACCCTCTACATCGGGAAGAGGTGATCCGGAGCTACCAAAATAGGGTGGGGTGAAACGGCTGGACAAAGAAATAACAGTCACGTGATGGTGGTAACAAATACAAACAAAAAATTTTCAATGTGACTCGACATTGACAACAACCTCAACAACTTCAACAATCTTTAACAAACCCAACAAATTCCAACTCCAACGCCAGATGTTGATGGAATACGACAACTTCCTCAGAAAACTCGATGCAGATACATGGAAAGACTTCGAGAACGCTGTGGCTGAGCTACTGGCAGTGGACATGGCTGGATTCGAGATTATACACGACGGATTTGAGGACAAGGCATGGCAATGGGTGGTGAGACAACGATGGGCCATGGTAAGAGATCCCGTTCTCGTAAACGGCATGAACTAACGATACCCGGCAGTGGAACTACAGGGGACTTACAACAGAAATCCAGGACGATGGAATTGATGTGATGGAACCGAAGGACTTCTTGATGGGTGGGGAAATGGTGGTTGAGGTCGAGGAATGGTTGCAGAATTGTGAGGAGTTCATGAAGCGGGAATGGGAAGAGGCGGTGTGTCAGGAAGTCGAGGAAGCATTATGGTTGCAGGAGGAAATGGAGGAGGAGGAAGCGAGGAGACAATGTGCCATGGAGGCAGCAGAGCTTGAGCAGAAATGGGCAGAGGATTTGTGTCAGTACAAGGAGGAGATAAATAGGAGGGCAGAGGTGGAGGCAGAAGCGAAGCGGATCGAGGAGGTGGAAAGGGCAAAGGCAGCAAAGGCAGAGGCAGCAAAAAGGGAGGCTGAAGCAGCCGTGGAAAGGAACTGGGAAGAGACCGGACAAACCAGCAAGCATGGAAATGAGGATGAGGATGAGGATGGCGACTGGGCTGAAGAACAACTACAGAAATACGAGAAGATCCAAGTGCTGAACACGATCAAAAACAAAAAGGCCAACCGGGACAAAAGGGTCAACTGTGACAATGAAACCAAGATGCAATATCATGCCTTGTCCTTGTTAGTACAATAGCAGGGATGACTTTTCAAACGCGAGCGACATGGGACCAAAGGGAAAGCTTCTGGGGGTAAGTAATATCTCACGGACTCGTATATCCATAGTGCCTAACTAATCCATAGTACATGCAGTCATTCTGGATCCAGCAATGCGATGCTTGCGTGACTGCCAATGCGGTTTGTTGCAGAATCGAGGGGTACACATGTGACTGATGCAAATGGTGGACACGGAGAGTGTCCTCGAGCTAATCGCTGGCTCGGAGGCTAAGACTAAATCTAAATCTCTACTGACTACTAAACAGGGCTATCTACTGGCTGGAACCGTGGGAAAGTCACGTGATCACTGGACAAGTGGCCACAATCCACTAGTCCAACGGCTGAAACAACACTGCAGGTTATCAACAAAGGGACCCGCCACTGGAACTGGCAAAGCGGAACAAAAAGGGAAGGCGAAGGTGGGAAGTCCAAAGAGAACATTCGTCGTGAAGAAGATTCCAAAGGCTGTGAAGAAGCTCAAGCTACAGGCCAGAGAGGCATCAACAAGCAAACGGAAGTTGACCAATGTCGAACCAGACATGGAATCAGAGCGGGACAATGGGAAATGAGGGAATCTGTTCAAACAGCTGCAGACTGGAGCCAGAATCAATGACCACGTGCAGGCTGTATGGGACATGGCCACAGAAACGCAATGGTAGATCTCGACCATCGCAGACAGTCTGTTGGAATACATCACGGAAGTCCATACACGACTAACCCATTGGACGATGGAGCTAAACCGATTGCATGCAAACCAGGCCCACATCTTCAGGCAACTCGATATGATCAGCACCAAGCTGGATGAAGTGAAGAGGAAGTAAAAGGGGAAATAGAAGGGGAAGTGAACGGAAAGGAAGTGGGACGAAACAAAGGACAATGTACATAAAAAGGGAATAGAGGAAATAATAAATTTATAGATAAAAAGGGGGAAACGAGGAGATAAGATAAATGGAATCCAGTGGTCGAGGTGGAGGACGGGACCAGAATACAACGGAAATGAAATGGGACTGGAAAGGGGGGGAAACAAAGAAAACTAGAAACAGAAATGAAAATATAAATAAACGAGACTTGGGAATGGGAGCGGAAAGTGGAACGGAAGATGAAAACGCAAAAATAGGAGACAGAAACGAATCTATATCCCCACAAGAGTTTCTGAAAGAAGGTCAGAGGTGGAATGATAAGAGGGTCTCAGACAGAGAGCTTCTTGCAAAAATTCAAGCGAGGTGTCGAGGGGGCAGAGGTCCAATATATGGTGACAAAATAAGACGAAAGCGGAAATGATGAACAATATAAAATCAAGAAATGGAGTGCCAACACCAACACGATCCCATACAAGGGGTGTGCCGCATGATGGGTCTAAAAATGACAGGGTGCCCCAAGTGGGCGGAAACGACAAAGTGCCCCAAGTGGGTGAGGACGGAACTGAAGACAATATGGGACGGGAAATGACAAGGGGTGATGGGGACGGAGGGGGTAACGGATCTGGAATAGAATCAAGTATGGGATACTCAACCAATTTGGATGGAATCTCGATAGACTGGGAGGGGAGACAATATGGCGGCAATAACAGGGACGGAATGTCTATATCTAGAGAATCTGGAGCAAATGGGAGCAGGTCCAGCATGAGTTCATAGATGGAAACTGGAGTGGACGAAACCGGAGACAATGGGGATGAAATAGGAAATGGAATGGATAAATCAGGAATGGGCTGGAAGGCAAGATGGAATCGATGACCAGCATCAATAAATCAGGAAAGGGCTCAGATGGGGACAACACAGGACTGGACGACAAAACCTGTAAACAAATAACGGTCTCGATGGGCACTGGAGTGGATGGGGATGAGGAACACGATGACAGGGACGGACTGGAATGAACGTGGGGGATGGAATGAACAACAGTGGGCAGGATTGATGATGGGATCTGTTCCAGAGGTGAGATGACTGTGACAGGTACGGGAGCAGGACCGGAATTGGGACTGGAGATGGCAACGGGGGCTGCAGTGACAATGGATTCTGGAACGGAACCGGAACCGGAAAGTAAAAATAATGCGGTGTCATAGAAAATATCAACGGGGTATGGATCATTGTGGAAATGACTGGGAAGAAGGTAATGAAGTCACTCTTCAACACGTTGACGCAGGTCCAAGTCAAATCCGTTGGCAAAATATTCATTCCATTGCTTGTCTGATAAATGGCCGTTGTCGTATAGTGCTGCAGAAATGCATATGAAGTCCCGGAAATATTGTCCTAAGTCCATCTTGTTCTCTATACCATAAGCTGATTGTCATTTAACCACTTGATCAAGATCCACGATCGTATACCGAATACTGTCCATCGCACAAAGATAGAAGTCGGAAATGGCACGTCGGAAAGCAATGAAGTCCTTTGCTGAAGCGGCAGGAAGGGTGGACCAAAGTTTGTAATCATTGTTATTGAGGTACTGGAGTGTGTAGCGAATCTTCATAGCATCCGTGAGTCCACAGTTAGAGCCAAGCATGTCAATTTCATCAAAGAAGCGGGGAAGGTCGTGTTCGTCACCATGAAACATCGGGGCTGAACAATCACCTCGGAGAGGCATCAATCCATGCATGATATTGAGGAATTTTCAAATCAGGAAGTGAGTTGGGTCAGGGAGGTACGAGGAAGGGGTTGAAGTCATAAGTGGGACTGAGCAATTAGAGTTGGGAACAAAGGATAAACATCATGAAAGTCAAAGCCAACAGTGGGGGGGGTATGAAAAGACAAAAGAACTAGTTCCTCGTGGTGGGCTCTAGTTGTGACGGCAAGTTCTGTTGTAGACCTGATGAGGAATCTACTATGAAGGGTGATCAGCTAGAAAGTGATCAGAGGAATCAGTTTCTTTAGAGAGGTCTAGTCAATCCAACCTGAATCCAGGTGTTCCGGAATTAGAGGGAGAGTGTGGGGGAAAGGACAAAGGCAAGTATAAATGAGATGGGATGATAAGAGGTTTCTATATGCGTGTCTGGGTATCTGTATTTCTATATGGTTTGTAGTGTAAATGTGCTACTTTTATACTACTGTGAGGGATCCTGTGCTATGGTAACTATGTGCTACAAGTGAAGGCTGTAAGTGATAGGGGATGAGTGGAGAGGAGGATAGGAGGAGTGCTATGTACTAGGAGATGGGATATACAACTATATACATACTGATTCTGGGTTGTTAGGGACATTGCATTGTGAGTAGGAACAATTCCAGAGGCGGAATCTGGAGTGGAATCGATAGGAATGAGTGGAATCGAGTGGAATCGATGATATAGGAATGGGAATGGACAGGAATGGTGTCAGATATGAAGGGGATATGGATCCACACGATCCGGAGCCTCTACACCGAGATGGATACGTGTGGCACTGGGGAACACTAAAATATGGGGGTCAAAAGGTGGTGATGTGGCCTGGGGCTTTTGGGTGCTCAAAAAGGGTCAAGTCCACGTTTCTGGGTCAACAATGGTCGACATGGGGCCCTGGTGGACTGAGCAAGAGTGCCGGGGGTAACTCAAGTGTTGTACGGCCATGAATGAAGAGAAAATGTGTGGTTGTGCAGCGGTGGGTGGTGAGGCCGGAAAAAGTCATCTTGCAAGAAAAAATCGTAAGGAGTTGAAAACCAAGAGAAAAAGAGATGTGTGGGTCGAAAAGCACTCTCATCACCACGATGGAATGGTACCAGAGGTACCCTCGGGGTACTCAGAGGGTGCTTGGGGTGGATGGCGATGCTATGACATGGATGACTCTGGATAAGGCTGATCTACCACATCGGGAAGTGCTACTAACTAAGGCATGAGTCACGTGACCTACTACCACAATGGCAATTCAGATACAAAGCCAGAGCCCCTGGGAGGTGGAGAATAAAAATCTTTCCAGTCTGACCTGGGCTGGAACCTGATGGACAAAATGCTATTAAGATAGACCTCATCCACAAACAGTTACATCATGTGAAACAGCATGACAATGAAGTAAAACCTCTGTAGATAACTTTTGGCGATGTTTAAAAAAATGTGTTCCAGTGAAATGTTCAGAGAGTCGTTCTAGAGTGTTACTTTTCACCCCGATCTAACCCCTGCTTCCGACCCCATTTCTGACTCCGCATCCCAAAACAATGTCATAACCTGGGTCCAGAACATTATCGATGACAATCGATGATGGTATCCTAATCCATATGATTACCCTCATCACCCGATCACCGCCAACACGTCACACATGCTCATACAGGCACTCAATAATACCGCACAGCATAACCACCGGATCAGCTGTCTGTTGACACCAGACCTGCAACGCAGCCGTTGGCCACCACGTTGGCACCCCAAAATGCATAGACCACGAAGCATACCAAGATGCCATTCATCTCAGAGCTTATCCTCCTTGCAGCCACGCATGACGAAGAAGCCGACCCTAAAGTCGTTCATTAGTATATAATCATGGACATTCGTAGTCAGTAACCTTTAAGTTTAGTCTAGCTACTCTTCCCCGACCGCTACCAGAAACCCAGATTCCCCTTCCCTTTCCTTCTTTACCATTGTTTGTACTCGCTTTTTTATCTCAAACATCCTTGTTTGGTTTGTTGTTGCCGGAGTCCGCTATAAGAACAGCGATCCGTAACATAAAACTAAACTTTCTCTACTCTCTCGACATCAAACCAAGACATCCTGGAACCTCGGCAATACCGAACCCCAGACTCAGAGCAAGATGACAAGTATCACCTCGCACCCGAAACGTCAGATTCCTCTGACGACGATTTCAACGATTTCGTCGCAACACAGACCACCTTCCAATCCGCACCTTTCCCCTCGTCATCATTTTCTGCTCCAACAACTACTTCTCATCATAAAACTCCACCACGAACCAGAATGTCAGATGAAACATCCAGAGAAACCCATGAAACCCAAGACATCAATACCACTACAGCACCTGCAGCCCTGTCACCTCCGAAATCTCATATTGCTCCACCAGCTAAATACGATGGAAACAAAGAAGGATTCAAAACATTCTTCCGAGGAGCCTTCATCTACATCCGGGCCAACACGGCCACTTTTGACTCAGAAGAAAAACAGATCCTTTTTATCCTTTCGTACCTACAGGGAGGACTCGCCGGACGATGGGCAGATGAGTACATTGACATTGCCCTGCAGCACTCCCCCATCAACTTCGGAACCCTGGATAACTTCATCAAAGAATTCAGACGACACTTCGAGAAACCGGATCAGAAGAAAGACACATTGATGAAGTTGAATGACTTATGTCAGGGAAAGATGACAGCTGATGAGTTTTGGATTGAGTTTGATACTCTCCGATGCATTGCTGGACTTGGAGAAATTCTGAACAAGAGTTATCTCATTCAGCTCATCGAATTACACATGAACAAGCCCTTGATCGACCAAATCTATACAGGGATGACCATCCCAACTACTGTCGAAGAATGGCGAGAACAGACGGTCAAGCTTGACCAGCAATGGCGACGTCGTCAGGACCAGATACGGTCCATGAATGCAACGACAACGAAAACACGGTATAATCCCACCCCTGTCACAACAACAACTCCTCGCCCTCAAACATCGACACCTCATCCTCAGTCAGAATCCGTACCAATGGACGTTGACACTCAATGAACCCAACCGAGACAGCAAACATTTATACGGTTAACGGATGAACAATGACAAGAGTACATGACGAAAGGAATTTGCTTTAAATGCTGACAACCAGGACACGTTTCACGTAATTGCCCAGAACGACAAGGACAACAACAAGTCCGCTCCATGCAAACAATACCACAGACAATGAAACAACAAGAAGATGACGGCAAAGACACCCGAATCGCGGCATTGATGGATGAATTGACAGCATTAAAGTTGAAGCAAGAGGGTTTTTAAGGAAGCGACGTGAAGCGCAGGAGGCCACGATCACACGACTCGAGAATGATGTACTCGTATGTAAACAATTCAACAACGTATTCACCAAACTCAAAGTCCTCCGCAATGATCTGAAACAAACAATGAAACCAGAGCCGAAAGAGGAAAGTAACACGTGGCAAGATACCCATGTTACAGACGAAGAAGATAGAACAATTTCCCTGAAAGAGAAAAGAAAGACAATGATCGAGTCAGAATTCAATGCAATGGAAACGATCGTTGCTATTTGCTTGACTACAATGGGTTACGCCCTCGATCTTCTGCATGATTTCGATATCCATGAACAATGGACAGAAAAGATTTCACCAGGATTAGTCCTTTCACTCAATCGACAGCCAATTGATGAAGGAGTACAATGGCTGGTACAAAACATGCCACAAGATTCACCACAAGAACCACGGACATTGGAACCAATACGAGCTGTGACACAAAAAGATTCCGAACTTCGTATGGCGTTACTGGTCCATGGCTTCATTTCAGTCACACAAGATGGACGGCAATATCCCATGACAAGTTTGATTGATTGTGGTTGTACCATTTGTGCCATCGATGTCGGTTATGTCAAAGCACATAACATCCCGACGAAACCATACTTGAACCCATTCAATTCATATATGAGTGATGGAACACAACCGAAAACGGGACAAATCACAGAATATTGCGAGTTGCAAATGCGTCTCGGCGACCATCAAGAATTACTTCGTTTCGCAGTAACAACATTGGCAAAAATGGATATTTTCCTTTGATATGATTGGCTCAAAAAACATAACCCAGAAATTGATTGGCACGAAAACGAGATCAAGTTCTCGCAATGTCTTTCTGGTTGTGGTAAACCATCAACAATACGATCAACCGAATTCAATACTGTAGTTTGGGAACGACCTCTTTGGTTCGATCAAGTAATGGAAGAAACAATGGACCCGGTACATTTTCGTTCATTCATGACAAAGTCGACAGAACTCGCAATAAAGGCACAAGAACAACAGAAAGAAAAGATGTTCGAAGAGTTAGTTCCCGAGACATACCATGAATACCGTGATGTCTTCGAACCATCCGGTTTCGATGAATTACCAGCATGAAAACCATGGGATCATGCAATCACCCTGAAACCAGATGCACCAGACCATCATGATTGTAAGTTATATCCATTGTCACCAATCGAAAAACAAGATCTCGATAAATTCCTCAATGAAAATCTGAAAACGGGACGAATCCGACCATCAAAATCACCTTACGCTTCTCCTTTCTTCTTTGTATTGAAGAAGGATGCCACAGAACGATGACCAATACAGGATTATCATTGGTTGAACTCATGGACAGTTGATGACAAATACCCATTGCCTCTGATCAATGACATCATCAATCAGTTAGCTGATGCCAAATACTTCACAAAACTTGATGTATGATGGGGATTCAATAATGTCCGTATCAAAGAAGGTGATGAACATAAGGCCACCTTCTTGACACCGAAAGGCTTATTCGAACCGACGGTCATGTTCTTTGGCCTGAAGAATTCACTACCAACATTCCAACAATTGATGAACCACGTTTTCCAATATGAAATATGTGAAGGATGGTTGTTGGTCTATATGGATGACATCCTAATCTTCTCAAAGTCCCTCGAAGAAAATCAGAAGCGAACAAAACAAGTGCTAAAGATCTTCCGCGAAAACAACCTATTTCTAAAGCTGAAGAAATGTACGTTCGACAAAGAAAAACTCAATTACCTCGGACTTATCGTCGGACATGGCCAAGTCCAAATGGACCCAATCAAGACCAACGCTATTACTGATTGGCCCATCCCAACAAATCAAACCGAACTACAATGATTCATTGGTTTTTTGAACTTTTATCGATGTTTTGTTGAAAATTTCTCACAGATCGCGAGTCCATTACACAAACTGACGGGAAAAGCAAAATGGGATTGGACAGAAGAACAACAAAACGCATTTGATCATCTGAAGACTATCATAACGACCGATCCAATTCTCGTCTTACCCATCCCTGACAAAAAATTTACCATCGAATGTGACGCATCAGATTACGCAATCGGTGCTATCTTGTCCCAAGAACAACCTGACGGTCTTTTCTGCCCTGTGGCCTATATGTCAACAACAATGACACCAGCTGAATGAAATTATCAAGTCTTCGACAAAGAACTACTCGCAATTATATGGAGTTTCGAAGAGTGGTGACAATTCCTCCTTGGTGCAAAAGAACAAATCGACGTTTTCACCAATCATCGTAACTTAGAGTATTATCAAAAACCACAAGATCTCACCTGACGACAAGCTCGTTGGATTGTGTTCTTACAGGACTATAATTTCTGTTTATTGTATCGAAAAGGCTCACAAAACAAGAAAGCCGATCTCCTTTCACGACGAGTTGATCATAAACCAAAAGAAATGGACAACAAAGGTATGATTGGTCTCCCTGACTCACCTTTTATTCCACCAGAACAATCAATTCGACAAATACTCCATACGTCTCCCACGAACAATAATATTATTTCTTTACATCACGATAATCCCATCGCAGGCCACCCAGGTCGTGACAAAACAATCGAATTGATTTCACGAATGATGACATGGCCAACCATCCGGGAAGATGTTGAACGTTACATCAATGGTTGTACCGAATGTCAACAGAACAAACCACGACGTGGGAAACAACTTGGACAACTTTTCCCTAAGGCATGACACGGGTATGGGTAAACCCGTGATAATGTGGTCATGGGTACGCTCGGGTATGGGTACGGGTTCTGGATTGCTGTACCCGGGCAAAACCGTACCCTTTTCCACGGGTTTACGGGTATCCGGGTACCGAAATTCTGGTCAGGTGAGTAATCATATGACCTTGTTTATTCACTCGAGATTTATGGCACCACTTTTCATCCTTTCATTCTGGGCGACAAACACCAACCCCTCCCTCGCTCCACAAGCGAGTGGAGGGTTCTTCCAATTCGTTCTAGGCGACAACGACTGACAATGACTGCTGCCAACCCCTCCCTCGCTTCAAAAGTGAGCGGAGGGTTTTCCTGTTTGTTCTAGGTGACAATGGCCGCTGCCAACCCCTCTCTCGCTTCAAAAGTGAGTGGAGGGTCTTCCTGTTTCATTCTAGGCAACAACGACCAACAACAGACGCCGTTACCCCCTCCCTCGCTCCAAATGCGAGTGGAGGGGTCCCTTGTTTCGTTCTAGGCAACTACAGCTACCCCCTCTCGCTCGCAAATGCGAGGTGGGGGTGGTTCTTCATTCGTTTCCCTCGCGACGGCCGCCACACCACCACCACCACCCCCTCTCGCTTGCACATGCGAGGTGGGGGTGGGTGCTTGTTCTTTTCTCTTGCGACGGCAGCCAGGTCACCACCAACACCCCCTCTCGCTCGCACACACAAGGTGGGGGGTATTTCTTTGTTCTTTTCTCTCGTGATGGCCGGCACATCACTGCCACCACCCCCTTCGCTTGCAACCGCAAGTTGAGGGTAGTTCCTCATGTATTTAGTTGTATTTAAATTTATAATAAATTTATTTATGTTGTACGTGTTGAAACCCATGAGTACCTGTGGGTTTTGACCAAAACCCCTGCCTACCCATGATAAAACCGTACCCGTAACCATACGGGTACGGTGTTCACGGGTATGGGAAAGGGTTGAGAAAAAAACATATAGGGGTAACCCCTGTCATGCCTTACTTTTCCCCCACGATGTACCGCCATACAATTGGCATACAATTTCCATCGACATGATTGGTCCCCTACCAGAATCACATGGCTTTGACGCCATTTTGGTTGTTGTCGATAAACGATCAAAACATCCCATCTTCATCGCTATGAACACGACATTGACATCGGAAGGATGGGCACGATTGTTCCGTGATCATGTCTTCAAACACTTTGGCATGCCACGTTTCATCATCTCGGATCATGGTTCTGTTTTCATCTCACGATTCATCACTGAATTATATTCTTTGATCGGTATCAAAGGATGACCTACAACAGCATATCATCCACATGCTGATGGACAAACAGAACAGATGAACCAGGAACTCGAAATCTTCCTTCGCTTTTTCACCAATTATCGGCAAGACGACTGGCATGAATGGCTTGCCCTCACAGAATTTGCTTTGGCCAATCGCGAATCATCCGCAATCAAGACTTCCCCTTTCTTTGCAACACAAGGGCAACATCCATGGACCAGCCTTGACCTTGACACACATACTCCTATTATGAATGAAGCTGTCAATGATTTCATCACACGAATGAAAACCACACAACAAAAAATCAGTGAAATCGCAGATATCACAAGACAGACAATGAAGGATAAGTATGACAGTCATGTCAAAAAGATCATCTTTTCCCCTGGTGATAAAGTCTGGCTGAATGGAAAAAATTTGACTACAGATCGTCCAAGCAAAAAACTTGATAATCAGAAATTCGGTCCATTTACCGTTCTTGACAAAATCGGTTCATCATCATACAAACTGAAATTACCAAAAGCCTGGAAGATCTTTCCCATATTCAACGTTGCCCTCCTTTCCCCATTCCAACCTCCTTCGTCCCTCATCCAACAAAAATACCATCTCCGACCTCCCCCCGAAATCATTGATAATGATGATCATTACGAAATAGAACATATTCTCGATTCCTGCATTCGTCGTAACAAATTATATTATTTGGTACACTGGCTCGATTATCCCTGCAACGAAGATTCTTGGATCCTTGCTACTGAAACAACGTATTGCCAAGATCTTGTCGATGATTTCCATAAATTACATCCCCGCGCTCCTTCTCCCTTATCCCTTCATTCTCTTTTCACTCTCCCCCCTTCCGTTATCCCTCCTTTCTCTTCCTCTTCCATTCTCCTTACTATTTACCCACATAATGCCGCCCTCATCCTTGACGGTTCAAAAAACCACAAATTCCGTAAATACCTCTTTCCTCCCAGCGTCACACACACATATCTCTACGAAACTGCCCCTGCCATCACATCCATCATCGAAATCTCGTCCCCCATTGTTGCCCCTGCCTAGATCATCGACACCACTGGTTTCGGCAACCTCAATTTCAACTCTCGCAAGAAAGCCTATCCCTATGCTTTCCCAATCGTTCACTGTTATCACCTTCCATCACCAATCCCCTCCACCGCCCTTTCCCATCAATATGACATCACGACCCCACACCGTTTCTCCCTCCTCCCTTCCTCATTTGTCCACGATCATCCTGTCAACCCCGATCACCTCGTGTATTGAATTTTGCTGGCCCTAATCTTTCTTCTTTATATACCATTTCTCTTTCTTTCTCTCCTCTTCGCTTCTTGTCTTCTACTCCCATGTCTGCCTCTGCTGTTTTTCTCCCTTCCTCCCCTTACTACCATCTTCTTCCTCCTCGTTTTCGTATTCCTCGCTCTAAACATCGCCTCTGTGACTGCAGCGTCCGCTTCGCCGTTGACTTGATGCCTCCTTCTTCCTTTGGCTCCGCCCACCCTATGTCGTCCATCGCTCACCTTGGCATTGATCCTTTCTTCACCCCCCGAGTCTTCTACTCCGTATGTCCCATTGGGCCCCCCCTTCCTGCTGTTCCCCTGACTGTTCCTGTTTGGTTTTCCGATGATCCCGTCAACCCTTACTGCGAATTCATCGACTGTGCTGCCGTGTATGACTCTGTCTTCCCTCCGGTTAATCGGGACGATTCCCCTTGTTCTGGGGGTATTGTTACTTTTCACCCTGATCTAACCCCCGCTTCCGACCCCATTTCTGACTCCGCATCCCAAAACAATGTCATAACCTGGGTCCAGAACATTATCGACAACAATCGACGATGGTGTCCTAATCCATATGATTACCCTCATCACCCGATCACCGCCAACACGTCACACATGCTCATACAGGCACTCAATAATACCGCACAGCATAACCACCGGATCAGCTGTCTGTTGACACCAGACCTGCAACGCAGCCGTTGGCCACCACGTTGGCACCCCAAAATGCATAGACCACGAAGCATACCAAGATGCCATTCATCTCAGAGCTTATCCTCCTTGCAGCCACGCATGACGAAGAAGCCGACCCTAAAGTCGTTCATTAGTATATAATCATGGACATTCGTAGTCAGTAACCTTTAAGTTTAGTCTAGCTACTCTTCCCCGACCGCTACCAGAAACCCAGATTCTCCTTCCCTTTTCTTCTTTACCATTGTTTGTACTCGCTTTTTTATCTCAAACATCCTCGTTTGGTTTGTTGTTGCCGGAGTTGTCACGACTAGCGGTCGTGTGATGGATCGGAGGGTCAAACGGTTGCACGATGTCAGCAGAAGTAGGTGTTTTATGTTCAAGGGTCTCTCTTACGAGAGTGATGGTACGATTCGTAGAGATAGGGTTTCGGGGATAAGGTCTTTTTGGGTGAAGGAGTTTAGGTGAAGTTTGTTACGTCTAGTACAACTGCTAGGAGAGATACAAGAGGTCAAAGTTAGGGTAGACTATGTGTAGCGCGATGTCTTTTATACCATCCCTCCCCCTCCGCAGTCCCAGTGACGCGTCGTAAAGGCCACTCGCTCCATCGCGTTGATGGGTCCACGTCTCCCCCGGCATTGAGGTGATTTGTGATCATGCCGGGCTGGCGTGCGGATTCGTCACCAGATCCATAAGCGTCCGGGTACGCGTCACCACGGCTGTCTAGTTCTTCACGCGAGGATTCGTTGCCATGTGACGTGTCGCTGCTGCGGATCGTGGGGGGTCAGAACACTTCGAACGTTGATAGGGGGATGTTACGGATCGCTTCTGCAGCGGGCTCCGGCAACAATCAACTTAACAGGGGGGCGGTTTCCAGAGGGAAGAACAGCAGTTTCATTGATAGATAACACTGCTACAAGGGGGGAGGTTCATGGTCTAAAGTCATTGCGAGCCGTGGGGGTTACCCAAGACAAGGGGGTCTGCCCCAAGAACCAGACTAAACGTAAAGAAAGGAAAAGAAGAAAAAGTCCGAACCAACAACAAGAACAGTATATATAGTGACTGGTCTTGAGGGGAGGTAAATAGAACTACAACCATGAAGCCACAACATGTCCAACTCTACCATGTGTTCACCATGAGGCGTACATGAGGCGTCCTCATGTCGATGTTCTCGCGATCCAACTGGAGGCCCGGGTGTCGTTGAGGATAGAAGAGGTCCGGATGACTCGGATGATTTGTCATCGGATCATGTGACATGCAGAATTGCCAATTCGGGGTCTACACTTGCTGTAACGGGCAAGTGTGCAGTCTGGCAAGTGCATTGCACGGTCGGGTCGAAGATGGGTATCGTCCAGTGTGGGGTTGGTGATGAGAGTGTCTTGAGGTAGCGTGGATATAGTGGCAAGGTTGGTATGAAAGAAAATGAAGGAATGTATAGAGGAAAAAACCAACTAGGACAGTGGGCTAGTCGAGGTCAGACATGTGAACAGCATAAGCTGTACCGGATGACGATGTCTGTGTCAATGACGTATCGAGGGGCGGTGTCTTGTCCTGTGTGTGGAACAATGTGGTCCACCTGATGTCGGTATTTGTCCAAGAAAGGGTATCATTGTAAACGAGTGTGGGAGGTATCAAGATTATGGATGGAAAAGGATAAATGAACGTGGGTCCAGGTTTCGAGTCATGGCATGAGTGACAAGCTGTGGGAACAAGTCGTCGGGTACTGCATTGAAGCGGTGTCGTGCGAACAATATACGATAGGGGTTGGTTCACTGTTTGGGAAGTCGTATGGTCTGTGGTCGAAGTCCAAAAGAATGTGCTTCGGCAATGTGTTAGAGGCGTGCAACTCCGGAAGGATCGGAGTTCTTTGGAGGAGCGGAGACGTCAACTCTTGAAGTAGGTTCACTACTTCCTTAAGTTGTATTGAGAAGACGTGGACGGAGTGGAGTTAGTCCGGAGTTCCGGACTAAGTACTAAGATAACTAATGAGCTTAAGGGAAAGCCTTAAGTTTGAGAGTGGGTAAGAAATAAGGAACTCAAGTTGATTTTCTGAACGGAGTTACAGGACATTGTAGTTCTAGTTTATATACTTGGTAGACTAATTGTCATGTCCTTGGAGACGTGAAGACAATATGAACTCCGGAAAGAGGACCGGAGTTCGGAAGAAAATAAAAGGGATAAAAGGTTGCTATGTACGGTGACAAGTAAACAAAGGGGAGGAAGAGAAAAGGAGGTCGGAGTAAACGGAGATGGGGAAGAATAGTAATTAACAAGAGAAGAACAATAACGTACGCGAGAAGATAAGATAAGATAAGATAAGATAAGTCGGCGGAAAAGTCCGGAGCGGAGTTCGTCGGAATCCGGCGGAGCTGCATGGGATATGACAGTATCTCCCCCTTAGCGTCGAACCCTTGAGACGCCTGTGGAACAAAGGGAGAACCGCAGTGGAGTTCAAAGCGGAGGGCCTACGGTATAAAACAAACTCCTGGCCAGGAGACAACCCAAAAAATGTCGTCCTCGCAATTATCGTCCTCGCAAGAGATAGCCGCGCGCATCAAGGAGATGGAGCGCGAATTCGCCGAAATGAGGGCGAAAGAGGAGGCAGAAGAACGGAGAAAAGCGGAGGACGAGAGGAAGAAGGCGGAAGAGGAGAGGAGACAGAAGATCCAGGCGGAGGCGATGAAAAGGGTGGAGGAGGAAATGAAGAAGAAAACGGCGGCGGAGGAGGAGAAAAAGAAAGTGGAGGCGGCGGAGGAGGGGCCCTCAAGTGCGGAGAAGGGGAAGAGAAAAAGAGACGGGTAAGCAAAGGCACATAAATGAAAGACCGGAGTTGACTACAGAAGCAGGGCCGTACAATGCAAGGCGTGTGCGGAACGCCGGGAAAACTGCGTGTGGCCCGCGTCCGGAAAGGCGCGGAGTTGCGATGCATGCAAGAAGAGAAAAGCGCGATGCGAGGTAGATGGTGAAGAGGGTGGAGTGAAGAAGAAAAAGAAAAAGGAGGAAAAGGAGGAATCCGGATCGGAGTACCGCGGAGTGGAGCCCGCGGTAAAGAAACCGCTGACGAGGACGGAGCAGCTTCTTCACAAGCTGCTCCGGGCGACAGAAGAAAACACGGCGATGTTGGGACGGGTCGCGGAGGCATGCGAGGGGGTATGGGACACCGTGGAGGATCTCCGCGAACATGCGGCTCAATGGGCCGACCATCTGAGGAACTTAGAGTTCCTCAGAGATAATTCATACGAGCTCCAGAAGTACACTCCGGAGTCCGAGGACATCGCGCCGGAGGAGACGGAAACGGAGTGGGAAGAGGGGGATTTTTTGGGGAAAGGAGGAAAACCTTGAAACAGTCCGCGAAAATCGTAAATAGACAGAATTAATAGGATGGGCCCGGTTTCGAAGGATAAGCGGAGTGAAAGTCCGAAACGAGCTCAGTAGCATGTCCAAGTTCGGAGGCCAAGATCCAAGAAGTTTCTTCGTCAGTGCCTTCGTAGCCCTCCCAACGTACAAGGTACAGTAGCTTGCAAGCACGACGGCGGTTGTCGATCTTGGAATCGAGTATTTCGGAGATCTCAAACTCCGGTTCTCCGTCAACAACGATCGGAGGAGGTAGAGGTTGGACACGGTTAGGAATGGTATTCGGAGTCGCCGGTTCGAGCTGAGAGACATGATAGACCGGGTGAACAGAGCGGAGAGCCTCCGGAAGACGGAGGGTATATGAGTGAGTACCGGCCTTAGCAATAACTTCAAAAGGCCCCAAGTTCTTCTCAGAAAGTTTCTTGGAGGGTCTAGTAGTCCGGAAATGCTCAGCTTTGACGTAGACGGAATCCGAAACCTTGAAGTTCGGAGGTGGAGTGCGCTTCAAGTCCGCGTAGTGTTGATAACGTTGTTGTGCCTCAGAGATGGTTTGTCGAAGTTGTTGATGTAACTCATCGAGGTCCACAGCGAATTTTCGTGCGTGGGCGGAGGAGAGGTCGCGATCCGGGTGAACGGAAAGGTTAGGGTGGTAACCTTTATTGGCAAAGAAAGGAGAAACTCCGGTAGTGGCGTTTGGAGCGTTGTTGTAAGCAAATTCCGCAAGAGGAAGGAGGGACGACCAATTATCTTGCTGATAATTGCAATAAACGCGGAGATATTGCTCAAGGGTTTGATTGACGCGTTCCGTTTGGCCATCGCCTTCAGGATGATAACCGGAGGTAAAGTGGAGTTTCATGTCGAGGGCCTTTCCGAGAGACCGGAAAAAATGGGAAACAAATTCCGTGCCTCTATCGGAGGTGACGTGACTAGGAACTCCGTGCTTAGAAAAAACGTGAATAAGGAAAAGATGTGCGAGTTGGGGGGAAGTAATCGTATCGTAAGTTGGAATAAAGATCCCTTGCTTGGAAAGACGGTCAACCACAACTAGGATGGCCATAAATCCTTCGGAGTCCGGAAGTTGTTCGATGAAATCCATGGAAATTGAATTCCATGGTTTCTCTGGAATAGGGAGCTGCTTAAGCAATCCGTAAGGACGATGCCGAGGGGTTTTGGATCTCGCGCAGGTTGTGCAAGACTTGCAGTAATCACGGACAAAAGTCCGGAGTCCGGGCCAGGTGTATTCCCGCCGGATGATTTCGAGAGTCTTATTTTGCCCGAAGTGTCCTGCAGTAGGATGATCATGTTTGGAACGCAAAATCCGGAGTCGTAGGTCATTGACATCGGGGACATAGATACGATTATCGAGGCGTAGAAAACCTAAATCGTCGATAGACCATCGAGGATCTGGGCCAGAGGTGGTACGGGAAACATGTCCGGAGGCAATAGGATCAACCTGTAGTCCGGAGATGATATCGGAGTGAAGGGAATCGACGTCTATGGTGAATCCGGCGCCAAGGACTACATCTTCGAGGGAAGTCGCTTGGAGGGACGAAGCCAATTGTTCCGGCCCAAAAACAGGGCGGAAATTGTGAGGATTGGCTTTGGCGTAGTCGCTATCTCCCCCTTTAGCGTAGACATCCCAGCGTCGAGTAAGGGTATCGGGCTTAGTGCCAAGCTTGCCTGGGCGAAAGCGGATAACAAAGTTGAAGCGGGAAAGGAACTCCGACCAGCGGGCTTGACGGCGGGTAAGCAAGCGGACGGTGGAGAAGTACTCCAAATTTTTGTGATCGGTGATAACGTCGACCGGAGTAGCAGTACCTTCCAAATAATGCCGCCAGGCAGTGAAAGCGTCGAAGATGGCAAGGAGTTCCTTGTCATGGGTATCGTAGTTCAACTCCGAGTCCGAAAGGGTACGAGACCGGAAAGCAACCGGATGAATTTCACCGTCAGGATGGCGTACGGAGAGAATGGAAGCAACGGCGTAATCGGAAGCATCAGTCTCCACCAGAGTGTCAAACTCGGGTGACCAATGGGAAAGGATTGGGGCGGAAATGAAAGCGGATTTCAAGTCATTGAAGGCGGAACGACACTTATCATCGAAATTCCATTGTAACCCTTTACGAGTGAGCCGGGTAAGTGGAATAGTGATGGAGGAATAGTCCGGAATGAAACGCCGGTAAAAATTGGCGAATCCAAGGAAGGATTGAACATCTTTGATCCTCCGGGGTTCCGGCCAATCCTGGATAGTTTGGACCTTGGCAGGATCCATAGAAAGGCCTTGGGGGGAAAGAATGTAACCCAAGTATTCCACCGTGTCAACGCCAAAAGAGCACTTCTCGGCGTTGGCATAGAGGCCGTGTTTCCGGAGTCGTCGGAGGACCTCGCGGACATGGTCTACATGATCAGCGGGGTCATCGGAATAGATGAGGATGTCGTCAAGGTAAACAATGACAGAGACGTCAAGGAGGTCGGAAAAAATATCGTTGACGAAGTGTTGGAAGGCCGCCGGGGCGTTAGTAAGACCTTCCGGAATTACCAACCATTCAAACGAGCCATAGCGAGTGCGGAAAGCTGTTTTCCACTCATCACCTTCGGCAATCCGGACTAAATGGTAGGCGTGTTTAAGGTCGATTTTAGTGTAAATGCGCGCAGTCCGGGGAGCGTCGAGAAGGTCCACCGTAAGAGGGATAGGATAGCGGTCCTTCCTCGTGATACGATTGAGTCCTCGGAAATCTACGCAAAGTCGAAGACTTCCATTTTTCTTCCGAGAGAAAAGAATGGGAGCTCCGCAGGGAGAACGGGAGGAGCGGATGAAACCCGCCCGGAGATTCTTGTCAAGGAATTCCCGAAGGGTCTCGAGCTCTAAGGGTGAAATAGAGTAAATCGGGCCAAAAGGAGGTTTTGCACCATCCTCCAAATTAATTTTGAGGTCGTAAGGACGGTGTTCAGGGAGGTTCCAAGCCTTCGTTTTGCTAAAGACGTCAGCGAATTCGTGATACTCTTCAGGGATATTGTGAAGGTCCACGGAGGGTTCGGAGGACTCCGGAGGGCCGTAGCTTGCAGAGCGACCGGTGGCGTCAGGTAATCGGACTTCCATACGGAAGACCTGAGTGCCGGGTACTTTGCAACCACGCAAAAAGGCTTGAGCGCTGACAAAGGAGATGTCAGGCTTCGAAGCGGATGGTGAAGAAGGTTCAGGCGGAGTAGACGGAGAGGACAGAGGGGACGGAGGTCGTACTGGAGGGTCCGGAAGTGGTGCCTCGCTAGGCACCGGAGTCGACAACGGAGGCGCGGAATCAGAAGAACGGAATTTAACGCTATGCTCGACCCAGTCAATCAACGGATTGTATTTGGCGAGCCAGCTATATCCAAGAACTGCGGAAACAGACGGATCCAACGGAGTGACCAAAAATTCTAAGATTAGAATTTCACCAGTAGAAAAACGGACAGAGATAGATACACATTTGTCGATGATTCCACCGGAGGAACCATCAAACAAGCGGAGGCGTTTCGGAGCAGTAAGAAAAATAGGAAGATTGTGAAGGGAACAAAATTCCGGGTCAATGAAACAATGCGTCGATCCACAATCCACAAGGGTAACGATAAGCGTAGTAGAATGATAAAGAGAAATCGTCAAGGAATCGTTAGAAAGAGCAGACGCGTTGAGTTTTACTTCCGGTAGCGCACAGTCAGGTTCAACGCAGCCTACATCCTGTGCCGGAGTATGCAGACTGCTCTCTATTTTTCCGGCTCCTCTAGAGAATCGGAACTAGAGACCGGAGGTGCGGAGGAAGTGGAGGCGGCGCGGGCGGCAACGCGAGTGGACGAATACTTGGCCTTGGTGCAATCCTTGGCCATGTGTCCGGCTCCCCCGCATATAATGCAGAGTTTATTGTCGATGCGGCGTTGACGTTCCGCGGGCTTGAGTTTACCATCCTTGCCTAGCTTATTGGCGTAGACAGGAGGGGTTTTCGGAGTGGTGGAGGAGGTACTACCGGAGTTGGTAGTTTTGGCAGGGGACTTCTTCTCAGAAGCTTTTTCGGTTGAAGACTTGGCCTCGGAAGTAGAGGCTTTAGCAGAAGAGGATCCCGAAGCGCGGGAAATCTCCGATTTCCGTTCCCAATACCGGGCATCAAGGAGTTGAGCCTTATCCTTCAGCTCGTAGAGGTTCTTTGGTTTCTCGGATTGGGCAAGTTGATCTTTGAGGCGATCCGGAAGTCCTCGGTAAAAAGAATGCCGTAAGGCACCGATGTCCCAGCCAGTCTGCGTAGCGAGACGATTGAAGTTGACGATATACTTCGCAATTCGTTGGTTATCCTTCATTACAAGGTTTTCCAACTCGCTCTCGGCGCTACCTTTAGGGTCCAGAGGTCCGAAATTATTCTACAACTCCGTGCAGAAATCTCCGTAATCGGACATGAAGTCCGGCGGATAGGTATCGATATCTGGGTTCTCCAAAAGGTAAGGCTCGAACCACGCAAGTGCGATCCCTTTGAGGTAGGAGAGGGCGAAGTTGACTTTGGCGCCGTCCGTTTGGAAAGCGGTTGGTCGATCATTGAAATTCAGTTGACACTGAACCAGGAAAGGGCGGAGTTTTGTCGGATCGGAGGCGTCAAACGTGTCCGGTTCTCGGACTTTGGTGCGTTGCTTGTCGTCTCCTTTGTTTCGGAGAGTAGTGGCTAGAAGAGCGATGGCCTCAGCAAGGTTGGTATCATCGCGATTAGGATTGCCCGGTCTGAGAGGATTGTTCTCTTCGAAGACTGGGCGCGGAAACGGTTCGTGTCTCGGAGTGTGAGTTTCTTCTAACGGAGAGACCGGGGTTATCGTTGGGCGTTGGGATGAGGTGTTTGCCGGTCGTGTAAGTCGATAACGTGTGGGGGTTCTTCGTTGGGAGAAGCCTTGGAAAGACATGATCAAATGTAAAGGGAATACGACTCAAGAGTTGTTCAGAAAATACTGTTAGAGGCGTGCAACTCCGGAAGGATCGGAGTTCTTTGGAGGAGCGGAGACGTCAACTCTTGAAGTAGGTTCACTACTTCCTTAAGTTGTATTGAGAAGACGTGGACGGAGTGGAGTTAGTCCGGAGTTCCGGACTAAGTACTAAGATAACTAATGAGCTTAAGGGAAAGCCTTAAGTTTGAGAGTGGGTAAGAAATAAGGAACTCAAGTTGATTTTCTGAACGGAGTTACAGGACATTGTAGTTCTAGTTTATATACTTGGTAGACTAATTGTCATGTCCTTGGAGACGTGAAGACAATATGAACTCCGGAAAGAGGACCGGAGTTCGGAAGAAAATAAAAGGGATAAAAGGTTGCTATGTACGGTGACAAGTAAACAAAGGGGAGGAAGAGAAAAGGAGGTCGGAGTAAACGGAGATGGGGAAGAATAGTAATTAACAAGAGAAGAACAATAACGTACGCGAGAAGATAAGATAAGATAAGATAAGATAAGTCGGCGGAAAAGTCCGGAGCGGAGTTCGTCGGAATCCGGCAGAGCTGCATGGGATATGACACAATGGTCGGATTAGAGAGAACAGTGAAATGTCCTGTGATCGAGGATTGTCCAGGGCATGCGTGCAGGTGAGGAATGTCGTCGGATCGTCAGGGAGGATAATGGTAGGCACAGAATACGAAAGTGGAAACCATATATCCGGGAATGGCAATTGTCAATTACGTGTCGAGATATTGTTGAGGTGGAAGTCAGAAGTATCAATGGCGGAAGGGTTTCGATGCCGATGCCAAAGATAGATCATAACAAAGTAGAAACCGATCAGGAAGGTGATGGCAATGCTGCCAATAACAATTACGGTAATGAGCTGTGTCGGGAGTACAGCCATTGTGAATCGGTTTGTCGTGGGATGAAGTCAACAATATGTCAGGGCAAGGGAAAAGACAATAGCGATGATGTCCGTCGGCAAGGAGACTATTCGGGTACAGCAAGGTAACGTGGGGATGTGTCCATGGTCGGTCTGGATTGTTCTAGAAGAAGAAAGGAAGAAAAGAGAACAAGGACAAGAATAAACAACAATGTCCAAAAGAAGACAAAAGGTAAAGGGGAACGAAAAAGGAAGGTATGGTAAAGTGGAATCGTCATCGTGGGTAGTGGAGTCGGAATCGGAGTTGCGGAGTTGAAAAATGTAACAATACCCCCGGAACAAGGGGAATCGTCCCGATTAACCGGAAGAACAAAGAACAAGGGAAACAAAGAACAAGGAAAAAATTACAAGGAAAGAACAGACAGTTTAACGACATGATCAAGGTCGGCAAGAAAATAAAGACACGATGAAGGAAAAAATGTCAGTCCAAAGGTCATTAAATCATGAAGACGTTACTGAGTTACAAGGGTTAAAAGGAATTATGTTCGGGTTCGTCCAATCATTTTTTGCCATTTTTTTTTTGTCATTTTCAATAATCAGAGGTCGTTGTTTCATTTCATTGTCATTAAGTCGTCAAGGGTGTCGGGTTCGAAAGGATGTAAAGGTTGTCGGGTTCAAGGTGTTCAGTGAGGGTTGTCGGTTTGAAGAGAATTAGGTGGTCGGCATTTTTGGGATGAGGGAGCTCTGGATGTCAGGAAGTTCTGGGTGTCAGAAGTTTATGGTCATTACGGACATTTGAATGGGCATAGATTTATATCATTTCAGATATCGGTGTTGTTGACTGATCGTGGATTTCCTACACTCGAATGGTGTGCGAGATTTCTTCATATTCCATGAATGCAACAGGGTCTGGTGTCGGTCAGAAGATGTTTGGGAATTCGGGATAAGGAAGATGAAAGAGTTGCCAGTTCCAAGTTATACATTGGCAAAGGATTTCGGATGGGGATTCATTCTTCACTGTTTCTTTTCTGGTGCATTTACTGCCATACTGGTCAGCAGCACATCGGGTTCCTTTCCCCTTTATGGGATTGGAGGTCATTGGTTTGATAACCAGTATCCTTCTGGTTCAGTTCTGATGTCCATAGACATTGAGGTTCATTCTATGGCTTATAGCGATCATGCATGCGTCTGGAGGTCATAGATTTTATATCATTTCGGATATTCATCTCTTACTTATATAGCTGGTGAGAGAACCTGCTGCTTCGTCTCTTATTTGTATAGCTGGTGAGAGAACCTGCTACATGTTTCTCTATGGTCATGTTCCATCTGTCCATTCCATTTCTATTTCTTCTCTTCTGTTTCTGGGTATTCTGTTTCTTCTTCTGGGTGTTTTTGTTGGTGTAAATAATGTCGAGGTCGTTTACATACAGGGGAAAGTCCATTCTATGAATCATACATGACAGGGGTGTATCCTTTCACAAACAACATCAATCTCCAATCCAATCCATGGATGTCATTCTCCTTCCCCTTCACCATACGCTCATGCATTGCACGAAATAAGGCATGACGATGATAATCGGGTTCTTTGATCCCATGTCTCGAGCGTTTGTTCTGCATGTTATGGCCGTCAGAACGGTGTGCATGGTCGAGTTTCTTTCTCTGGGATTGGGGAAGAAGTGGAGAGCAGCGACGTGACTGGGTTTGGAGCGAGACAAGAGGTGGAGAATACAACCATGCTCGGTATTCATCATCCATCTCTATATGTGGTTGGTGGGTTACTTTTCGAGGGGGTGTTGGAAGATCAGTGAGACTGTCCATGTACGCATCAAAGTCATCAATGGGGGGAGTCGGATGTTCTTCACCGCAAATGTTCACTGCACCAAAATATAGCTCGTTGTCCAGATCATCAAAGATAAAGGGTACGTCGAGACTCATTGTCAATGTCGACGGTGGGGACGGTGTCGGGGATGTTGGACGATACGTGCGTCACAATGATTCTGGGGTACGGGTGCAAGACGAGGAGCGGGGATGCGAACAACAAGTCGATGGAATGGTACGTCAAAGTCGAGGAGAACTTGTAATTCGTGGATGAGGGTCTGGATGCGACGATTTCTTTGTGCGGTAGGCCGTAGACGGTTGCGAAGTCGATGTAGTTCCTGTAAGATAGGACCAAGGAAAATATCGTGGATGGTGACCAGGTGGGGGATGCGAGGATCGTTCCAACTAATATAGTCAACCCAGTCGTCAGGACGGTCGAGCAAACACCAAACGTAGGGGTCACTCCAGGACCGGCGGTCAGGCCATGGGTATGGGTGGTCTGGGGGCAGAGGTTGGCCAGGGTGACGACAAGTGGGTGGTTTAAAGAAGTTTTCCGTCTTCGGTAATTACCATGCCTCGTTGTCAGCATCGTGTCGGAGTTTCCAGTGATCGGTCCATGTACCAGGGTCTTGGTTGCCTCGTGGATTCGTATGTATGATCGGGGATCAAACTTCTAGAAAAAGAGGGTGTGTAGCGGGATATCACCTGATATGCCGATCCGCGCTATCCAAATTGGTAAGGAGTGGTATTTCGTATGTGTTCTAGTCATGACAATCATTATAGTCTTGGTCGTTTGTTCATCCATGTCAAACAAAGAGGGTCCCCTTTCATCTGTTCCAACAGACTACTAAGATCAACCACTTCTCTTTGTCGCATGTACAGGTCATTACAGGATTCGGGGTTTCATATGCATACTGGCTTTCTCTGGGCTTTCTGCATTTGGTGAGGAGATGGGGGGGGAGGAGGTTGAAGGAAGGGTAGGAAGGCGGTTTGAAGGGTTCGTTGATTTTCGGTTCGTCCAGGGAGAGGGAGTCATAATATGTCTGGTACAACCAAAACATATTTGAATCATGAAGGTGGGATACCTAAGGCGATTGGTTTGTCTAGCAGTGTCCTTCTGCATCTGGGGCAATGACAAGTCATGTCCATTGCATCATTCATGTCATAATTATCGTATTGAAGTAGCGGAATGACAGTGGTGACGTTAGTCAGGGGTTTATTACAACTTGGGTTCCAGGATTGGGCTTGAGCAATTATTATGGATAAACCATAAATAATTCGCAGGGCGGCAGTCTTGAGGTTGACCATTCGGAGTATTCAACAATCATTCGGGGTCTGGGTGGCTAGTGTACATCAACAGATTTCAGGTCTGCATCTGTAACAGTCTAGCATCGTTCGTTCGTCCATTCGTGTGGGGTCAGGGTTGAGGGATGAATAAAGTCGAGAGGAGGAGGAGAGGAAGAGGGTGTAGGGGAGGACGAGGGAGAGATTCGGGAGAGAGGAGGGGGTTCGTTCGTTCATGTCGAAAGTTGAATGTCGGGGGAGTTGGGAAACGTTTAGTCTTTTGTTACGGATCGCTTCTGCAGCGGGCTCCGGCAACAATCAACTTAACAGGGGGGCGGTTTCCAGAGGGAAGAACAGCAGTTTCATTGATAGATAACACTGCTACAAGGGGGGAGGTTCATGGTCTAAAGTCATTGCGAGCCGTGGGGGTTACCCAAGACAAGGGGGTCTGCCCCAAGAACCAGACTAAACGTAAAGAAAGGAAAAGAAGAAAAAGTCCGAACCAACAACAAGAACAGTATATATAGTGACTGGTCTTGAGGGGAGGTAAATAGAACTACAACCATGAAGCCACAACATGTCCAACTCTACCATGTGTTCACCATGAGGCGTACATGAGGCGTCCTCATGTCGATGTTCTCGCGATCCAACTGGAGGCCCGGGTGTCGTTGAGGATAGAAGAGGTCCGGATGACTCGGATGATTTGTCATCGGATCATGTGACATGCAGAATTGCCAATTCGGGGTCTACACTTGCTGTAACGGGCAAGTGTGCAGTCTGGCAAGTGCATTGCACGGTCGGGTCGAAGATGGGTATCGTCCAGTGTGGGGTTGGTGATGAGAGTGTCTTGAGGTAGCGTGGATATAGTGGCAAGGTTGGTATGAAAGAAAATGAAGGAATGTATAGAGGAAAAAACCAACTAGGACAGTGGGCTAGTCGAGGTCAGACATGTGAACAGCATAAGCTGTACCGGATGACGATGTCTGTGTCAATGACGTATCGAGGGGCGGTGTCTTGTCCTGTGTGTGGAACAATGTGGTCCACCTGATGTCGGTATTTGTCCAAGAAAGGGTATCATTGTAAACGAGTGTGGGAGGTATCAAGATTATGGATGGAAAAGGATAAATGAACGTGGGTCCAGGTTTCGAGTCATGGCATGAGTGACAAGCTGTGGGAACAAGTCGTCGGGTACTGCATTGAAGCGGTGTCGTGCGAACAATATACGATAGGGGTTGGTTCACTGTTTGGGAAGTCGTATGGTCTGTGGTCGAAGTCCAAAAGAATGTGCTTCGGCAATGGTCGGATTAGAGAGAACAGTGAAATGTCCTGTGATCGAGGATTGTCCAGGGCATGCGTGCAGGTGAGGAATGTCGTCGGATCGTCAGGGAGGATAATGGTAGGCACAGAATACGAAAGTGGAAACCATATATCCGGGAATGGCAATTGTCAATTACGTGTCGAGATATTGTTGAGGTGGAAGTCAGAAGTATCAATGGCGGAAGGGTTTCGATGCCGATGCCAAAGATAGATCATAACAAAGTAGAAACCGATCAGGAAGGTGATGGCAATGCTGCCAATAACAATTACGGTAATGAGCTGTGTCGGGAGTACAGCCATTGTGAATCGGTTTGTCGTGGGATGAAGTCAACAATATGTCAGGGCAAGGGAAAAGACAATAGCGATGATGTCCGTCGGCAAGGAGACTATTCGGGTACAGCAAGGTAACGTGGGGATGTGTCCATGGTCGGTCTGGATTGTTCTAGAAGAAGAAAGGAAGAAAAGAGAACAAGGACAAGAATAAACAACAATGTCCAAAAGAAGACAAAAGGTAAAGGGGAACGAAAAAGGAAGGTATGGTAAAGTGGAATCGTCATCGTGGGTAGTGGAGTCGGAATCGGAGTTGCGGAGTTGAAAAATGTAACAGGGGATCTCGGGATCGGCAGTGATGGGGATTCGTTGCACCCCCCGGCATATCGCGATGAGGATGAATGTGTATACGATGATGACGGCCATGATAACGGCGATAACGGATTGGGTCATGATTGGGGGGAGTTTGTGCGTGGGTAGTGAAAGTGGGTGTCTTATTGTCCCGGTGTGAGTGATGGGAGTGGTCTGTTCAACCTCCGGTCACGTGCCGTTCTCACGGGTTCGTTGATGAAGTGGTAGAGGTTCCTTCCTGATCGGGAGTGGGCCTCCGTTTGGTATAAAGCCTGGTGGTTTCTGCATGCTTGTCCTGCAGAAATGCGATGTGTCTCCACCCTTATCACCAAGTCACTTTCTTCAAGGCTTCTTCGCTCTTCTCCCCAACCTCAGTTATTAAGGTTAATTGTTATACGTTCCACCACCTTATTCAGCTCTCGGCTTCTGATCGGGATCTCTATTGGGCTCTGGGTCGGTGTTTCGCTTGCGGGAAGGCGAGGCATCGCACGGAGTGTTGCCCGCTGGTTAAGGTACACAAGGTCCTTTTGTGCCAGCTACTGGCCGACCCGTATCGTGAGTGTTCCGGTCGGTGGATCATCTAGAGTCTTCTGACCGAGTCTTTGTTCTAGAATTGGATGATGCGTGGAGGTCGGAGGAGTCGTCCCCCGAGATACCGCCGTTAGTCACGGTGAGCTGGGGCTCATCATCCGAGGACCTGAGGGGTCCTTCTCTGGAGCCGGTTGGGGACTTGACTTATCGTGAGTCTGGTTTCCCACTGCCATTCGGGGTAGCATTGAGGTTTATGGTCGTTTGTCGCACAGCGATTGAGAGATCTTTGGAAAGGGAGGTTGAGCGGTTCCTGGATGACATGCGCATCCAATTGCAAGAGTCGGGGTCGTCGGTCTCGGATGCGATTACCGTAGAATAGTGTAATCGTGTTATTTGTACTTGTATCTGGTCTGGTGCCCCTTCCAGGGGTTTGTGAATGTAATGTCTCCCCCGCTCTGCAGGGTGTGTGAATCGTAAGGGTTTGTCTGACAATCTGTCAAAGATCGTCATGAAAATAAGTGGTATCTGAGGAAAAATGTATGGGGGTGACGCATTTTCATGACAGGAGTCCGCTATAAGAACAGCGATCCGTAACATAGAGGGATCTGTGTATTCAAATGTTGAATTTTCAATAGTTTGAAGGAGGAGATAGATATTTGGTCTAACCCATTGGTGTATGTCATGGAGGTGTCACGGCAGTTGATGGGTTAGACCAAATATCTATCTCCTCCTTCAAATGATTGAAAATTCAACTTTTGAATACACAGATCCCTCTAGAACCACTCTCTGAACATTTCACTGGAACACATTTTTTTAAACACCTCCAAAAGTTATCTACAGAGGTTTTACTTCATTGTCATGCTGTTTCACATGATGTAACTGTTTGTGGATGAGGTCTATCTTATCTGTGCATTCCTTTATCTTAGGACACAGGTCTGACAAATTAAATTTTGGAGTGGTCCAGGACAACTCTGGAAATGTCTTTGATGAGGCAGATGAGGTGAGTATGGGCCTGCTGACAGGCTGCTGTTCATTGCTGGCACTATTTTGCACCTGGGAAATTTGTTGTAAAATTTGTGGCAGCTTGTTATAATTTTGAAACCAATTTTGCAGTCACAAAATCCAATCCAAATGTATCCTTTTGTACCTTTGTTTTCAGGAATTTGGCAACTACAAAATTGGTTGCCAAATTATAACAAGCTGCCAGCAATTTTAAGATAGGCATCCCACATCATGTGACACCAAGATAATTACTGAAACCACCATAAAAATGTGAATTATAAACTCACTGAGGGAAATATGAGAAAAGTGGAACCTATAAAAATTAGAATGTGTTGCAGTGAAGGACTGGATAAATTTAAGTTATTTTTTGATGCTGTATTCAAGGAGGAGATAGATTTTTGGTGACCAAAACATGATTTTTGGGCTAAAAACTATACTAAGAATCTATTGCCTCCCACTACAAAATAACTTAAATTCATTTGCTTCAACACATTCTAATTTTTATAGGCTCCACTTTTCTCATATTTCCCTCAGTGAGTTTATAATTCACATTTTTATGGTGGTTCAGCAATTATCTTGGTGTCACATGATGTGGGATAGTTAGGGATGAGCCCTATCTTACAACAATTTTCCCAGGTAAAATAGTGCCGTGTTTTCAACTGCTGCATATGACCCATCCACAGGAGTGTGCAACTTAGACATGGTAAACGCAGGTCCAAGCTCAAAGACAGTGTCAATAGGCACCCTCAAAATGTGTGGTAGGACGCACTGTCAAAATTTCTGTCAGGGTTCAACAGCGTCCTGTCATGACCGTAAATCTCCTTTGGAGTTCAAATGTACCATTAGAGTTTTCCATCCCAATATGGTAGCTAGGCTTTCGACCTCAATCTATACCCACCAAAATGCCGCAACTCCCCAACTCACATCCTCCCCGAGCTCCTCGTTTCCGGCCCACAAGGTGTACAGATATGCTCGCCATTCTTCAAAGACAATACCAAGATACTAATCTTCAGCTTCTCAAATTTATATTATCGAATGATGAAGATGACAAAGGGAGCAGCACCAATAGCAGTGACCACCAATCATCCTCCCTTCTCTCTGGTCGGAACAGCCCTATTTCCCCACTTCGAAGTACCTCTCCTTTCTCTGACCACTCTACTTTGCAAATCCGTGATAGTTCCCTTGATCCTGAGTCATCATGCGATGAGACCAATCTCATTGTGCTCATTTACAACAAGTTCCAACATCTGTGAGACCAGATTCTCACTACTCGCTACCTTCAGCACAGCGTAGCTATCCCACGCAACTCGCAAGTGGACCTCCTATGGTGGTACAAGGCAAATAGTGTGCATCGTTTCCAAAGGAAAGTTCGACTCATTCCTGATGCCTTCGACCACATCATCTCCCTCATTGAAGCTGACCCCGTCTTCACAAGCAAATCTTTCAAGGATTAAATTCAGCTCCCTATCCAACTCGCCATTTTCCTGAATCGTATCGGTCACTACAGCAATGCATCGAGTGTTGATGACATTGCGGAATGGGCAGGCATTTCACCCGGTACCGTTATCAACTGTACGAAACATTGTATGCTCGCGATCATCAAGCTTCATGACCGCGCCTTCTCCATGCCAACTGAACAGGAGAAAGAAGGTTCAAAATGTTGGACTGAACAGAAGGTCATCCCAGAATGGCGCGATGGGTGGCTTGCTGTTGACAGCACCACTTTCCCTTTGTTCGAGAAACCAGGCCTCCATGGGGAGGCCTGGTTCGACAAGTCTTCTCAATATTCAATGAATGGCCAATTTGTCAATTTGTTACACAATCTTCGCATCATCGACTACTTGCTTGGGCACACAGGAAGTGCCCACGACGCTTACGCTTTCGAGGGTACCCACATCTCCTCTCACCAACAAGATTTCTTTTCCGAAGGGGAATGGATGTGGGCTGACTCAGCATACCCCATCCATTCCTGGTGTGTCCCCCCGTTTGTGAAGTGGCCCAACTTTGTCCTTACTCGAGAACACAAACGCTTCAACTACCGCTTGTCGACTGTACGTGTACGGGCTGAGCATGCCATCGGCTTGCTCAAGGGCCGATTCCAGTCTCTCCGTGAGCTTCGCATCCAAATCAACACTCGTAATCGTCATGTGCAGGCAATTTTGTGGATCTGCTGCTGTATAATTTTGCACAATCTCATCATTCAATTCGAAGATGAAGATGATATTTCGGTCGACAATACTTGGAGGAACCAGCTTATCTTTGTGGGATTAGATGGCGCAAATGGCAGAACTGAATGAGACCCCAATTTCTATTCCAAGGGTGGTGAAGATGGTGTGGAGGATGGGGAAATTGATGAGGATATTCCAGTGCCTCTGGTCACGCAAAATGGTGTTGCTTTTCGTGCACATTTATTTGATGTCATTCTTTCTAGTCCACTTTATGCTACCATGTAAATTTGTTTCTTGTATTATGCCCAACCTTTTTTTTAATATGAATGATGTTTGCTTTGAATCACTGAGTGCGACAACAGAATATATTACAAGGGGACGGGGGGAACATTGATCACACAGGTGGATATACATAGAATCTGCTCTGGATTCACTCCCAGTGGCTATCACTTGCGCCGTATGTATCAGCCACTCCATCACCATCCAGATTTTGTGGAGGAAGATATGGCTCATTCAGAAGGTGCAATCCTGTAATGGTGTGTTGGTTAGGTGCCAACAAAAGACCTGGATTTGGAGGAGCCAGGTGGCCAGGCAGAGGGAGAGGTGGTGGCATATCGAACATCGGATTTGCTGGAAGTGTCGAGCTTTGATTGTGGGCATGCTCGTACTGAATGTATAGATTCAATATTCGCTCCTGGGCTACTTGTTGCTCACGAGTTTGGTTCATCTGGAGCTCCAGCCACTGTTTCTCCCATTCCATTTGCATCCGGGCACCTTCCATTTTCACTTTCTCCATCCTGATATCTGCCTCCCTTATGTTTCACTCATGTTCACGTTCCTTCTTCCAGTCCATTATCTCCACGGTGGATGTGAACATATTGTCAAGATTTCCGACATGAACCTGTTGCTCCTCTTCTGCCCAAGTTCGTCGTGAAGAATGTGCATGAGGGAGACCATGTGGCAGTGCTGAGCTGCCACGCTGGCGCAGAGTTGGGTGAGATGCAGTACGTTGTGGGGTGACACGAAAGGGGCCAGGTTCAGGAGGAGGTGTGGCAGCTGGGGAACCACTCATCAGTGGTGTAATAGGAGATGGACGCCGGGAATCTGGATTTGAACCACTCATCAGTGGTGTAATAGGCGATGGATGCCGGGAATCCGGACTTGGGTATGGTGAGTAGTGAGGGGATGATGATAAATGTGGCAACAAATGTAGTTGTGGTGAGCTGGCAGTGCTGTAGGGATTGCTTGGTGTTTGTGGAGTAGGTGGGTTAGAAGAGAACATCGTTTGTTGTTGTGTTGACACCGATGCAGAGGGATATGGTGGAAATGCCAGGGACGGAGCAGGAGGTTGGAAAGGAAGGGGCGTAACCTGTGCCCAGGAACTGTCCAACATCGGGGTAGCCTGAGATACGGTGGCTTGCTGATCAAGGGTGATAGTGTTATCCTGCACCTCTTCCCCTGGGTATTCCGTGTTAATGGCATGTGTCTCGGTATTTACTGCACTTGGAAAAGGAGTTGTTGGGCATCGGAATGAAGGTCCCGATCTGGCTGGGAAGATACAACATGTGGATTGAAGCTTGGGATTGATTGCCAATAGCCGTGAAGACGAGAAAAGTACGGAAACTCTTGCTGGATTTTGGCTGAAAAGAACGCATTCAATTCTACTTTGGGCCAATAATAATGAGATACTTACCACCAAGATTTTGGTTCTCCGGATTTGCCATGAGCTGCTCCCATGTCAAGCCAGAACCAGTAGCGCGAAGCAGTGCAATTTTTTCACAATATTTCTTCTTGAGACTGTGATTGATAACATCAGTGCAAATAAAAATGAATGAACAGGTAAAACGTACGTAGTGATACGATCTGCCACTGATTTTGTGAACTTGGCTGGGTGTTCATGGTAAAGCCGAACATAATCAGGATTTTGGTTGTTGGTAAAGACATATTGTGCGAATATTGCATGGTACGTCGACTTCTGTGTTTTTCCAACATCCTGACGGTGGCCCTCAGCGCTGGCATCTTGGGCTGAATCGGAGAAAAGCATGTGTCATTTCCTGGGGTAGTGATCCAACCAGTCAATAAGCCTGGAAGTTCTGGATGGGTCAGACCACGAGATCTTGAATACATCAGCTGCAGTCTGCCTCTGCTTGCCTTTGGGGGCCATGCAGGGCCGTTTGGCAGGTGAGGATGGAGGTGTATTATCAATGAAGGACCTCTTGCGTTTTTTCAACTTGGCCATATTGGGATGGAAAACTCTAATGGTACATTTGAACTCCGAAGGAGATTTACGGTCATGACAGGACGCTGTTGAACCCTGACAGAAAATTTGACAGTGCGTCCTACCGCACGTTTTGAGGGCGCCTATTATTACATATGTAAATGCCAGTAACCATCGAAATGATAGCTATGCCTTCATGAGAGGTCCTCTCGAGCAGCAGACCTAAATTCATTGCAGTAGAATACTTTCAACAACTTTCGCCATACGCTCAGTGGAAAAATAACACTCATTCTACAAGAATTTTGCACCTGAGAAATCCTGATGACCCTCAGACATTCCATCCACTAGTTTGTGGAGTTGGACTACCCCATCCGGTTGATGCATTGTTAGGATTCCCCCATGTCGATGTACTTCCAGAATTTGGACTAGTGTTGCCCCATCCAGCCCCCGTCGGACTTGTAGCATACCCTGCTCCTGTAGTGCGGGCGGGACTTGCCCAACTCGTCCCATTCACGGCAGGTGTCGCCTGATCGGTCCAACCTCCACTCGGCTGATTCCAGCCGGCAGGAGCGGCAGCAGCAGCAGCAACAACATGTCCATTGGGCTGTGCGGTCTGGTCAGATGTAATCATGTCAAGCTCTGGCTGCGTTTTCAAGCCAAGGATGAGATTGGCCAATTTCGTTTGCAGCTCGGCTAGACCCTATTGGAGGAAGAACGAAAGTATGTGTGAAATGTTCATGCCTGCAGAAACGTAAGGAAGTCAAACCTTCATGATTACATCTTGCGGCCCCAAGCTCCCATCCGTTTCGACCTCCATGTAGAATTTGCGAGGTTTTGCGTGATAATCGAAGATTTCGTCATCCCGGGGTGGATCTTCTTCTTTGGCATTGTCACTTAGCGGCCATTCATTGCGTTCGTTGGTTTCATACCAATGAGTTGTGTGGCGGAGTTTGTTGTAAGGATCGTATTCGAATGCAATTGCTGAGCATGGTGACCATTTGGCATGCTCCTTTGCGATACCCTATAAAAGGTTGAATTGCACGATTTGATAATACCGATGTAAGTCACCTTCTTGGCTACACACCGCAGCTTGAGTTCTTGTCCTTTCCGAATTTTACATATCAGCACGGGGAGAACGCCAGGTTCATCTAGCAAACTGTGTCAGGGTGAACAGAAAGGTGCTCTGCATAGCTCACTTTTCCCAACCGGGTGACCAAAGTTTTCACTCCGTTTCGACAACTCCTCACCATCGGCGCCTTCGACATTGCCGTTAGCAGGGTTGTCGACATTGTAACCAAAGTTACTGTTCAAATTAACGTCGAGATGATTACTGGTAATATCCATGGTGCGGTTGTCATTGCAGGCAACGTGGAGTACCAGCTCCATCGCGCAGAATTTACAATTTGCCAAGCACGTACAGTCCTGCCGAGCTGGAATCAGACTGGAGTACATTAGCAAGCTGCATAGATCTAATGCACCCTTGTATATCGTATTCCCTCGTCACAGTTTGTGCTGATGAGAGGTACCATTCCGAGGCGATGGGCGATAAATTCGTCAGGAAGAACGGTCGTGTTTATTTCGATTTCGACCATGTCAATCGCTGCAGAAAGGAAACGGTGAGAAGGAGAGGACGTTGCTTATGATCACTGTGCTCACCAAGAGTTGGTATATCTGCCATCACAACTCTCCGAAGTGAATTTGCGAACCTGGCTGTCTGTAGCAACACTTGATTCGAGCACACAGATATAGAGATAGCCGTACGCAAGATCGACATTTTCCAGAACAAAGTTGACTCGGTCCCTTTTCAGCTCTCGAATACGGACGGTGGGCTCCAGATCCTCATGAGTTTGCATGGCTGTGGGGTTTTGAGTTTGAGTCACGCTAACTGGCAACGTACTTGCCTGGGACCCCGTGGACCGCCTAGTTCAGCGCAAATTGTTATACAGGCCAGATGAAGTGTCATTTCTAACATGTATCCATGTACTACAGCTTGGCTGCCTTCTCCTCCTTCACTCTAACAATCGCCTTCCCCCAGGTTTGTCGTCTCTCCAGGGCATCCAAACCATCCGACACCTTCTCCAGGGAATAGATTTCCGAAAATATGACTGGCTTGATGCGCCCAGAAGTAAATAGTCTATAGTAATGCAGTCATTCACCAATGAATTCCATGATAACACGGTAACGTACTCCATCAGACTCTTCCAGACGGATGGAATGTGCGCAGGCTCTTTCACTATCATCGTATGGTTTTTCAGAATCAGAATGATGGAGAGACATCGACGAGATGCATGCGCACAAGTGTAGGCTCCCCAGTGTACTCCTACCAGCGAGACGTTTTTCAACAGTACTAGGTTCGTTCGCACCTAAATCACAACGTTCGTAAGTACACCTTGAAATGTCGAAGCCCGCCTTCACCTTTTCAATCTTACCCGCTGCAAATCCTATGATAAGAGCTCGGCCTTTCCAGGCGATGCATTTCAAGGAATCTGTTTCAGGGTAAGTATGGTGAATTCAGGCCCATTGCTCCTGATTTACCTGTAATGAGGCCTACAGGATCATAAATCACATCCACCCCATGGTTGCCAGTAATCCTCATCACTTCTTTCTGCCAGTTAGGTTTCCTATAGTCCACGACATAATCTGCGCCGCCACACCGTTTGGATATGTCAAGCTTTGCTTGCGATCCAGCACAAGCGATGACTTTGGCACCGAGAGCTGAGGCAGTGACGCCAAATACGTAGTGCACCGCTTTAGTTGATGGCTCCCACATCAGTCGACATGCAAACCTTTGGCAAGTTGGACAGCGGCAATTCCCACGCCTCCTGCAGAGGCTGTCACAAGCACCCATTCACCTTTGTAGGACAGTGAGAAGAAGAATGGAGATATTAATGAAGTAAAAGGCAACCTGATTTTAGTTCGGCTCGCCCCACCAATGCCTCGTAGCTTGTGGGCCATGTGATATAAAGACCTGTCAAGTCAGGATATGTACAATATGCAGGATTTCAAAAATACCTACCTGCACCATCATCAAACGTCAGGTAGTCAGGAAGGGGCAGGAGTTGGGTCCATTTTGCGGCCACTTTGTCTGCGTAACATCCTTGAGTTGCCCCAAAAACTCTATCGCCGTGCTTGAAGAGGCAACCCTCTGGGATAGGTGAATCATAGGCTATCTTTCCCGCGAATTCACTACCCAAGACGAAGGGAAAAGGTGGTTGGTTTTGATATTTTCCTTGAGCCTGGAGTATCTGATAATACAAGGATAAGCATTGATTGATGATAGAGAACACTGTGACTACACTCACATCAAAAAAGTTTATGCCGGCGCTGTACACTTCCACGAGGACTTGGTCGGGGCCGAGAACGGGAGAAGGTGCATCAAGTGAGAGAGAAATCTTGGAAGGATGAGCATATTCGTTTACCACGAACGCACGCATAGCGACTCGTCGAGTTAGTGGCCAATCACTGCAGCATTCACATGCTCAAGCGATAGAATCAGAGGTATGTATACCGTACATTAGTTATTTTTATTCCAGAGGATGGCCGCAGTGGCATGTGGTTTTATTAATATTACCGAAAGGCGGATAGGGTGGGGTATCCGGTGAGTGTTAGAATTAATCATTTCGTAGTGCAGGCCGAATCATTTTGAATAACAAGTACGATGAATGATGCTACAATGAGGTGTTGCTACAAGTTGCTTTCTTCTCATTAGCTAATTATGCGAATCCAAACCCTTCCCCGCCCTCGTTGATGGCCAATAAGAGTTGCTGTCGTAACATCTCGTAGGAGGAATACTGTGGTAGATCGATCTGATTAAAGCCTGGCCGTTGGTTTCTTTAGCAAGGTTTAGGTACGAGAAACGAGATATCAACACGTACACGTGTGGGCTTGGGGAAGTCTGTCAGATTCTCCGTATGCCCGATGGATCGAGAATCTTTGCACGCCTTGCACGCCTTGAAGATCCACGAAGCCGTTGAGAGGGACTCTGGAGGTCCCGGTGGCAAAACTAAGCACCTTGGCTCTTTCATCACGATTGAAAGACTTGAGGGCTCGCCACCACCAGACAATGACAGGGTCGGAACTATGATAGCCACTGTAGTCTGTTGCTGCTCGCCATTCGTCCACATCGATGTCCGGTGTTCCAGAAATGAGTAGTTCAAGTTCCTGCTCGTTGAACTATATAATCCACGATCAGATAATTAAGAACTACATAGTACAGGGAATGCTCACAATCGCGATGAGGTCTTTCGGAATGATCTCAGAAAATCCTGTGAGGAGGTGCTCAATTTGTTCTTTAATGGACGAATACAGCCGATATTGGGCGGACAGCTGAACAAATTCTCGCTTGTTCTCCTGAGTCACCGGTATAGCTTCGCCTCCATCTTTCAAGGCCACAATAGTGTTGACACCAAACTGAGCGGATCAATTTAGTCGAATGATTGATCAGCACCACTGAAGAAAGACACTAACCTCATCCGCTTCTACACTGAATGTCAAATCCAGAGCTGTGGGATCGTTTTCTAGAATCCAGCATAGCGAATTGTAGTACTCTGGATCCACCCATTCGACATCCCTATAGTCCACGGGTTTACCCAATAGCTGGCGGTACAAGCTTCGGGCAAAATAAGCGTCAAGCAATCGACCGTCATATATGGCCTTTCCGATGACACGGCCAACAAATTTGAAGAATAAGAGATGTTCAGGATTGACCCATGAATTTTTGTTCGGCTGATAAGTGAGCCTATCGGCGGCGCAAGGCTGGAACAGCGCATTGTTGGGATCGAACATCTGGCGTGCGAGGATTTGGAACCATTCACGAGTTACACCACCAGCGTCAACACCTTCCTCGTCGTAGAACCGGACACTAAGTTTCCCATACTTGATTTGATCGCCAGTTTTTCGCTGGATATATTGGTAACTGTCTTCAAATACCCGGGCTCGACGCACATTCAGCTGTAAGGTGCCATGATGGTCGCGCCCGTGCGGGCGTCGGTGCAACTGTTGATTAAAATAGTTGCGTTTGTTATCGAAATCCAGGACTCGGGAGTTATGAACCAGAAGGGAAAACGAGCCGCTCATTAATGATGGGTTGTTACGAACCATGAGGTTGAGAATCTTACGGTGACTATCAGTGAATGTGACGAAAAGGTCTTCCATCGACTCTCGCGGTGTCGATGGAGACCTCGGTGAGGCTGAAGCGCGTAAGGCACGGGAAGTTCCAGTGATCGGTGTCCTAGATCCAACATACTTGCAGACTACCATCAATGCTTCAATAAGTGGTAATAACACGGTTGCAATGTGTTCTGTAGGCGGATTTTGTTCAATGATGGCCAAGCAGTCTCCCAATCTTTGCCACAGAGGTGTGAAGCGGAATGACTCGTATATCCCTTGAACCTTCTCTGCGTCTCCACCATTCTGATTCTCCGTAGCAGAAGTAGGCTTTGGTGAATACATGTAGTCGATGGTTTTGAGCACTCTCAACAGTTTGGCTTGTTCTGATGAAGCAGGCGAGAACTTGGACGCCACGGAACTGAGAAGAAGGTTGTCCTGAGAACTCTGCAAGGCGGCCGCAAGTTCGTCCAAATCGGAGTAGAGACTCTGCCCAAATTCTTGCGCTTTCGACTTCAGCTCTTGAGCTATAACATCTCGGGCATCGGGAATGTACGACAGATGCTGGATCAAGGCAAGACTTTGCTGGAAAGTTCGACCTGAACATTCACCAATTGTCAAGATATTGACGATAAGTCTCAGGACTGCGTGAGGTATCTGAGGGGGGTTCGCCAGAAGTATCTTCTCTTCCATGGTTTCGATCGACGAGTCGGGTGCTTTGACGTTGTCATGGGCTGTCGTCGCCTGGTTGAGTTCAGTTGAATGAGAACAACGAATGCACTCACGTGGAACATCGCCATCTTGCTGCGGTGCAAGGAGAGCCTCCGATGCAGGTGGAGTAGGTACCAGAGCTGGCTCTGAAACATCTGCGGGAATTGTGGGCGTTGTCGAAAATTCAACTTCTTTTTTCTTGGAAGTTTCATTGATGCTCGTGAGAGGTCGCGTTACCGTTGCTAAAAGGCCCACCACAGACTCCATAATAGAAGGAGTCTTGAGCAGAGATTGCCGATCAAGCAGACCAAGAAGTAGGACGATTGGGTAATGTGTTTGTGGCGTTTGCTTTTCTTTCCCCTTCCCCTTTTTCGAGACCGCTTTTCGAAGTCCAACCGGGAGTTCATGTTCCGTCAGGAAAAACAGAGAGGACAATTCGTTGGAGTTAACAATGAATGTTAAGCTTTCAAGGCACCGCTGGGCTATCAAGTCTGGGACTGCCTCGTGTTGAAGGTTTGGCAGAACGAAAGCATTGAAAAGGTCTGATCCTGCTTTTTGCTTGCCAACTGCTTTCGAGGCTGGTGGATTGGGAGGTTTCGAATTACGGAACGACATTTGTGCAAAGCTCTTATCCACCGCTGCGAGATCACCTGTACCATCTTGAAGGACATTGAGAAGAAGGTTGAACAATTCGGTGCGCGTCTTTGCATTCTCGCAGAGATTTACCAAAACTTTGAAAAGAAGATTCTTCCTCAGAACTTGTGGGAAGAATAGTAGTCGTACAAGAACCGCGATCCCGCCTTTGTCAAGCAACTGGATGGCATCATGAGAGGAAGGAGATTTTCGCGAGATCGTCACTCGTGGTACTGCTGAACGAGTCGCGGGTTGTCGACGAGGTTGCTGAGAACCGTCGCGATAACCCCCCACTTCAGCGATCATGTGTGACGGAAGAGTTTGAATGAAGCCATCGTCCTGATCAAGGAGAACAACTTGACGGAGTTGAGGATCAAGACTGGCGATAAAGCTTGCTGGATCGATATCAGCTGGAATGCCAGTGGCAGGTTGCTCGCCTGGCGGTACATCCACTCGTCGACGGGCTTGTTCCAATCGTTCTTGCTGAATGATTTCTGCCCGAATTTCAGGCGGTAGGGCGTCCAGAAATTCAGAGCTGATTTGGGAATCAGGAGGGCGTTCAATCCGTGATGCGCGTTGATCGCGAACATGCTGATTGAGAACTTCCTCTCGCATATCATCGGGTAATGCTTCAAGGAATGTGGGGTCGATGCCTGTATCGGTGATGTCCACGGGGCTTCCATGAATCATGACGGTGACTCGTTCAGCGGTGTTAGATGGCTCCGCAGGACCAGACAATGATTGACCAGGCCCACTGGTCTCCATCGATGCCGTATCTGTGACCACTGGAGGTGCAACATCTCCTTGCGTGACTGGGGGAGAAGTAGGACTGTTTGATGCATCAATCATCTCTGTATCGACATCAGGAATTGTCCTGTCAGACTCTCCAATCGCATTTTCTCCGTCTGCAGGGCCTTCAGCAACATCGTCAGATTCCATCCCGGTTGCTTCTTCCGTTTCGGGTTTGGCCTTCTCTTCTGCTTCAAGTCTGACACTCCGTTCGGCTTCTTTTGCGGCTGCTTCCTCAGCCTTGGCTTGAGTTTCACGTTGTAGTGCCAACTCCCGCTCCTCTCGTATCTTCGTTTCTTTGGCTGCCTCCACTGCAGCGGGAAGAAGTGCCAATGTGACATGATTCCCTAGCTTGCTGACACGTTCTGTCACAAAGCCACCATGCAATATCTTTATCTCTTCGGCCCATCGCTGCAGCGTCAGTAAAGGGTCAAAATCACGACCTTCCAACTTGCCATCCCCTGGACGAGGCCTTTCAACACGAACGGAGGTCGAGAGGCCTCCTTGGGGACGGCGCTGAAGATAACCGCGATCCAAATTGACAACGGCACCGGAGGGTACATCCAGACGAATCGTTTCCGGAGTGCCACCGGGACGTCCGCGAGTCACTATGTGCTGGAACAATTGTATGGTTCCTCCTCCAATAATTGTTTCAATGGTCTGAAGCAGCTCTGTCGTGCCACCGGTCAGAACTGTATGGTGAGCTCGGCGGGAATGTCTCGGTTGACCCGCAGGAACGCGATTCACAGATGTCGATGTGTCCAAAAGCAAGGGGTGGGTGGTTGTTTCCGGAGGTGGAGGGGCACCGTTTCTTGTCCTTCCGAATACCTGCATGTGATCCTCTGCAAATGATTCTTAAGAAAACTTCACGTGACTGACGCGACGCCTTACCAGGACCACGATGCCGCCGAGGGGCGAAGAGGCTTCCTTCTCTTCCAGGGTTGTCCGATACCCCATTGCCAAAGGTGTCTCCAAGGCCAAACACATATTCGGGGCCAGTTTGCCCCTCAGCCTCAAGAATCGCCAAAGAGCTGTGCGGTATGTTAATAATACTCATGATAGCCGGTGTGCATCCTTACTCTTCTTCATCAGACATCATTTCAGGCTCCCCATCCCTCTCTGTGTGGATTATTTGT